>JAGSMP010000316.1:0-600000 GCA_029286625.1 Parnassius orleans
GTAAATAATGCTTCTACTTTTATTTAAAATTATCTCAAATTGAATGTGATTTAAGGGCATATACGTGCATATACGTGGTAGCTCAGATGGTTAGCGTTCGCTGTAAAGTTCAGAGTACGCCAGCAACCCGGGTTCGATCCCCTCCGGCACCAATGAAGTTGTTAATTGCAATTTTAAGTGCTGATTTACCATGTGCTCTGCGGTGAAGGAAAACATCCTGAGGAAACCTGCATGTCTGAGAAATAAGAAAAAAATATTTTGAAGGCATGTGAAGTTTGCCAACACGCATTGGGCCAGCGCGGCGGACACTTCCTTGCCCTAAAGCCCTCTCAGAAATGAGGGGAGGCCTGTGCCCAGCAGTGGAACGTATGTAGGCTGTAACTTACTGTAACACGCGGGCTCCTCTGTGCGCGATTCAATTCAAAACGTTTTTGCCGACCAAGCGACCCTAACGAATGTGTGCGTGCGTAGTAAAATAGTAGGCATTAGATATTTATGAATGACAATCAGTTAAAATAATGCATTACCTCGCATTCTGAATTTAAAAGAGAAAAGGGACAGGATGTTTGAGATTATTACTTAGTTAGTTTTTCTTCACCATTCGCCTATATTACTTATTCTGAACCTTCTCTGCAAATTTAGGCGTATATAGCAAAATAACCCTGTATTTCTTATCAAAATTAATGGAAAGTATTACATAATTCTATTTTCATCAAAATTTTAAGCTGATATAGAAAAGGAAAATACTCACCATAGTGGCCGCCTTTAGAAAATCCTCCTTTGGAGTATCCGGTCTTTGAGAAACCACCCTTAGAGAAGCCGCCCTTGGCGTAGCCACCCCGGTGGTACCTCTGGTAGGAATATCTAGGTCTTGGCGGAGGTAAGTCAGAAGTTGAAGACCGTGAGTAGCTAGGACGGGAGTTTGAAGTGTATTGAACAAAGTACCCAGGCGGGCACTCTACCTTGGGGCACACCAGAGCTGAAAAAAAATTAGAAATTAGAAATTGTTTAGTATAGGTGCCTGTTTTTTTTTGTCAACTTCAAAGTGCCTGAAAACTGTTGCGATATCGTTTTAAAATAAAATAAAAGGAATCTATAGCAACAAAATCGAACGATTGTCAAGAATTATTAATTGTTTTAAGCACAAGCTTGATCAAATCTGTTTTGTATTTCTCATCAGCGCGTAACATGGGACTTGACGTTCTTAGCAATATCTAAGAACAAATCAAAATAAGGTTAAAGGTAAACTTATATACATTATTTAATTTTGATAGTAATAGCTAAATATACTGGTAAATCTTATTGGGCATGCCCTAAGCGCATTAAAAAAATTACGTATAACATGATTATACGTATTTTTTTAAAGTAGTTTATACACACAAGTTTTCACTAATAACCTTATTATACTTCCAATTTTCTGATAATTTTATGTCAAACTTCAATTTTAAAAAAGTTTGGAAAATCCAAAAGTGCACGACTCATAATGCTCATATGATCATCATATCATCATTCAGGTCACTCCATAAAGTCCAAGACGTATTTAAGTATAAATTTTACATCCTACTTACTTTTAGTACGTACTACTATTATTTATTCTGTGCTATTAAAATATTGTAATAAAAATCTCTGATTATTATTATAATCAAGTATGTAAGATATTTGGTTTTTCGAATATTGTGTATTTGTACAGCGATCTTTTTGAGCCGCTGCAAACAACCGATACAGTGTCCACTCACGACGGCGATTGACGCCCACAGAGTACTTTTTATTGACGCCGAACTAACTGAGTGAGTGACGCAATCTCTATTTAGTAAAAAATAAATTCATACCAGGCTGCTAAAACACCGAAAATTTCGACATTTCGCAGCCGAAAAAAATTAATTATAACTAAACAAAACAAAACTAAACTGCCATTTACATTCAATGGCTTCCCATATGATAGATAAAGAGTTTTAAAAATAGATTGAGTTGAACAATTGATATTTTCAAAAGCCATGCGGACTTGATAAATCCACACCATAAGCCACTAAAACCCCTTTTTTATGTAAAAATAGCAATTAATCGAATTAAAAAAAATATTAATAAGTTCAACAATCATTTATCTTTCTGACAATGTGCTTTTTATATCACTTATACGTACAATATGATTGCTAGATACGATTTCATGCGACAAAACGTTGGAATCTTAATTTTTAGGCCCTAGTAGAACATACCGGCGCGCTTAGCGCTTACGGCATGCAATATATAAAGAATAGTTAAATATTTAGGGTATCTAAGTATCTATAGCCTATATGTTATTTTTGATCACGACGAACAAAGAAAATTACAGCATATATCTCAGCATCTATTCTCCTAGTTATTATAATTAGATGTTGCCATATGAGCAGTGACTATATACTCGTAGTTTCTCAAAGGAATAAAGTTTTAACTACTTTTGTTTCATATCAACTATACATTATGTTTTTCATATGTAAGCCTAAGCTTTGTGTCTAATGTTAAGTTGATGATAAAGGAGTTCAATTAATAGAAACATGCGTTTTTTACCGCGAGTCCCACTTAAACATGCAGTAGTAGACGTCCTTTGATTTTTTCAATTGTTTTCGTTCAAAACATATTTATTATATTACATTTTACATATTCATTAGAAACGATTTGAAAATAAATTTCTGACACACTGAAAACTTACACATTACATTTCAGCGAAGTTGGTTCTTTCCTTTTTTTTTCTTTTTCTTTCTTTTTTCTTAAAACGTTACCCCCACTAGGATTTTCTCCTGTATCGTGGAGGCAGTTTACAAACATAAATTGCACAAGGACAAACATACAGACCCGGAACAATTATTTATAGGCCAACAAATACTTGTTCCATGCGGGATTCGAACCCGCGTTCCTTAGCACCGTAACTCAAAGCTATGTCATTGCGCTATGGAACCTTCTGTAGCAATAGCAGCAGTGATGACCATAAGAACAACGACCGGTTTATATTTTCTTTATTTTATTTTTATTTTTCTTTATTTGGAACAGCACCAGGTTTTAACTAATATAGCTGATAATGACTGATTTGTTAAACTGTAGATCAACTTACGTTTCTGTGTGGTAGTAGTAGGTGGCGTGACAGCAACGGTAGGGACTACAGTGGTGACGATGGTGGGTTCGGTGACAGTGGTCCTTACACTGGTAGTGCTACACTCGCGTTCATCGTCACCGCAGTCTTGCAGACCGTCGCACCATTTTTCTAGCGGTAGGCAAAGCTTGCTGCTTGGACAGATCTTAGTTCCATCGGGGCAAGGTTCACATGAGCACTCGCAGGTAGAGGACGAGAGTTTTGGTACGAGCTCCTGTGTTGGAATAAAGAATTAATTTAATATAAAGAAAAGGAATGCCCGGGATAGTTCAAGGCGAGTCTCTACGCTTTATATTTCATTATACGCGAGTAAATCGAGTTCAATCCCTGCCGGCATCGTTGATTGTGTTTGATTTAACATGTGTTCGGCGGTAAAGAAATATTGTGATGAAATCTTAAATATATATTTTAATTTGCAGCGGACCTTTCCATCTCAATAACCCTGTAAGAAATGAACGGAAGCCAATAGAATATATGAGGATTGTTATCTGGTTGTAAATCAGCTAAAACAGACTCAAATATTTTCCCCGTACAAGAACCTGTTAAGTTTATACTCATAAAAAATTTGACTAAAAATATTTTTTACTAACCGGTGCGCATTTGCATTCTGTAACAGGCTTACAGTCAGTGATACCACCCAGTTTGCACATACACTCGTCGCAGTTTGTTCCGCGGAAGATCGAACCGACTGCATACCTAAATGGATATAATTTTAATAAGTATTTTTAATACTCAAATGAAATGGCATTGATAATACTTACATCATTAATGATCATTATAGCTTATCAAAAATTCACTGCTGAACAAAGAATGCCTCATAGGGGGGATATTTGCGATAGTTGTCACGCTTGGCATGCGGCTTGGCAACCGTAGTTTTTTTATATTTAGAGTTGTTATCAGGAAGATGCTGCTACCTATCTACTATTTCTCTTTCCCTCTGAAGCTAGTTAATTTAGTGCAGAAACGGTAAAACGGGACAGTTTTATTAATTTTTCTGGCATTTCCCAAAGGCACCTTCTCTGACAAATGTGGTGATGGATTTTCTTTTACCGCCACCATTCTTAATATTTTCTTTAAACACTAGCAATGCTATTACCACTACCAATACTTTCGTTCAAATTATGTTTTGCTAGTGTGCGAATTTTTAGTTTTAGGGACTGTAACCCTCCAAAATGTACATTTCAGTCATTCCTGTTGGTCTGAGATTTTATGCGGGAGCATACATTATTGAGTTGAGTTATTTGTATTTATGTATATTCCTGTTCAAATACAAATTCTTCAACAACCTGTACACGGTGCTCCCCGTTAGCAAACAAATGAGGCTCTGACGTTCTACGAATGACTTATCTACAACTGAGTAGTAATGGCGTTAAAGTGCTAGAGTATCGGTTTTGCACTCACCAACGCGCCTGTCGTTATTAGTCGTAGTTATATGTGACAAAGAAGTGGGTAAAATCTTTTAACACTTTCACTGTCCGGTTTTCAGACACAATAGTAAGACAATAGCAATGACCTATATGTAGTGCACGGGACAGCGAAAGGCTTAAGTTAAGCGTGCCAGTGAGCGCATTCTTGGAAGATTCCTAATTTTAATTTTTGATATATAAATGGATCAATAGATAATAATTAAGAAAAAGAAGATACAATTATTTAAGTAGACATAAATACTTAACGTAAAATTATAAGAATCTTAAACAAGCTTACGTCATAAATCCTTCCACGCAAGGGCACTGGTCCCTAGAGACGCAAGCATCGCCGTCGAAATAGTGCGCTGATTCGGAGCAGTTGCAAGCCACCACATGTACGCCGGGACACGGCTCACAGCCAGATTTATTCGTTGTGGGCATCAGCGTAGGCGCCACAGTTGTAGCTGGTGAATAACAAGGAAAAATTGGTCAAATAAAAAGGTCCTAGGGCATTCCTCAGGTCAAACAGCTACTTTAAAATCAATGTCATGGAAAGACTAGGGAATTATTGAGTCCAAATGACTATACTAGTCATTTGTAATATACTACTTTACTAGTAATTGTGTTGTAAATCTATAGATGGTTTGATGATAATAAGGTAATAACTTTCAATGACAATGATTGCAAGTCATCATACATAAACAAAGCTACTAATATACGTTCTATTGAATGTAAACAGGGTTGCGCTCACTAAAATATGGAAACAATAATGAAGATATTATTTATTTTATAAACAAGATATAAAATATGATATATATATTATAATTATATATTATATAATATATTATAATTATATATTATTATTATAATATATATATATATATATATTATAACAAAGAAATAATTTCATTTCATGCAAAAAATATTGCCTTAACTTCAACATGTGACAGCTAGAAACAGCAAATTGCCTACTTCGACTCGAGTACTTAAAGTAATGTTCAAGCGCAGCTTTGCTCGTTGTTTTTTTTTTATACATATATTAGCAATGTTGTACTGCTGATTTACTTCACCGTTCTTTTTGTTTCGGCACCCATATATACGATATATCGTTGTGTTCAATGGATGAGTATGCTAAACGGCATTAAAACCGCCTTTTGTAATCTATTTATTAAGGTTTTGTACACAATAAAAATAAGTAGATAAATAATCATGTAAATACGTTTTGGCAGTGATATAGTTTTGCAATAACATTTTTATAACACAATAGTGGCAAACAATTGTGTAAGCGTCTGGTGGTAGTTGACCACTTAAGCTCCCGGAACTGGAACACACCAGTGGACAATGATGCTCAGTGGGAGAATCAAGTAAGAAATCCAGGGACGTTACTAGGCAGAAAAATAGCCCTACCACATAATGAAAGTCAAAAAGTTAAACACTTACGATAAGGCTCGAAACATCCAATAGGCTCAACCCTCATCTCCATATTTCCAGTCCACTTGATAGGCAGCACCTTAAGATACTGAGCACGTATGGGAGGCCGGAATTCGGCAGACACGACGGTGTTACCATCGAAGTTTGCTGGGAATAACTGCCTAGCGCCACTACCGTCCACAACTGGACTAAAAGGCACCGACAAATTGGAGGTGTACATCACGTTGTACGCTGTCACCCAGCCGTTTACTCCGCCCTTCGTTTTAATACCGGTGATGTTGCGCGGTGACATGAAGTTGAACTATATTGGAAAAGTTGACAATTTAGGAACAATTAATTCGTGATTAAAGTATTTGTAGCTCAATTATATAATGTGCTCGTATATATCTATTGTTAAAGTAAATAATGGCCTATATAAGTCCCATAGTTAGGCGCAGGCATCTTCATTTCTAAGTAGGTTATGGAGTAATTAGTCTGTCACACTGCTCCAGTGCTTCAAACGTAGTGATTATACATCTTTGCCAGTGCTTGTAGGCGGATTTTACAACGTGTCCTTGAAATATTTTATTCCTTAGATATGGAAGTTTGTCACGGTGTTGTGTTGACCTTCACCGTCAAGAAAGTGATAAATCGGCACTTCAAATTTCAACTCGTTTTGCTTCAGATTGTTGGAGCCGTAGTAGCTCAGGGGCAACCGCAGTTTTTTAAATTTTTATTGTTATTTGGCAGACGCAGCTGCGCGTCTTCTAGTCTGTTTCCCTCTGTCGCCTCTTACGACACCCACGGGTTTGATATGAGGTAGTAAATATACACCTCCACTACACTACATTACATTTATTTAATATTAATTTCAAAGCTTTTAAATTTTTATTCGCCATGTGATGATGGTGAAAAAACCGTTATCCCACCTCACTACATAGGTATATTTTTTTTTAGTAATAATTATAAACTCGTTACGTATTTATTCACGCAGAGCAACGCCGAGCATAGAGCCCTTTCCATAGCTCGCTGAAAGACTTATAGCAACATTTTACGGTCAGAGTGACGACTACTGTAGGTATTTAGTTAACAACTCAACTAAAATAATATAAATATAATATTTTTTATAGGATATAGGATAAGGGTGACAAACGAGCACACAGTCCACCTGATGGTAAGTGGTTGCTGTGGCCCATAGACATATACATCTATCTTCGATGATGAATCAAAGTGCAGATGCGTTGTCGCCCGTGAGGACTAAGATGGAATGCCTCGTTTCCAGTGAAAAGGGTCTCCGGCTCTCTACACTCACCATACGAAACACAGCAGGTTTAAGCTACTATTTTATGCTGGTATTCTGTGAGAGCGTGGTCCTTCCCCATATAATAATGGGTTTTAATGATAACAAAAGTAATAGTATATAGAAGAATATTAATTATCCCAATTATTAAAATTTTTCTATATCCAAATTTGCTGCTATTAACTAACCATTATCCATTCCCCAGGTGTGCTGTAGATCGGCCTCCAGGCTTTTTCGCTGTCCAGTTTCAAGAAAGGTCTCGCGTCATTGTTGGAGGATACCTCGATACTCTCTATAGGCAGATCGGCTCCCAAGCCCAGTGGTTCCGTGCATTGCATTGGCTCGGGCTGAAAAAGCAATTTAGCTTAATGTCACGGTATATGTATGCATAGGTTAATTATTTATAAATTTTATTAAGAGATATATTTTAAAGTTGATATTACTATTCGTCTTCGAGACGAGACGAGACGAGTGTTGCGAAAATGGTGAACAAATTTATAAAAGTCTCAGGCATATATATCTACATCTATCCTCATCATCTACCCCCATAGAAATCTACATTTACCGATTTACAATCAAAATGCAGATGCACTGCCACCCCTGAGGACTAAGACAGAATGCCTCCTTTCCAGTTAAAAGGGTTACGGTTCTCTACACTCACCAGTCGAAACACAGCGGCATTAAGCTGCTATTTCACCCTGGTATTCTGTGAGAGTGTGGTCCTTCCCCGGTCTAGCTGACCATTTGTATTACAGCTATAGCTATATTAGCTGCAGGTTGGCTCTACTACATATATTTATGTACGTATGGCCTATAAAAAAGGGAAAATCCTGGTGCCGGTTTAAAAAAGAAAAGAAGACCAATAAATATTTTTTTTAGATATATCCAATGTACAGATCGTTATACATACTAACCGTGGTAAGTGTGGTGGTGGGTAGTGGCGTGGTGGTGGTGGGCTCCTGGCAGCCGATGAGCTCAAAGCGCACGGCGATCTCTTCGTGCCACGTGAGCGGACGGATGCGGACGAACTTTGCCTCGATCGGGGGCTCGATCATTTGTTTTATGGGTGTGTTGTTGTCCACTGGACCGCGGAACACCTGCGGTGAAACAAAATTGATGAATTGAGTGACTGAATGGACTGCCTCGTTGATCTAGTGGTCGTGAGCCCGACTGCTGATCATGTGGTCCCGGGTCCGAATTTCAGGTGGGGCCTAAAACTCAGTTAAACCGGGTTCTTTTTCTGTCTCAGTAGCAGCAGACAGTCAGGAGATTGGCGATATTTCGCCCCCATGATTCGGAAATGGCCTGATTTTTCTCCGGTCCGGTCGTCTTATTGAAGTCCCATCGGACCATAAGAGTGAGGAAATAGAGAGTGCACTCGTCCACTATAATCTTGTCCTGCGCAGATGGCTAGTCTCCATTGAGACTGGCCGCCATGACCAGAATTTAGTCTGGAGGACATTATGATTGAACATAAACAATTAACGTAAGAATGACTTTTTCCTACAAAATCAATCCCAGCAAAGGTTACAGTCAATAAACTGCGAAATTACGAAGACATCGAAGCAACAATTGATAAATTTCTTCGACGTAAGATATGAAAATGTTTATCAAATGTCATTTTATCTCCAAATCTACAATCATTTCGAAATGAGGTTTCTTTGATTGGAGAAGAAACGAGGAAAGAAACTGCGCAGGTAACAAAAAAAACAATTAATAACGATCCAAGCACAATACGTCAGTATATCAAAAAGGGAAGCTCTTTGAGGGTTGGATTCTTTTTGAGTAATAACGTCCCATTTTGATAAGTATTAGTGAGTAAAGATTCACCTTTGGATGTCCGTCGGGTCCGTCCACCGTAGAGAAAACGTTACCGTCGTCGCCGTACATGACCTCGTAACTGGTGACGTACTGATCGAAGAGCGGGCTGCCCTGCATTATCACTCCGTAGATCGGCTCGCGCCGTGGAAGCTCCACTTGAATGTACTGGTTCGAGTCCATCGTCTTCGGATTCCACGAGCCGGCTAAAGATTTTTATAAATTTGTACAGTTGTACTACATGTGTTTATTTGTTGTTATAGCGGCAATAGAAATACACATTCTGTGAACATTTCAACTGTCTACATATTACGGTTCATGAGATACAGCCCGCTGCTGACAGGCAGACGGACGGACAGCAGAGGCTTAATAATAGGGTCCCGTTGGTTACCCTTCGGGTACAGAACCCTAAAAACTATCATGTAAAAATAATTTTAAATATAATTTTAAAATGTAACATCGCTCGTCTTTCTGCCAGATTTAAATTAAAATCTACAATTGTTTTTATATATACTTTAATATTTAGCACAAGTTTCAAGAATAAATCAATTTTCGGAATCAACTTAGCCTTTATTTCATAAAAACATAATTTATGATAGATTTATATATTTATTTGAATAAACTGCGTGAATTCGTTATATATTATTTATAGTTACCCACCAGAAACGTCCAGAGGATGTCCGTACAGTTCGGCGTATTGCGGCTCGAACAAAGCGCTCGCCACCGAGCTGGCTGAGAATGCCGACTTCGGTACCCGATCATCTTCCCATAACAGATATTTATAACTGGAACAATTATTTAACATATTAAGAGGACATTCGGAATTCGTTTAGTCCATACAAACGTATCTCTTTGCCCCTTATAATGAAACAACGAAACAACAGCCCATCGATAGTCCACTGCTGAACATAGGCCATAGATTGCTTTATAGGGGGTATATTTGCCATAGTTACCACTCTGGGAAAGCATGTTGGCAACCGCAGTTTATTTTTTATTTATTACATATTATTAGGAAGACGCTGCTGTCCATCTTCTGGTTCAGTTTCCCTCTGTAGCCTCTTACGACACCCACCGGATGGGTTAACCCCACATTGATTAACTTTTCTTCACCATTCAATCTATATCTACAACTGCCATGTTTAAAACTAAACTGATTAGTTATGACGGTTCTGGAGCGAAGGTGTTTAACAATGAGTTGCTGCGCTAAGGACCGCGGGTTAGATTCCCGCACGGAATAAGTATTTTTATAGCCTACAAATAATTGTTCCGGGTCTGGATTCTTGTCCTTGTGAAATTTATGTAAACTGCCTCTACAAGATTGGAAAAAATGCTTTTTTATAAAAAAAATTGTAAAAAAGGAAAGAAAGAAAGTTATACCACCGTTATTAGTACATATTTAACAAACATGAAAAATAAAAGAAAAACACGAACATCGTCACAATCCATCATAAATTGTTTCTAAAAAAATTAAAATTCGTACCATTTTGGCGGAGGAAACAGGAGAATAAGGGATGGTGATTTCGTAAATTTTTCACAGGTATGATCAGTCCGAGCTGTAGTTGTCTTTCTCGATTGTCTAGCTTAGTCGTTCAGGCACAGCGCGACAGCAATTTTTCTTTTATTTTTATTTTTAAATATTAGAAATGCTGTTAACATTACTAATATTCCCTTTAACCACTCCTGGTAAGCTTAAAATACTTGTGTTAGGAATGGGTCACGACAGTAGTCGAATAGCGGATTCGAACTCACGACCTTTTGAGTTAGCGGTCCGCACCCTGCCATTACTACTACCTGCCATGGCTACTGTCGCTTGAGCACGAGCAATAGATCGTAAAAAACACATTCTTCAAAGTTTTTGCAAGTAATGATGAGGATGGCCTACTAAATAGCTCGGTAACTCAGGGACTAATCACTTGCTGTGAACTTCAAACGAAAGCAACCTGAGTTCGATCTCCGCCGGCACCAATGAATTTGTTAATTTTAATTTTAGATACTGGTATACACTTGCTCGGAATTGAAGAAAAATTACGAAAGGAAAACTTAATATCTGATAAAATGTGATAACATTTGAGATGATCTGATAACATTTGAAAACATGTGAAAACTCGCCAACACGCATTGGAGCAGCACGGCGGACTAACTGCTCTTTAACCCTCTCGGTAATGGAGGTCTGTGCTGGGACCCGTATAGACTATAACTTTCATCAACATAATTGTCATCATCATTTCAGCCCTTCACAAGTCCGCCGCTTAACATATTAGACCTCCCCCAAGGAACGCCACAAAGCACGGCGACACTTGCATCCATCGACTTCCTGCATATCTTACCACGTCCCAGACTGTATCTTTACTAATAAAAAATTGTACATTTCAGTTTTAATTTTAAATGCAATACAATACTTTTTATTGTACAACAGATTAAACTAACAAAAACAAAATAAGGAATACCTAGGGACGGCCATATTACTTGCTACACGGCAATTTGTTCAAGATAATTCACAAACAATGGAAGAAATATCAATTGTGCACTATTATCAAATTATGTATAAGCACTAAAGAGACCCGAGACTAAAGTTCGCCGAGTAGTGGTGGCGTATGAGAATCTACTGCTCCGCATGATTTCATGGGTGTCGTAAGAGGCGACAGATGGAAACTAAAACAGCAGATTAAAACTGAAACAGGCAGCATCTTTTTGATAACAACTCAATTAATTAAAAAAAAACTGCGGCTGTCAACCCACCTGCCAAGTTGGCCACTATGGCAAATTTCCGTCCATTAACGATCTATGGGGGAGGCCTGTGTGTAATGAATAGATGGAAAAATTAAAGAGATCGCAGATTTGGCAATAGATCATTGGGCTACTACTTACTTGCTTGGATTACATTCTGGAGGCGGAGTCGCGGTAGATTTGATGATGAGAGGCGGATGGGTTGTTACGATGTTTGCCTCTGTGCTCGTTGCTTCGGAAGTGGTGCGTTCGGTTGTCCCAACTGAAGGAGTCGTGGGGGGCAAAGTCGAAGTAGGATTAGTTTTGAAGGTGGGAGTGGGTGTCCAGGTGGACGAAACGGTCACATGGGTGGGCTTGGTGGGGGCGATTGTAGTGCTGGGAGTAGGACTTTGAGTGGTATAGTGCGACTCAATGATGTAAGGCAGGTGCGTAGGTCCGACGGACGTGAAGATGGACACGCAGTCTGTAGTGTCGCAATGCAGTACGTTGTCCAAGCACTGACATTTCTCGCAGCCGTGAACGACCACACCGCCAGGCTGGAGACAAAAAGACATGCTATAGTAACTATTTTTTTGGTTTGAAGTAAGGGTGGCAAACGACCACATAGTGCACTTAATGGTAAGTGGGTACTGAGGTCCATAGGCACATACATCTATCATCGATTTAGAATTTGGATGCAGATGCGTTGTGCCCTTGAGGGCTCAGATGGATTGCCTCATTTCCAGTAAAAAGGGTCTCTGATTCACTACATTCACCATACCAAATACAGCAGTATTATTCCGTTATTTAATGCTGGTATTCTGAGAGAGCGTAGACCTTCCCCGATCGAGGCGACCCTTTCGTGTTCATACACTATTGATTACCATAGCGTTTACATCTTAAAAATAGATCCTATACAAATAAAAAAAACTATATAAGATTTAAAATCTCAAAAAATCACAGTAATTTCCGGACGTAAAATGTATTGTAAATAATACGTACGATTTGTAGGAAAATAGAAAACTCTGATACCTTGACTCTCTGTCCTTCGTCATAACAGGTGCAGTCTTTGAGCGGCACGCAGGTCGCCTCGTCGCGCCACTTCGAGCCGAACTCGCACTTGATATTGGCGATCGACTCGTCGATACACGCCTTCACGCATTTCTAAAAACGATCCACACAAACATTAATCAGATCAAAAAGAATTAAAATCATAAAATGTTGTTTATTAAATAAGCTTATGATTGACGATTATCTACCAATCTAAAACTAGAGTTCGAAAAATAAGATCATCTCAGAGAAGTCAGCAAATAATTTTTTTCTTTTATAAAAAAGTGATAAGTGAAAGTAGCGTAGGGGTTAAGGACGCGGACAACAAACCCGAAAAGGTCCCTAAGTGGTTTCAGTCCGGGAAAACCGCTGGCAAAAGTAAATTTCACAACGTGGTAGTGCGTGGCAGAAAATTCCTTGCAAAGTCCATGGTAGTGGATAGCGAAACGTCCAAATTATGAAGGTGGAATTTCGAGCTCAGTCGCAAAATACGATGAAGTTAGCAGCTGGAATTAATCTATGCAATTCTTTTGAGCACTCCCCGTAGTATATGCGATAGAAGGTGAACTGAGATACGGAACTTCGGAAGGCAAGTGGAACAAGCCGATCGAAAAGAACTTGGTCGCGACGATTGGAACCGCTCTTCGTTGAAAAACAGTGAAACAAAACAAGTGAAACAGTACTCTATATGAGGTTGAAACAACGCTTTGTAAAGCTGCAAGCGGTTTTTGTATAGAAGACTATATTATAATTTATACATAAACAACGTACAAAAAATGAAGGTACCCTCACTTATCGACTAATTGGCTAACTTAATAATTTGGGTGAACATTAAGTTACTTTTTGCCTTTGTGCATAAAAGTATTATAAATAAAAATATGTAATTTTATATTTAAAGTATGGTGGTGGAATCTTACCTGCCCAGGCAAACATTGTCCCTTCTCCCTTAGAGTTTGCAGGAAGTGTTCGCACAGGTTGTCACAGGGATACGCACAGGAAGAGAACACTTGCCCAGGTGGGCAGATCCCGGTGGTGATCGGCAGAGGAGTTGTTGCTGTAATGTTAATTGTGGAAATGTTGAAAAACCTCTTATATAATCTTCACTATTATCAGACTGTTGCACGCCAATGATATATGCCCCAAGTAATGAACAATTACTGTCACATCGCAAAGTTAATAAAATATCCAGTTAATACATAAAACAGACGCAATATTCAATATGATAAAAATGTTAAAAATACAATTAATATTGAAACAATATGAGGATATGGTCGCTCAATAGAGAAGGTTATTCTCGGAGTTTCTTTTGTGACTTCGTAATGAGTATATCCGCAGTAGAATCAGAGTAACTGACATAGCACAACGGATCAGTAATCTAAAGTGGCAATGGGCCGGTCGTATGGGCCGAAGAACCGACAACCGATGGGAAGGAAAGGTTCTCTACTAGATGGAGTGATGACCTGGTAGGTATACAGGAACTCGATAGATGCAGTTGGCTCAGGACCGTGCTTCGTGGCATTTCTCGGGGCAGTCCTATGTCCAGCAGTGGACTTGTAATGGGCTGTAATGATGATGATGATAATAGGGGTAAAGTATTATAGTGTTTTACATTACCCATTTAAATAAAGATTAGAGTAACCTAAGGAGAAAAGAGTAGAAAGTATAATCTATAAATATGGGAACTCACCAGCAGTGGACGTGGAAGTAATGAAGGCTTCTGATGTCATGAGTCTTGGCTCTGAAACACAATTCCAAACGTTTGAATTTGAACACATGGTTGGATTTTCCAAGTAACTTATGGTATCCATAACCCATAAAAACTGAATGCATTAAAACCACACGAAAACCCAACTTTTAGTTTCAATGTTAACCTATTTCTTTGTAAGCATCGTCAAGAAAATGTTAAAACTGACCTCCTGGGGGTTCAGGAAAAATGATCTCTTGGTGTCATAAAAAGGATTAAGTATAATTTCAAGCAGCCTGTCCATATAATTCTTTTACTACAAATAAAACGATCGACAAATCGCATCTTTACAATGAAAATAACATGAATATTTTCATTGTAAAGACGGTATATGCTTTTGCACAAATGTTGGCACCAGCTGGGATCGGTTGGACCGAATTTCGGGACCAAAGACCAAGAGACTTACGGGCTGATGGAGAAACCTGACCCGTATGGAATAAAAGGAATCAAGTGCTCCACTTCTGCATACCGTACTTCAGTTATTGGATAAGTTGGAATGAGAATGGCCAACGTATTCTAATCATTTTAATGGTTATAGGTATAACTATATATAATTCTTTTTTTTAGAATTTAACCAACCCCACCGAATGTCGGTCACGGAGGCCAGTTTTAACGGGAATAACATCCTAGGCACGGGGGAGAAAAAACCGCCAACTTCCTGACTCCGAGCTGCTATTGAGAATTTCTTGACAGAAAAAACCTAATAACTGATTTTATTGCATACATTATATATTATACATTATAATACGTTGACGAATGTATGAATGGACGGATGGATATACGTTAAGCAGTAGCTCTTACCGGTAGTAGCAGGGGTGCTAGATGGAGTGGAACCGCACTCTGGTCGCACTGCGTACACTGAGGCGGGCCAGTCGCAGATCATCAGCTTTGGGTTGTACAGCAAACCCTCGCCACACTGCTTCAGCACAGCATGGGGCTTGTCCGGATTCATTAGGTCCGGTGTGCACTCGTAGAACTTGCTACAGTCCGTTGGGTGTGGATTGTTAGGGTGGGTCGCGTTCAGGCATTGGAACGTTTCTGCAGATTAAAAATAAAAATGCGTTGGAGTATAAAAAAAAACAAATAATTAACTGCCGTGCCGTGTAGTAGCGGGGTAAGATAATCCACTACTCCATATCATTCCGTTAGTGTTGTAAGAGGCGATAGAGAGAAACTGAAAAAGGAAATGAGCAGTAACGTCTAACTGACAACAAATGAAAATAATAAAAGAACTGGTTGCGGCGGTGCCGCCTCCCAAGCGTCTGTTTGTAATGTCAAAATAACAGCTTTTTACTAAACGCATATGAAAGTATATACGGTACTTATAACAAAAACACAATTTTTAAAATTTTTGTCTGACTTTCTGTCTGTCTGTCTGTCTGTTTGTTCCGTTTAATCTCCGAAACGGCTGGACTGATGATCTGATTGACGGGACTTTCACTGCCAGATAGCTGATGTTATAAGGAGTAACTTAGGCTACTTATATTTTAGAAAAATAATTAGGGTTCCGCGCAACATAATTAAAACCCTAAATTACACGCGGGCGAAGTCGCGGGGAACAGCTAGTCGCAAATATTTCCCTTATGAAGCAGTCTATGGGCAAGACCTGTCTTTAGCAGTGGACTTTTGATAGTAAGTACACTGTAATGAATGATGTCCTTACATTGTTATGCTGAGTTGGAAATCTATATGTTAACTACATTTATAACAATTATTTAACAAATAATTCTTTCGCCGATATACTAATTTGTATAATTTCGGCAGAGTGAAGAAACAAAGACACAAATCACGATGTCAATTTCATCAGAAGTCAGTCATCACATCTAGCCTCAATTAAGATTTAAAATGCAGATATGTATGGCTCGACCTGGGAATGATCACACTTGCACAAAATACCAGCGTGAAATAGAAACATAATGCTACTGTGTTTCATATTATGGTGTGTGTAGAGAACCGAAGAATCTTTTTACTGGTAACTTTTGTCACTCTTATAAAAAAGATGCGTTGTGACCACTAAGGACTAAGAAGGAATGCCAGTAAGATGGATCTCTGGTTTACCTCCACATTCACAGAAGACTCGTATCTCGAAGTCTGGACAGGTGTTCTCTTGTTCATGGCACACGAGTCCCTTCTCCAGGCTGCATTCGACGTCCAGGCCGGTCTCCTTCGCGGTCTTGTGGCTGCCGACGGTGCGACATTCGATCTTCTTTATCATATCGGCTTTGCACATCGGGGAACCGATCACCTGTGAGATAAGGGCTTTAAGTTAATACCTTTAGAAATGTTACAATAAAACATTGACAGTCAGACAAAACTTAGTTGGAACTAACTTAAAATTGATGCTTAATGTTATTAAAAAGAAACACGAAATGTGCCATTAAAATAACAAAATCTTTGTATCATGTATATTTTTAAAGATGAGTAGTACTCACTAATTCGTTGGGACGTGGTAGCGGTTCACTCTCTACGGACGCGCCGTCTGGTCCGATCTCCGGCGGGCCGCGGTTGATCCAACCAGTCCAGCCCGGCACACACTTCAGCGGTTCATCCAGAGGCTTCGGCGATGTAGAGGGGCCCGGTGGCGTGGTCTTAAACGAAATTTGTTAAAGGATTTTCAATAATTCTATTTTCATGTTAGGAGCTTGGCACTGATAATATTGGTCGTAATTTATCAAATTTTTCATTATCCATAGGTATATTTAATTTTGGTACTTAGGTTGTGTGTATTCGATAATTCCAGAAAGTTCTCATGGGTCCCGACAAATGGCAGGTTGTATTCTGTTAACGTCAAATGTAAAATAACACACAAAGTTGCGCGTAACAGCGTCAAAAGTGTAAAACCTCTAGTACTAGATACTAAACTAAATAAACTAGATAAACGAACATACAGTTACCATTGACGGTAAGTGGGGCTACTGCAGCCCATGGACACCAGCAGCCCACTTCAAACAAAGAAGGTTACAGATGCGTTGTCACATCTGAGGACTAAGATGGAATGCCTCACAACCTGTAATTATACTGGAACATTTGGACTGGAACACAGCAGTGCAAGCACTGTTATTTGGCGATAGCAACAGGTAAGAGGGTGGTGGAAATCCAGACGAACTTCTGGCAGAAAAGGGATGCCTACTACCTAGAAAACTATACTCACCTCCGTTGGACATGGTTGACCAGTGCAGACCTTCGTCTTCTTAGAGCATCGACAGGTGTGACAATCGTCTTCCTCAATGACCTCCCCTTCCAGAATTTCCTTTCCGTTCTCAAGGGTCATGCATACTGGACGGCATTTGGCGCGGGGAACGCATTCTGTTAGTGTACTGTTGGAGTAAACATAGCCTTCTGGGCAAGACTTCTTGGGCTTACAACCTTGAGAAAGAGAACATTAAAGTTAAGTGTTTGTGGAAAAATTAAAAGAAAGGAAAGAAATAAAGAATGATTGCAGTTTTAAGAACAATGGGTAAGAATGAATTTAAGGTCTTTATTGCTAGACCTTAAATTCATTATTTTGACCTTAAAGCCTAAAGGCATAAACTTGTTTATTATAAATTTATAAGTATCGTAATTTTTAAGTATCGTAAGAGGCGACACAGGCAAATGAAACAAACAGGTAGCAGCATCTTCCTGATAAAAACCTAAGTCAATAAATTCCGGTTGCAATCTCGCTTGCCAAGCCTGGCGACTATGGCAATAACCCCTTATGAGGCGATCTATTGGTGGGGTTTTCATCAATTCATCAATGGGTTCAAAATGGGGTCAAAATGATAGCTTGTATATCATTGTATATCATATATGTAAAGGATAAAAAAAAACAGAGATAGCATACCTTCAACACAGGTTTCTTTTTCGCAAACTGTTTTCACTTCGGCGTAGTCGAGCGTATTGTCACAGGTTTCGGGCGGGCACGCAGACATGCACGGGTTATAGTTGGAGCACTCGCCGTCGCATTGCATTGCTACGAAAATTTGTTAATCTCAATTAGAAAACGTTGATTTAAATATTCTCTTCAGAATTTTGTCTAGTTGGACCCTATTCACAATTATAGTTCTTGTTGCGGCGCTGTTTCTATATAAAAAAGCTCTGTAATACCTCACGGAGTGTTGACAACAACAACTTGTCCGGTGGGAGATATCCCTGTTCCTTCCATGGCCAAATTTTTATCATTTATTTTTAATATATCGGAGCATGATTTCTACGTTTCTTGAAATGTATGGTGAGTTGAGGTATGTAATCAATTGCCATTAACGTGTGTATCACTATCGCAGTTAACACTCATGTCAACTGAAACGCTTTAATGACCTTTTAAAACTTAAATTTAAATATCAAAAACCTACTTGACACACATGTGTGTGTGAGTGCGACACACATGTGCGTGATGTGAACACATGCAGCACTATTCGCCCTACACATACGGCGTGCAATGTGTATAATGTATATAATATATTCTACTCACGTCCCCGTAACCGTGTAGTGGCGGTGTACAAATATCCATTACCCCATATCGTCCCGTGGGTGTCGTAAGAGGCGACAGAGGGAAACTGAACCAGAAGATGGGCAGCAGCATCTTCCTGATAACAACTCAAAATAATAAAAAACTGCGGTTAGCAACCCGCATGCCAAGCGTGGCAACTATGGCAAAATCCCCCTTATGAGGCAATTTATGGAGGAGGCCTATGTTCAACAGTGGACTTTTACAGGCTGTAATGGATGGATGGATGGACTCACGGCACAGGTGCTGCGAGCGCCAGGGGAAGGTGACGCCGCGTGTGGCGCAGGCGTGCGCGTAGTGCGCGAGCGCGGCGCAGGCGCAGCGGCAGTCGTCGCCCGCGTCGCACGCGCACGCGTCCGCCTCGCACGCGCGCAAGTACGCCGCCACCGGCACCTCGCCGTGGCACAGCGCGAACGGGAACCGCTTCAGCGCGCCGCACGTCGCCGCCGCCCACTCCTTGCGCTGCGGCCGCTGCTTGCAGTGGTCCTGCACGACCAGACGACACGTTACATAGATATTCTTACACGTATCGTATTGGATCACGTATTTACAAACATCTAGAAAACAACAACAACAGTCAAATATCTAGAAACAATGAGGACTAATAATTTTACGATCACAAGATGTCGCTATTTGGGAGTGAGTTGCGGTTATTTGTTATTGTTACACAAGATCATTTTAATTTGAGTTTTAAATAGAAGTTTATCTGTTTTTAGAGAGTATAAATACACAGAACAATGCCTCAGTAGTTAGATCTTTAATTTTGTACACCTTAAAGGCTTTTTTTATTTTCCTACTTTTAAGAATAACCGTTGTTTAGTTTATCCATTTCAAATTTAATTAATATACCTAACTAATATTTCAGAAAGATACATTAACCCTTACAATTTTGGAACAAATTAAGTTCCCCCGCTATAAATCTTTCACCTCATTCCTAATTGGCGTTGGCTTGGTGGCAGAAAACGTCGTGGATGCCCTCATTGCCCAAGTAGTGCTACAGTCAAAGACTTAGTAATTATGAAACGTCGCTACTTTTAAATTTGAATTAATATTTTTACACACATTAAGTACTTCCCGTTTACTCTACTACCATCTATGTTTGTATGTATTGTATGGTTTTGCCATATTTTTAAATAGTTTGGAAAATCGAAAAGTGCACGCCTCATGAGCGCATTAGTTTGATGAAAAAAAATATTTCCAAAATAAATCGATTACACAAAGTATAAAATCGATATAGGCAGTATGGTATATTTATCCTTTGTCTATCAAGGGCTAAAAAAAATTAAAGCGCCTCTAAATTTTTAATTGCAATAAAACTTATAAAACTTGAGAATCATTTTATTAACAAACGACGCGTATTAGGCTATAGATATGAAATAGGGAACCAGTTGATGTAATTCTGAAGCTAATAAAAAAACCCGGCATCGATACGTCAATTTATTCGGGACTTATCGTGACCACATACAAAATCAACATCCGGACGTCCACGTAAACATTTTTTCAAACCGTTTTTTATCAAAGTAGCAATATAAAATGAGATTTTAGAAAATATAAGATGGTTTTCCTGATATACGGCTACTCATATTATCTTATAAGTGCAATATGGTTATGATAGAGGCATTTTAAGACCACAAAATTGCTTGACCTTGACGTGTCGAAAGTAATGCACTACCTAATATCGTCGCTTCGTGTTATGAGGCGTGCAATAACAAATTCCGATTTATAGGGTGTCTGAGTTGGTATGATTTCAAACTGTGAAGCGTTCTATATTTATCTACCACAAGGACTAAAATATGTCATCAAAGTCGAAATATCAACCAATCAGCAGTTGTTTGTGTATTATCCAGGATACACCATGCATAAGTAAAGTAAGTATTCGATTGGGAAATATATCGTACAACAATACATTTAAACGCTAAGAATTTTTGATGAACTTCTTTGCTAGCGTTGAAACTTAAAACACTACGATTATAGTATTGAGCAGTTTTGCGTGTTTGGGTTTGTAGCTTCAGATTAAATGACATTAAAACTGTTTATTTTTCTATGTAAGAAATTAAAATTTAATTTGTAAAATGTCAGCACGTTTACTTATTTCACATCGGTTGTTCGGAAGATCCTGACAGAAATTTGAAAATATAAAAAGAACTCACAGCAACTTCTTGCGGCTTGGGACAGGTCGGTCTCAGCTTCCAGGAGTCGGCGAATATGAGTGCGGATGTCTCGGCGAAGCCGCCGCCTGACGGTGTTTGGAAGTCGTCGCGCATATCTGCGTTGTAGTTGCCGCACAGACCTTTCACCTGCGATGTGCTTTGTGATAAGTTTTATTAAGAACAAGAAAACTCATAGAAATAGAAACTTTTATTCAATATAGATTATAAACAATATTTATTGAAAGTCACTCTTATGGTTAATTTACCACTGGTTCGGAAAAAACCTCTGCCCTTGGAACTACCAGCAAGAAACCGAGCGGGACATATTTTTTTGAAAAAAGAACAGTTTACAATCATTTATGTAAATAATATGTTCCATAATAATTAACAATACAAAACAAAAATTATAATTAGCTTGGACGCGATCACCTCCTATGAACCAAATACATGGAGCAATCAAGGAATTAAGATCGGAAACTAGTTGAAAAGACACACTCGAAGAAATACAAAAAAAATAATTTATAATGACAACACTTTAAAAATAGCTTTAACGGTTGTAGATAGTGCAAAATATAATTTGGAAAAATTTGGAAAATCCAAAAGTGCACACCTCGAACGGAACGATTTACAGTAGTGAAATTCAAAAGGCTGCCTGAGGATTAAAATCTAAAGCTAATAAAAAAAAATCAAAGGGATAAGCTCAGTTTTTCGAAAGATATCTTGTTCACATCCATACCGAGCAACTGACGTCCAAGTGAAATTATTTTCAATTAACTTTTTTTTAATAATAATCGAAATAAATAATCTTATAACTACGTCAGAAGTATTAATTGAAATCTCCTCTCGCTATTGGTGTATTTTTTTATTAAATAAGTGCAATATAAAGCTGGTGGAAGTGATTTAAGTTGAGTGGATCGCGATTTTTGATTTGGTGACAATAGAGCACTACATGACTACATCTCCGCTTCGCGTTCGATGTGTGCAATAACCTCTGTATATAAGAACTTTATGGTTTAGCATTTAGCTAAGGTCTTAAACTACATAATGATATAAAGATATTGCGCGTATCGTTATATAGTTTCTTGGAAATAACTGATGATCAAAGCTAACTTTTTGAACATATTGGTGTGTGAAGTAAGACATTTTCACGTCAAAAATCATAGTTTTCTCTCACTGACCCTGTTCTGCCACATGGAGTCGACTTTGACGTAGACCCTTAGCTCACGATCCCATTGTAAGCTCATACCCAGTGAAGGCACGTCCAGGAACACGTATGCACCGGCGATGCGAAGCTTTATTCTGTAGTAAAGTAAACGATATTGTTACTGCTCGAAATTAAAACCATGTTAGAACTACATTGGACCCACGCAGGGGAAGGTATCCCAAATACCCGTTTTGGGTTAGTAAGTAGTTAAAATTCTTCATTAAAAATTAAATAAGTATGAATTTATCAAGTTTACATTTTGCTTTTACGGTTCTGTATTTATTAAGAACTACTTATAAAACCAACGACAAAGTAATCAATAACAAAATAAAACTAATCTATTCAGAATACCCGCTTTGCCAGTTTTTGTTAATGAATATTTTTTAATGAGACGTTTTAGCTGGTAGGCTTCGACCACTATGACTATTTTCGGATACTAACGTAAGTTATACTGACTTGGAATTTTCTAATTAATGCCATCATGTATACCGAGCATTACACAAATACTGACTAAGATTATTCAAAACCTGAATTAGCAGCAGTCAAATACACTGACCACTAGCTACGGGGTTATCATTAGATACATAATATAAAATCTTTATTTTATTTTGAGTGCAATTTCTTCAAAATTGTATTTTTAATTTTGATTAGCTTGCCAGTTTATAAAATGAGTTTAACATTAAATAATAAATTCTATTTATTCCTTATAATGCAAAATTAAAAATAACCATACCTCTTCAAATTGGAGACATCTGGCAAAGGTGCCCCTTGTGCAAGGGAAACCGACTCTTCAGTTCCATCAGCACTCGACACTTTGAGGGTCACAGATTTCGAACAAGTCGCACCTGTTGTTCCACAGGGGACGTTCTATAAAAATACAAACAAATTTAATATCAAATGTTGAATTACTATATTCGTTAACATTTTAATATATTTACTAAGATAAAGAATAAATAAGAAAATAAAACGATTGCTCGAGGAGCTTTCTTGACTGGGATAACCATAATAATTCCTATCCACGCGATTCCTTTCCTATTACGCGAAACACGCGTTTAGTTGTGGAGTTGTGATAACAGCCCGTCTCAATCAATCAAATTTCCTATAGTTACAGATTTTCCCAAAAGGATTGGGTTACTACAAACGATGTTGGAAAACCAGACCACTCTTTCTTCTGCTGTTCATGACAACCTCCACTTTCTCACTTCTTCACTTTTATAAAGCTTTAATAGCTCGGCCTGGAGAGTTTAAGTCATATTCACTGGATCGTGTCCCGACACACTTCCTTTTGTTTCGAAAGAAGAACTTTTAGAAAGGAGAAAAAGATGATTCTGAAGTAGAAATTCTAAGATCTTCCGAATTATTCATTGATACCCGTCCACGATACTATTTACAGCAGGTGAGACTAGCAAATGGTCATGAAAATGATGAAAAACTGGTAAAGTGTGTAGAAATAGCAGTATTAAGGATGGACCAATATTTTGATTGAAGAAAATCAATACATTATAACAAAAATTCCGCAGTGAACTCTCACAGTAATCATGATGAATGGTAGCAGAGGACTATATTTTAAGGCTGATGTGTTATGCGCTATTATAACTGTAATGAGTTATCTTTACTCGCCACTGATGATTTGTTTTGGAAACTTTATGATACGATATGTGTACATATTGCTGTATGAATTGCTGTATATGAAGATGAATGATGAATAGAAATTTTATAGTTTAAATACCATGGGGTGCAGGGCGCATATGGTAGAGCGCTCAGCTTGCAAGGGGTACCGGGATCGATACCGGGTGCCTCGCATATGGGAGTTGCATCTAAGTTGTTATATCTTTCATAGTCATCATGTAATTAAAACATCACAAAAATATTAAGACTCCTTGTGAATTACGTGCACAAAATTCTATGCCTCTTTTTATAAATGGACACTTTCTAAGTGCGTTTTATTTTTCTTTTGTTTAGGTATTTCTATTCGAAACAGCACCATTATTACTTATTATCAATTATTTGTACAATTTGGCAATTTTGTATCTTATAAAAGTGATTCTTTTATCATTATCTGAAAGACGTATACAGTGTAGAGACCCCGACAAGATGACGAACTTTCAGGATAAACTCTTATATTTTACAAATATAAAATTAGACAATTAACGCAACTTGTTCATAACTAATATTTAGAGCAGTTTTAAGAGAAATTATAGGGTTTTTTTCGTTTAGCACTGCTATGCATGGTGTCAAATTTTTTTATTCATTTAGGCTTGCTTTTACTTTATATTTTCAAACAGGATCTCTTAAATCAAATTGACAAGGGTCTTTTTTCTGTAAAAGTAATTGAAATTGTAAAAGCAATGATGTTTTATTTATTTAGAATATGGGTGACCAACGAGCTCACAGTCCACCTGATTGTGAGTCGATACTGTGGCTCATAGACATCTACATCTATCCTCGATTAAGAAGCAAAATGCAGATGCGTTGTCACCCCTGAAGATTAAGATAGAATGCCTCGTTTCGAGTAAAAAGGGTCTCCGGTTCTCTACACTCACTATACGAAATACAGCAGTATTGGCCTACTATTTTACGCTGGTATTCTGTGTGAGCGTGGTTCTTCTCTACTACGACTATAATATAGCTGCAACGTGGCTCTACCACGTGAAAATGTATACACTGACCTGCATCTCTACGGCGAAACCATCGCGTCCGTCCATGACGCCTTTAGCGAGAAGGTAGCCGCAGACGCCCTCGAAGTCATACTGCGCGCCGTCGAACGTGCTGACGTGCGAGTCGCCCCACGCGCCGCACACGCCCGCACACGCACGCGTGCTGCACGACCACTTGCCGCTCTTGCACTCGCTGCGGAATGCATACTTTAGTTGCAAAAGTTGCCAGTGTGTTAGCTTTTGTCATCATTAACGGTACAAAATTAGTTGCCAGGATGCACGCTTACATCGCAACAGAATCCACAGTGTTACAACTCGTGTCATTGACGGTAGATGGGCAGTTTGCGAGCACACAGTCCACCTGATAGTAAGTGGATGTTGTGGCCCATGGAAATCTACACTTATTTTCGATTAAGAATCAAAATGCAGTTGCGTTGTCACCCTGAAGACTAAGAAGGAATGCTTCGTTTCCAGTAAAAAGTATCTCCGGTTCTCTGCACTCACCATAGGAAACACAGCAACATTAAGCTGCTATTTTACGTTGGTATTCTGTGAGAGCATGGTCCTTACCCGATCGAGCCGACCCATTCGTGATACAACCATAATATAGCTTGTTCGTGGCTCTACCACGTAAAAATATAGATGATGGAACAGAATATATCACCAGTTCTGGCAGGCATTAGGCATTATTGCATTATTGCAGGCACTATTGCATTTGCTGCGGAACGCTCGCTTCGTTTGTAAAAGTTCTTTTCTTCCGTAGCCCGAAAAGTCCGCTTCAATTTGGGCCTCTCATCTAGACAGGCTTCGTCACGCTTAGCAGGCGTATTTACAATCGCAGTACCAGATGTCTTGTACCTGTGATGTCGTTGCCCGTCGCAGGTTTGGTTATTTTACATCTGACAACAGTTACACTGTGGTAATACACTATATGGATACACACCTCAGCTACTCATCCAGTACTTGACGCATGATATACGGGTACGAAACTAACCGAGCTACCACTGACTTCTTACATAAATTCTAAGTTTCCAGGTGCCGGTAATCTACTATAACTCTTTCCTAACCTATGCTCATGATAACCTATTGACTTCATCACCACATCTATACGATTCCATCAAGCCATCTGCTAAACACGACACGATTAACATAACCCTTCCTTATTACGTTCTAAAATAGACTTTTAAAGGCTCATAGATGAATGGATGTGCCCAGCTGGATATAGAACTTTTCAAGAATGCATCATCAGACAGGTATTGTTGGAAATGGTTACCCTTAATTCTTTACACCCCATGCTGGGCAAGCGCGTTGGTAAGTGCAAAGATTAATATCTTTCATTAAATATTATGTCTCGAAGTGGTTACTTTTTAAAGATAAGGTACCTGTTTGTACAATTAATAAAGCAGCGAATTTACGCTTCCTATTTAACCACACAATAAAAAAAGTTGATTGAAATGCTTGCAAGAATTTTTAAGTTGTGACCTCAACAAATCTGAAAAGACACCGAGACGTCCTTTTATTCGTTCCCATTATTTTCTCAAGTGAAGTTAAATATATGGTACGCATAATTAAAATTGGTCTCTATATTCTGCTCGTGCGATATTGTTAGACATTGCTCAAGGTGACCTACTTGTTTCAAAACCTGCGCAATACGCATTTCGAATTAATCATATCATAAACAGTTGCTTGTTTTCACCTACCAGTTATCAGGGGGCGTAGCTCAGATGGTAGAGCGCTCGCTTAGCATGCGAGAGGTACCGGGATCGATACCCGGCGCCTCCAAACCTTTTGTTCACTTTTATATAAATTTATTGTAATCATTATTTATTACTTATAACATCTGTGAATGGGTTTTCAATATAGTACTTTTATTCGAATTTTAGTACTCTTGCTGACAAGAACGTATATTATTAAGTCTTTGAACTCTTGTAATCACTGTGATAAAGTTATAAACAATTATTGAGTTTTATAAGTTTTTGAGCTCTTAAAAATATAAGACAGAATTAACGAATTAACACATGATTTTTAATACATGTTATGTAATTCTACATCGCTTTATTATTGCTCTTATTCTTTATCGGATTGTTAAATTACAGCTGGGATGGGCCACTCCCGTAGCAGGGAGAATTTGCTTTAATTGTCACGCTTGGCATGATGATTGACAATCGCAGTGCGAGACATCTCACAACCTTGACATTACTGTCCATCATTGTCGCTCGTATGGGCTGAGCATTTTACCTGTGACGAAAATGAGATGGTTACACTGCCACCAATCCATTTATAGGAAAAAATTTAACAGAATATTTTTATTCGAAAGTCGATTATATGTATACTTACTGAAAGTCGATCAATATTCAGTATATCCGAATCAAACGACACCTACGGGACGATTTCTTTTTAATTTATGAGGAGGCAAACGAAAATGCTTCATACTGTCGCGGTAAGTGGCTACCGCCGCCCATGAACAACTGCCATACTACTACCAGAGGAATCGCAGGAGCGATAACGGCCTGATTAAGGTCCCTAAGTCGTATCGGTTCGGAAAATCGCTGGTAGTAGTTCCACAAATAAATTGTGCGAGGAAGTCTCTTACGCCCCCATCACGCGGCAAACTGCGTACCGTGACATATGTGTATTATTCTATATTTTTTTAAGCACGTAAGGCCGTGGTTCCTGCGTTTGATCTATCTCCGGTCGTGTCGGATTACCGTCCCATCGGAGTATGGGAGTGAGGGGATAGAGAGTGCACTTGTGTTTGCGCATACACTCGGGTTCGGGCACTATAATTCTCCTAAATCCTGTCCTGCGCAGGATGGCTAGTAGTATGGCTGCCGCGACCGAAACCCGGTCTGGAGGACATTATTGTTATGCTATAATTGTATGAGCAAAAGGAGTGGTCACCAGGTGTTGCAGTCCTCCTGCATGCGGTCACCATCCGCGTAGCTGCGCCCGCCGTGGTGGCACGGACACTGTGCTGGCTCCACACACGTGTTCGTTCCCGCCTCCAGCACGAACCCGCGCTTGCACTGGCAGCCCGGCCGGCACTCCGTCGTTGTCCCCGACGGCGGCAGGTGCATGTTCTGACACCATATTACATATATTCAACTATATATATTTAAACTAGCGATTAGTCCCGACTTCGCACAGGTGATTTATGGATCTCGACAACAGCACCTCCTACCGGGTCCAATTGTGAATCTAAACTATCCAGGGACCCAAAACACACACAAAAAATTCATCGAAATCGGCCCAGCCACTTAGGAGGAGTTCTGTGACAAACAAACACAAGTCATATGAAACTGAAGTGAAAAACGAACCTACAGTGCACTTGATGCTAAGTGGCTAAAGTCAATGGACACCTGCAACCAAATTCAAACAAAGAAGGCTGCAGATGCGTTATCATCTCTAAGGACTTCTTATTAGTTTGGGCTAAGGACTAAGATGAAATGCCTCACAGCCTGTAATCATACTGACGCTCTATACCATTCAGACCGGAACACAATAGTGCAGGCACTGATATCGATTATTATTACAATAATCGTTTATTTTTTTTAAATTCATTCTTCGTCTTCATCGTACTAAAAGGCAAAGACGATAAATTGAAAACACTTTACTTAATTACGTGATGCCCTTTCGTTGATAATGCTAGGCTATTTACTTTGTGAAATTTAGGTTCAGCGATCTTAAATGGATCGTCTGCCATTAATCGGGTTTTTTTATATAATAAGGGTGGCAAATGAGCTCACAGTCCACCTGATGGTAATTGGATGCTGTGGCCCATAGACATCTACATCTATCCTCGGTTAAAAATTCAAAATGCATATGCGTTGTCACTCCTGAGGACTAAGATGGCCTCGTTTCCAGTGAAAAGGGAGAACGGTTCTCTACACTCATCATATGAAACAGCAGCATTAAGCTGCTATTTTACTCTGGTATGTTTAACGCTGTGAGAGTGTGGTCCTGCCCCGGTCGAGCCGACCCATTCGTGCTACAACGCGGCTCTACCACGATAAAACACACAAGTAACAGAACGCGCATTTCGATTGTGTAATGCAGGTTGTTGGAATCGTTTTGACGTTTACCGTTTGATAAATGTATCAGTATTGATTATAAGACGATTTTATTTATACATATTTTATTTTAGGTTACAATATATTATCATATTAAAATTATTTCCACCGACAAACTTTTAGTTCCCAGCATAGAATAGAATTTAATATAATCATTATTCAGTATATATGTATTAGTTAGAAGTAATAGTTATTGAAAGTCATTTATGAATGGATTAATCAGAGCTATACAATTGCACTGCAGGTCCTAAATAGCAAAGCTGTCATCTTCTTACACGGCTTGTTTTACGTGTTAATAAAAATAAACTATAGATTCGTGATTATACCATCCAAATATCTACAGGAATTCGTAATATTCTATTTATCGATCTACTGTACACGTATATTCGAAAATCAAGGTTGTAATACGCTACCTTGCAGGTAAGCGGCTCCGCGATTTGGCAGGTGGTGAACTCCATGTGGTTGGCAGCACTGCAATTGCTGCGAAGGTCTTCAGCCGGCGGGTACTGGGTTATTTCCTCGGGCGTCGCCGGCTTGCAGTCCCAACGGGCACCCACGCATGTACTGTCACCAATGTCGTCATTATGTTATGTTCCAGTTAAACAGTAGGTAAAAGCACATAAAATAATTTTGTCTCGTGGTTTATTTTAATGTTGGAATGAGCTGGCACTGATTCTTCAGTGCTGGCCGTATTAGGTATTATCAACACAACACACCTCTGAAATAAATGCGGATATTTCTTTACGAACGTTCCGATTTCATAGACATACAACGTACATGGAACACAGTGTCATGATTATTAACTGCTTAAAGAGTGGCTTACAAGAATCGAAAGGTCCATATCCACAGATTGCCCTTATACTTTTCTTTTGCATTAGGAATGCTCTCTTAAAAATACCCCAAGATCAAAAGTCCATACCGTAACATGGACGCTACATATCCATGATAGGCTGTGATAGCGGCTTCTTTACATATTAAATTACTAAGTCTTCTGAGCGCATAAACAAATTTATTTAACTTATCACACATTAAATTTATGTGATTTTTCCAACTACAGTCCTGGTCCAAGATAAGACTGAGAAATTTCATATCAGCAACCTTTTCAATTTCTAGGCTATGACTCATTACTTTCATTGTAGGAATATTTGCGCGGTTTTAGGGCATAAATTATTACTTTCGAGCCAATTTACTATAGTAGCTCAAAGTAGTTATAAGTGATAGAGAGAGCTTATGATACGAATTTCTATGCGTGATAAAATCCGTAACAAGGATATCCGTCCGTTACATAACTTTAAACACTAGATAAACAGCTCGTAACAGTCCACAGTTGGACGTAAGCTTAAGCACCTATGACCATGTTGTTGGTTGCAAATGATTTTCAAATCATTATGTATGCATGTGTGTGCGTGAGTGTGGGTTATTAATAAGTTGAGCATGATTTTGGCTTGGTTCAGGTTTAAAAATAGTAAATTATCATTGTCCCAATGAGCTTACCAAAGTTCTTGCTCACGTCTGCCAGCCCTTACTTCTTTGTAGCCGGCATTAAACTGCATACCCTTGTGGAAGCACGGACACAGGGCAACCGGTACGCACTCGTTATTGCTGTCCAATACCTGATGATTGAAACAGATTTTTGTGCTTTAACTTCTTCTCTTTCTTCTTCTTGTGGTCACTCTTAAGTCTACTACTGAACGTCGCCTTCACCAGTTATAGGAATATTACCAGGCGTTTGGTATCATTGACGCTGCTCTGCCGATCTTTGAAGGTCTAGGTATTTTACGTCTGACGTCATGGCGTTTGGCCGTATGATAGCAGAATACTAGAATCTCAAACGCCATTTCATTTGAGGCGATTATGGGAAATGCCATAAAAATGTAATGGTTTTCTATAGATGGCGGTAGCGTCACCTCATGTCAACTGCGTATTTGTTATCATCTGTGTTATTATATACTAAATTGTGAAAGTATTACAAGTATAATTAAAAAAATAACATTCCTATTTAAAGGAAATCTTTAACTGACCTGTCCTGTTGGACAAGCGCAACCTTCCACACAGGATGGCTTGCAGAGACCCTTTGCAGATAACGCCACGTCGGAACAAGTTCTAAGGCAGCTGTCAGCGCAAACGGTATACTCTTGACCGCCACTACACGATAACTCTGGAAAAACCACATAATATTATATATTGAAATGACTCGTTGGTCTAGTGATCGTAAGTGCGACTGCTGATTATGTGGTCTCATCCCATCCGGTATCCAAACCCGGGACGGGATGTACACAAAATCAGTTATTGGGATTTTCTGATTGTCGTATATTTCATAACACGTGAGTATACCAAGTTCGATATGTAATATCAACTCTATGGCGAAGGTAAACAACCTTACAGCAGCTTACAGCAGGTAAACAGCTTACTTTTTTTTGTACAAGTAAAGATGGCAATCACATAGTCCAACTGATGGTAAGTGTGTAAGTGAATACTGTGTCGCATCGACGCTTACATCTGGCCTCGGTTAATATTCAAAATGTAGATGCGATAATATTATCACCACTGAGAAGTAAGATGAAGTAGAACGAATCGTTGCCAAGTAAAAAGGGACTCCGGTACTCAATATTCAACACCCGAAACACAGTATTCTGCTGCTATTTCACGCTGGTATTCTGGTCGAGTGTGGTCCTTACCGGGTCGAGCCGACCCATTCGTGCTATATAATGCTCTAAAGCGTATAAACTAATTGTTTTACGGCTAGTTATTCGTGTTTTAGACTTTTAGAGTTTGTTCTTTTGTTTTAGGGAAAATTGTAATCGATGCATCACTTGTGCTATAAGAACGAAGGTAAACCAGGATATATTTTATTTTTGCACTGATTTTTGATTTGATTGATTTTTGCTCTGGTCAAATCTAACATGCAGAGCTTGCCATATGACGCATTCTTGACAAGGCTTAAGTTAAAAAGTCTTTATTGTGATGTTCGTGTGATCTGGGCTAGCTCCGCTCGAATTCAAGTACCTAAGCCAGGCCCGTTGTATCCTCCGTTCCGATCCGTTGTACATATTTAAGTGATTTTGATAAATTATTATTAGTAGATTATCAACATTACAAATGGAAACTCACCGCACTCCTTAACATTGTATCTCCACTGCACGTGCACGCCGCTGGAGGCACACGCCATGGCGTAGGTCCCCAATATGGGGCACAGACAGTGCGACGCGTCGCCGCTACACGCGCACATATCGTAAAGGCAGTTCTCGTAGTACGGTTGTACATCCACGTACCAATGGCAAGCTAGTTGAAATAAAAAACATTTGATTATTTTATAATTATATTAAAATTATTTTTAGTGTAAGCCCGCTATTTGCGGTTTATAATTTTAATGATAGGATATAGGACATGGAACTCGCCTGACAGGAGGATGATATAGAAATAGTCTTTCATTTATTTTATAAAACTAAAGTGACAAACGAACTTACAGTTCACTTGATGGTAAGTGGCTACTGCAGTCTATGGACACCTGCACACAACTTTATATTAAAAAAATAACTACAGATGCGTTGCCGCCCCTGAGGACTCAGTTGTAATGCCTCACATTCTGTAATTACACTGGCTATCTATTCCTTTCATACCGGAACACAGCAATTAAAGCAATGCTATTTGGCAAAAGAAATAGATAAAATTATAAGATGGTTGTGCTTACCCAGACGAACTGCTAGGCAGAAGAAAAGTACTACCACCTGGTAAAGACCAACTTTCTTAGAGTCATTAACCGAAAATACCTTTTGTGATTACGAAAAAGTGACTTTTTTATTTGATTTTGCTTGCAGGTGACTATTTGCTGCAGTGAGCACTTCCGTTTAGGTGGGCTGTTAGCTCGTCTGTCACTAGAATATCTTTAAAAAAATTAAATAGCTATACTGTACTATGCTAAGTAAATTATTAAAATATTTTTGTCTGAATTTCTGGAATTTCGAAGTTCGAGTTTGACTGTTTAAAATACGTTTCATTTAAATTATATGTTTAAAATGTTCACATATAAAAAACATAGAAAATTGACTTACATTCGAACAGCGAGCTCTTCAAAATACTGCAGTACTTTTCAGCTGCATCCTTGTTTTCTACATTTGCTTTGCAGGGATGTTCAGGTTCTTGCGTGGCAATGTCGTTACAAAACTCTCTGGTCTTCCACTTATTGGCGAATGCGAAGGCCGACTGTTCGACGTCACCCTCAGGAGTCAGGAAGTCGTCTTTTTGGTTTAAGTTGAAAGTCCCGCAAAGTCCCTGATATAAGGATGCATGTTGTTATTATTGTTTTAATTATATTTTAACTACAACTTACAACAGAACCAGAACGTTAAAATACTAAAGAAACTCAATTAGAAAATGCTAATTTAAAAGTTATATAGATTATTCTAATTTTTTTTACAAAAATATTACTAAATTTGAACTTCTACAGAGGTTTTGCAAAGGTGGAGCTAATATATTATAGTTTCAGTCAAGAGTAGCTGATCGTTTAAATGTTTTCTTGATGCTTGAATCTAGCTTCATACGCACTTAATGAATATTTTTGCATGACACGACCGTTAGACTGTGTTCGCAATATATTAGAATTAATCATAGATTCGGTCGAATGATTCTAATGACGGCAGATTTTGTTTTATCAGACGACACGATGAAAATATTCCTGAACATTCAGTGTGAGAGTTTTTGATAACATTTCGCAGTCAATCTCAACCACGATAAATAAGTGCGAATTGCCTCATTATTGCTCTGCACAAGTCGAAGCATTGTCGCTCTTGATGTAAGCTGCTTCTTTTTTATATAGAATAAGGGTGACAAACAAGCACAAAGTCCATCTAGACACATATATGGCTACATTTATCTGCAATTAAGAATCAAAATGCAGATGCGTTCTTACCCCTGAGAACTGAGATGGAATGCCTTGTTTCCAGTAAAAAGGGTCACCGGTTCTCTACACTCACCATAAGAAACACAGTAGCATTGAGCTGTTATTTTAAACTGGTATTCTGTGAAAACGTGGCCCTACCCCGGTCAAGAAGACCCAATCGTGCTACAAACATAATATAGCTGTAGCGTGGTACTACCATGTAAAAGCAAAAGTGCTTGACCGTATCGAAACCACTTTACCTTGCAAGTATATAAAATACGCTTGTTCATTGTTTTAGTATTTAATTTTCATCGATATTCATCTAACATATTCATGTTTCCAACATATTTATTTGACGGGCAATGCTCATTAACAAAATTATGAAAAACATCAATAAAAGAAAATATTGGAAGGATCGTTAGTTTTACCTTGGTGCTTTGATGGAATTCTGGTGGCACATCAACAAATACTCTGGTATTGCCGTCCCACCATAGGTCAACTTTGATTGGCAGTTGAACTAAAACAACGATAATTATATAATTTGTATTATAATATTATTAAATGTACTAAGAAAATTTTAACAATAGATTTAAACTGGAATGTCTAGATGATTAATATTAAAAGGAAATGAATTTCTTAGTAAACTTTTAGATGTAATGTATGTAATGTAAGGTAGTGAAATGTAAGCATGAATTGTTAAAATTACCAATAATAAACAGAGATGATGCTGCTCGTATCCTGATGTCACCGACGTTAACAGGCAGCGATGAGACTTCCTTCCCGTTGACGAGGATGAATCCTCCTTGCTTCATATGTATGTTTGCTCCGTTGAAGATAACGTTTACCGCTTTCGTGCATGAAGGCTTCCCTTCGCCTTTGTACGGCGCTAGATTCATTGCCTATAAAGAATTTAAGTAAAATTATTTATCTGTAAAAATAACTTGTCTTGCTTAAAGAGCAGGGAATCTTATCGCTCTGGAACCACTGACGACAGCCATATATTCAAGCCTTTGCTATACCCCCCAAATAACGAAATTGCACATTATATTGGTACTCCAAAGATATGTTATCATTTTTTTTATTTATTTATTACAAGATCCACAGCACTAATTACAATGTAAATGAACTTAAGAAATAAACTTACAGCCAATAAGTAAGTTTAAATTATCATCTAAAATCTTAAACTATGGTCTCGTTGCCCAATGAAAGGAAAAGAAACGAAAGAGTGTATAATCCAAATAAAATATTAAACACACAAGATATTATTATTATTTAGTATTTAGGCTAAGTAATTTTGCATCGAATAAATGAACAGCTTTTTGCGCGCCATTCCACTAAGTCCTATATCCAAACACAAAAGTACATAGTTTTACTTAGTCGAAATTTATAACAGTCATGGAGACACAGACATCAAGGTACGGAGCAGTTTTTAAATTGAATCCCACGCGAGCGGAGCCGCGAGTAAAAACTAGGAATATAATAAAATTATATAATAAAGTCACCCACCTCAGTAATAGCTCCGGAACAGGCCACGTTCTCCACTTCAATTGTGACGTTTTCCGTCTTCAGTAGCGTGTAAGTGCAGGTACCCATGAAGTCGTACCGGAGTCCGTCAAAAGTAGTGTAATGCGGGTCACCGACAGCGCTGCATCGAGCTCCACATGGCACTTGAGTACAAATCCACTCTCCAGCTTGGCATGTGCTGGAAAACGCAGAAAACTTAAAATTTCTAGAAGTGCTTCACGGCTCATTCCGACATAATATTATGATTCACTGCTCTATTTTGTATATGTATATGTTTTACATACAATTTATTTTTTATTTTTTATCAATTTTTAGGTTCACTACAAATAACAATAACCTACCAAGTATTACAGCTTTTTGGCACAACAGATCCTGGTGGGAAACTTTGATTTCGTACTCTGCAAGGACATTCGGCCTTCGGAATGCACCGACCTCTTTCTAGTAATAAGCCCTCAGGACAGAAACAACCCTCTACGCATGAAGTATTGTTTTTGCCTAAAGTTTTTATGGCTAGAGGAAAAGCACAGCTGGGTTGCACATCAGGTCCACATGATTTGTAAATTTTGCTGTCGGGACATTGCATGGCTGTAAAAATAATATTTATTTTATTACGTATCCGCTTGGTTAAAAAATTTAAAATTTATAATGATTGATGAAAACATATGTCATCACTTACGACACGTGTCCGAATCTCGCCAATCCTTCATCTCATTAACTCCATGCCGGAGACACTCTTTTGCGTACACAGATACCGTTTTACAAGCACATTCCTCAGGACCTGTAATGATAATTGAATTTGTTGGTTATACGAAATACTTTGTATAACCATCAAAGCTTATAAAATTATAAAATTGAGAAAAGAATTGAAAAAATTTAGGAGTAATAAAAAAGACTGCTTTTATTGATACATACTCAAACTTGTGGTACATGCGCAATAATCCCACTGACAAGCTTCCAACAGGAGAGACACGTCCATTACCTGTAAATATCGTTTGATGAATAAAAATCTGTTCGAGAGACAAAAAATAATTAATATTTTAGTTTATTAATAATTACCTTCGAACATTTGCGGAATTTATCTTTGCTGAAGATCTTAGTGCAAAATTGCATAGCTTTCTTCATATCTGCATCGTTTATTGAGGCACAAGCGCTATTTTCTATAGGGCTGCTGTCACAGATATCTAAAAGTCAAAGTATAAATGTCATTAATGAGATATTTTAATTTTTATATAAAATAATTGTAACTATCAATTTTATTTACCTCCGATCTTATTCAATTGCCATGAAGCCACCATAACTGACTTCGTTCTTGCGATCGTGCCATCTTTGATCATGAAATCGTTCTCTGGATTACCATCCAAAGTTCCACAGAGACCTTCGGTTTTGTTCCACAGGAGTATAGATCCCTCAACTATAATTAAGTTCTGCAAATCAAACGTCAACTGTAGATCATGATGTCATTTTGTTAAGGTTTGTATGCCCGTAAGTAGTTACGAGTAGTTCAGTTAGTTTTTTTTTTTTTTTTTATTTAATGACAATGACAAAAGTTAATGGCATTTATTATATTAATTTTATATAATAAGTGACCCATAGAAACCTATCTATTCTTCGCTATCCTAATTAAATAATAGAATCAGGCGTTACTTCGCGGAAATCAGTTATATTAAAGATGATTAAATATATGAGCTAGGATCCGCGTAAAAAATAAAAATGATGTGTCTTACCTAGTTTATGAGCTTTTAACAAATACGGTACTTACGTTTGTATCCCACTTAATAGTGACTCCTAACGCGTCCAAATTTACAAAAACTTGATCGCTTGGCATGGACACTCGTATGCCAGGCAGCGACGCCGGTATGGGGATCAGACGTTTTGTATTGCGGAACAGCACAGCTCCATCCTCTGAAATATTTATTAATTTAATAACTTATTTGCACCTTTTTATTTCTTTTATATTGTTTATTTTTCTTATATTTATTGTTTATTTTTTCTTATATTTACGCGAATACTACACTTTAAATAAAACTTATTTTACGTATTTTTTCGTGTATAATTTTAAATTTTTAATTCCCGACGTTTCGGGCGCTTTACAGCACCCATGATCACGGAGGGGACTGTGGTGTTTGGCGTCCTATCATAATTAATGAAAGCTACCTTCAATCAACTTTTAAATATTAATCTTTGGTCCGATTTACTCAGAACAAGCTTAGAGTGTTTTGTAGTCTTGCAGTAGTATGATTGGGCTTGGATTTAATTTTATCAATTATGGGATCTGAAGCAGATGGTAGCACAAAGACGTATTCTCTCAAATAATCTTTGGTAGGAATCGGTGTTGTTTTGCGAGAATTATCAAATCTCATGTAATAGTTGGGATGATCTTTGACATGTTGTCATACTGCAGACTCCCGGAGCGTCGGTAGCGGAGACCCTTTTAACGGGTGATGATGCTCGTAAATATATGGGCCACAATATACATTATTCACTTACGATTTACTATTTACTTGTTTATTCCGTTCTATTGATACGTACATCGAATATCTACTTATTATAAGAACCTGTGATACGACATATTATAACATAAAGTATAAAAACTTACCCCCGACACTGAGGGCGTACATCTTGTCATCCAGATAAACGACGAGCTCCGAAGGACAATATGCTTGTCTCTTACATTCCGGATGCCTGATAGCCACTGTGTATTTGTGCTCTTGGGAGTCGCGGACAAGAATGTGTTGACATGGTGACTGAAAACTATAAAATACGATAAGTACAGCCTTTAAATCATTATTATATTAATTTATAAAAATTATAAGGATTATTAGGATTATAAAAATTATAAGGAATATTATACATTTAAAAATAGAACCACACTTAAGAATCTTGTAAAAAATAATACACCATTATTAAAATATTTAATCTAAGCTATCTAGAAGAAGATGTCTATGTGCCGTAAAGTAAAAGAAACCTCTAACTGTAAAATATTAAAATACAAATATATATAAATATTCTTACCTATAGATTTTGCCATCAAAAGTCTTGTAATGGACTCCAGCCCAACTTAAACAACTACCACCCTTTGGAGTGAAGTCTTGTATAACGATGATCTGTTTTGCGCCCCCGTCGTATTTCCCGGTTCCATATGTGCTTGATTCGAGCATATGACTTCCGCTTTCGCTTGTAGTTATGTTACGCGAATTGTGTACTTCATAGTAAGTCTAAAAAATTGAGAAAATTATTTAAGACAATAGTTTTTATTTTAGAAATTTTAAATAGTAACTTAAATTACGATTACTCGATTTAAAATCTAGATTTATTTGATTTATTTGTTCCTTTCCTTTTTATATAGGCCCGGCTTCTTCTGTTGTAGTAATTGTAAATGTTCTAGATTTGCCGTTATTGTTACGTTTGGCAAGCGTTGGATGATCACAAAGACATTATCACTAGCCATTGGTGCTAGTTCCTTGAAGCTAGTTCCCGGTCCGAGTAACTAGACATACTTTATCACGATCTATCATTATTTGAGATTTTTTTTTAAAAGACCTTACTAAAAATGGGGAACTCCAGTAAATCTATGTCTTCAAAACATCTCGTTTACTCCAGACATAAAATATTCACGAAAGTAACAAGAAGCAGCTCCAACGGTACAAGATTATCCGCTTACCAAGCAACTCTTCCCTACAGTGGGGGAATTCACGTCCAGCAATGGACTTTTGCGAGCTGAAGAGGAAGAAATAGAATGTTATATATATATTTTTGGAATTTTCATAACATTTTACTTACGTCACTGATTGGTCTGTTGTTGGGCGTAATAACGATCACTTCATCTGCGAAGGAAAAATAATAACTGATTAAGAATCTTATTAAGAAAAATGTCTAAATAACAATTTGATTAGACAATGACAATAAGCACTATTATTTCTTTAAAAATCAGTCTGGGTAGGTAACCACCTATTTAAGTGTGCTTGCAGTGCTGTGTTCTGATCTGAAGGGTATTCTTTATATCCTTATAGTATAATACTACTTTTAAACTTAATACTTCATAATACTTTTTAACGTGGTAGAGCCATGCTGCAGCTATTAGTTGTATAGTTGTAGCACGAATGGGTCGGCTAGACCGGGAAGGACCACGCTCTCATAGAATACCAGCGTAAAATACCAGCTTAACGCTGCTGTGTTTCGTATGGTGAATGTAGAGAACCGGAAACCCTTTTCACTGGAAACGAGGCATTCCATCTTAGTCCTCACGGGTGACAACGCATCTGCATTTTGATTCGTAATCGAAGATAGATGTAGCTGTCTATGGGCCACAGCAACCACTTACCATCAGGTGGACTGTGTGCTCGTTTGTCACCCTTATCCTATATAAAAAAAAATTATAGGCTGTGAGTCCAATCTTGATTCTCAAAAGTGACAACGCATCTGTAGCGTTCTTTGTTTGAAGTTGACTGCAGGTGTCCATGAACGCCAGTAACCACTTACCATCAGGTGAATTGGGAATTCATTTTTCACAGCACCTTTATAAAAAATTTACTGATTTAAGACTTAATTACTGCAAGCATACTTACTAAAAACGCAGTGTGGAATAGGCTGAGGCATGAAGACGCCGGTCGAGTAGAGACAGGTGTAGACAGCAGCGGGAGGAGAGCTGAAACCAGCTCCGGTGGGACAACTCAGCGAGCACGAGAACTGTTCGCCATCGCCCGAGCAATTGTAGCCGCCGTTGAACGCCAATTTGCGCATGTCACATGCACTTGCCGCTGTAAAAGAGAAGCTTAATTCAATATATTTCCATAGATTACCGCTGCGTTGAACTCAGAAGCTAGGGGTGCTCTTATTGGTGACAAAAACTAATTGGTGAAAACGCATATTCGGTAACGCAACGCATTCACACACAAAGCGTGAATATTCGTAGAGATATTAAATACTTTGCCAATGAACCATCAAAATCAAAGAGGTCAATTCATGGGGTCACAGATAATAAGACGTATTAATGAAATTAAAGCGAGAAAGAAAAATGTTCCATTTGTACTCATTAAAACGAAATAAAGGCGGCGTTACCAAATTTCTACAAAAGAGAGCCGCATCCTGTGGCAATCACAGGGATAGTTTGTTTGATTTTTTTAAATAATGAACGAAATTTAAATTGATTAATTTAACAACATTACTACCAATTAGCACTACCTGTATAAATAAAGCGAGAAAGAAAATTTTCTATTTGCACGCATTAGAAGGAAATAAAGGCGGCGTTGCCAAATTTCTATAAAAGAAAGCCACGCATCCTGTAGCAACCATAGGGATAGTTTGCTTGAATTTTTTATTTATTTATGGATGAATTTTAAATTGATTCATTTTACAACATTAATACCAATTAGCACAACCTGTATAAATAATATTGTATAGGAATTGTGAAGGGCTGTAACGATGATTATTATTATTATTATTAAAATTTATTAAAAACATTAAGATTATTAAAAACATTACTTACAATATTGACACTGAGGTCCTCTGTACTCAGCGGAACATTGACAAGTGTTCAACGACAAGCAAACTCCGCCGTTCAGACAAGGGGGATCGCATTCTGGGATGCAGTCCGGAATAGAGGAGAAGTCAGCGCGAGTCGGTTGCCACTGGCCATCGATACAGTTCATATTTGCTATTGTCGTGCCGTCGATGAACTTGTGGCCGTCCATGCAGGTGATCGTACAGTATCTAAAATAAGTCAAATAATATAATAAGTTAATGATCCTTAAATATTATAAGTACATGTAATAATAAGATAATAATGTCCTCCAGACCAAATTTCGGTCACGGCGGCCAATCTCAACGGAAATTAAGGAGATTAGGCGCAAGACTAAGGGCTTTACAGTGTAGGTTCCCAAAGTGGTCCAGGTGGACCCCCAGGGGTCCATAGGAGACCACACGGGGGTCCACGTAGACGTGAAAATACACACAGATAGAATGTCTTGATGAGGATATCCAGACATACGCTCAACATTTAAATACCCTGCATGATGACTTCAAAAATAGATTTGAAGATATTTTGACGATGGAAATACCACCATAGATCATCATAGCCCCGTTTAATGAACCAGAAGAGGCGAATGTGGTATTACAAGAGGAGCTACTTGAGCTCAGCATCAACGAGGAACTGAAGGTGAAATTTGAAAAAGGCTATCAAACATTTTGGCTGCAGGCAGAAATCCCCGAAAAATATCCTGGGATGTGGGTAATTGCGAGAAAACTTTTGATAGCGTTTCCTTCGTCATATCTTGTCGAAAGAAGTTTTAGTGCCGTTACCAACCTGTTAACAAAAAAAAGGAGCAGATTGAACATCACAGAACGGGGAGATTTGAGATTACTTCTTACAAAACTGAAGCCAAATATTGATAATTTGCTGTCAATTCATCAAGTACATCCGTCTCATTAAAAGTATGACTATTTTTTATTGTTGATTTACATTTCAGAGTTCATTGTTGATTTTTTGTTAATTGTTGATTGTTTGTAATAATAAATGTTTATAATTTTGTATAACCACAAGTATTATTTTAAATAGGACACAAGAAAATGTGCTACTTTTTTTCTTCTTTACACCCCAATTTAGGGTGATATTATTAGGAGTTTTGGGAATACAGTAGAAATGTAGCAGGGGGTCTACCGAAAATAGTAAAACTTTGAAAGTGGTCCACGAGAAAAAAAAGTTTGGAAAATAATGCTTTACGTGCTTTCCGAGACACTGGGGTGAAACACCGCCAACTTCGTGACTCCGGGCTGCTACTGTTAATTTCTTGACACAAAACACAATGTTTTTGGCTGATCCGGGATTCGATTCCTGGACCACACAATCAGCAGTCGCGCTTTCGCTTACGAACACTAGACCAACGAGGCAGTATAATAGTCAGATGCAACAATAAGAAGCAGGTCAATAAATATGCCAATGTGTGTATAGAGGAGATTCATTAACATCATGACCATATTTTCTTTTATTTTTAATAATTAAAAATTAAAAATTTTGTACAACCGACTTCAATATAAATTATTAGGAATAACTCAAAAACTATTGATCAGACCTTGATCAAATTTATATGGGACTACATGTGAAGCACCAGCTTTCAAATAAAAAAGAATCATCGAAATCGGTTCACCCAGAAAAAAGTTATGAGGTAACACACATAAAAAAACATGCAATCGAATTGAGTACCTCCTCCTATTTGAAGTCCGTAGAAAAAACGTTACCACTAGGATTTCTACTGTATCGTGGGACAGCTTATAGAAAAAAATATCACAAGGGAAACATCCAGACTCGGAACAATTATATTTGTAGGCCATACAAATACTTAGTCCGTGCGGGATTTGACCCGCGGCCCTTAGCGTTGCAACTCATAGCAACCTAAAAGCCACTGCGCCATAGAGCCGTTTTCAGATACGCGCTGCTCTTAATACAAAAATCATACATGATCATATAAATATAATAATATTTTAAAACAAAAGCAAGGCCACAATTTTACATACTCAGAGGAGCATTTCCTGATGGAATTCATCGGCAATGGTGGATACACGAGGCACGGTTTCTTCTCGAATTCACAGTACTTCCCGTAGAAGTTGGCGGGACAGTTGCAGGTGTTCGTGTCCACGCAGATACCGTTGTTCTTGCATTCTATCTCGCATTTGGCTGTAAAAATTCAAGTTGTTTAACATCGTTAGCCCTAAGCTTGGATAAAAGACCTCCAACTTAAGTTTTCCGTGATAGTTCCTATACGTATGATTGTTTGAATCTCTTATAATATTAATTTATAAAGGTTCAATTGTAAAATGTATCTTAAGCTCTAAGCTATAATATCACTTGGAGGTTGAATATCAATCTTATAAGTTAGTGTAGTGGCGGTGTACGAATATCCACTAATAACTTTACGTGGTAGAGCCATGCTGCAGCTATATTAATAGTATAGTTGTAACACGAATGGGTCGGCTCGACCGGGGAAGGACCACGTTCTCACAGAATACCAGCGTAAAATAGCTGCTTAATGCTGCTGTATTTCGTATGGTGAGTGTAGAGAACCGGAGACCCTCTTTACTGGAAAAGAGGCATTCTATCTTAGTCCTCACGGCTGACAACGCATCTGCATTTAAATTTGCAAACGAAGATAGATGTAGATGTCTATGGGCCACAGCAACCACTTACCATCAGGTGGACTGTGTGCTCGTTTGTCACCCATATTCTACAAAAAAAAAGTCATTTCGCCCATGGGTGTCGTAAGAGGCGACAGAGGGAAATAAAAACCAGGAGATGGGCAGCAGCGTCTTCGTAATTATAACTTCTTGTACCATTATTTATTCTGTGTTATAACTAAAAAATAAAAACTGCGATTGTCAAATTTTGCCATTTGCAATTTGCCTGCCCGGGTTGAATACCTTGTTCGGTGGGAGATCTCATATTTACCTTCCACGCTATAATAGCTTTAAGAATTACTGAAAAACATTCTAGAGTAACAAATTTATCATAATGGTTTTAGTGCAGGACAGATCAAAAGATACGAGATCACCAATCGGAACAAGTTTTGTGTAAATCAGTAGACAGTTTCAGTAGGTTGCATCCATATATTGAAGCATACTGTACTGATTTGCAATAATGATGAGAAGACAGTTCTGTGCGAATTTCTGAACATGTGCACAAAATTAAAGTGTTACACAGACTCACTAACAAATATCGGTGAACTAGAGCCTAAACTAGGATATCCCTTGTGTTTCAGAAGTTCAGGTATCCCGCTGATTTTTCCCGAGTTTGTCGGTGTTTGTGAAATAGAGTGATTGAGTATGTACTACTATTGTGATGTTATTCGCAATGTTTTGTGGGTGTGACTGTTTATTTTTCGATAGTAGTAAATTATCATTGTCGACGTTACTGAGATTTGATACATAGTTTTTAAATATTTTTTTTATAGGATAGGGTGACAAACGAACACACAGTCCACCTGATGGTAAGTGGTTGCTGTGGCCCATAGAAATCTACATCTATCCTCGTTTGCGAATCAAAATGCAGATGCGTTGTCACCCGTGAGGACTAAGATGGAATGCCTATTTTCCAGTTAAAAGGGTCCTCCGGTTCTCTACACTCACCATACGAAACACAGCAGTGTTAAGCTGCTATTTTACGCTGGTATTCTGTGAGAGCGTGGTCCTTCCCCGGTCGAGCCGACCCATTCGTGCTACAACTATACTACTAATATAGCTGCAGCATGGCTCTACCGCGTATAATTAAGCCAAATTAAGCTTGCATTAATACAAAGTTATTAGGAAGATATTTAATAATGAATTTATATTGTAATATTTAAAAAGAAATGCATAAAGATTATTAAAAGAAACTCGCCAATATTTTCAGCGGTGTATATTTCAATTGGTGGAACTATTAGTTCCTAAGGCTTCAGTTGCGCCCGTAATGGAAATTTATAAATAAATTACCATGACCCACAGAGAACATTTATCGGACCTCATATTATATGCGTTTTATCAATAACATTGAGGATTTAATAGGTCGTTTATCTATGTAAATCGGGACGTATTTTAACCGTCCGGCGTCATTGGATTTTTCAAGTTTCCGTTGTTTTAGATAATTACTCCCACACTTGATGATAATGCGTTTGGATTTATTTTGATGTTCACATTAATAACATATCTGCTAAATTTGTATCTAACAAACGTGGGTGTTTATTTATATGAATAATGATTTGTATTTCCCGTAAATTAGTTTTAAACACATCGTATTTCAAAATAAGGGATATTGAAGTTAAAGTATTATATTCTATTCATTTACATAACATTCAAATATACAAACAGTTATTACCGTAATAAAAAAAAACTAAAAACTCAAATTATCATACAGTCCTACTCTCCGCAGTATAGTGCTATACTGAACCTTTGAGTGAGAAAAAAAACAGCCTTCTTATCAGCAGTGGCGATAAGTCGCTACTAGAGTTTCTTTAGGAAATTCAACCCACAGACTGATAGTCATCTCTCAGATACTCATATTTGCGCCACTTACTTCGTGCTTACTTAGCTGCTTCTGATGCCGCCCCAGCTCTAAACCAGGTACGTGGGCGACACTGAAAGTTTTTAGAACTGGACACTTGTAAACGATATAATAAAAAAATGAGTTCAAATTTTGAAAACGGAACTCTTTGCCAATATTATTGTGTATGTATTTTATTAATTTGTCATTTGTTTACGATTTGGCGGCAAATTGAAAATTGTTTGTGTCACGCCAGCATGAATTTAACACGAGAAAATTTTCGTACAATGATTTTTTAATGACTTTAGATGTCATTTTAGTCAACAAGAAAGTTATGATAGACTTCGATTGGCCTGATTGACTTGAAGCACCATCTCGTGCATTGTTTACAACTGGTTTAATGAGTTTAAACGTGGTCGCACTAATCTCAATGATGATCTGCGTGAGGGACGGCCTTCTACGGCGACGACTGAAGATAATATCAGTGTTATGCGGCGTATGATAGAGACTGACATAAGAGTGACTTATCAGCAGATTTGGACAAGCTTAGGCATCGGTATGAGTCAAGTTCACAAAATCCTCCATGAACATTTAGCGGTCAGGAAGCTTTGTGCCTGGTGGATACCTCATAATTTGACAGAGACCGAAAAACTCCGTCGTGTTGATCGGTGTCGTGGAATGGTTCTAAGATTTAACGGAGGTGACTTAAATGCTGTGTTCGACATACTTACGGATGACGAACGCTGGATTTATTGTTATGATCCTGAAACTAAGAGACAGTCTGCTGTCTGGGTGTTTCCTTCCGAGAAGTTCCCAACGAAAGTGAAAAGAGGTCGAAGCGTAGGAAAAAAGATGGTGGCCTCGTTCTTCGGAAGGACAGGTCATTACGCAACAATTGTTTTAGAGGATCGAAAAACAGTTTCTGCAGAGTGGTACACTAACAATTGTTTGCCACTTGTCTTGGAAAAAGTTCGGGAGAAATGACTTCGCAGTAGGATCCTCCTTCACCACGACAAAGCCTCGTCGCACACCGCCAAGCAAACAATCGACTACTTGGCGACGTCAGACGTGAAATTACTGGGTCACCCGCCCTATAGCCCCGACCTCACACCTTGCGATTTTTATTTATTTCCGAAAGTAAAAGAAAAACTTCGAGGAAAACGTTTTATGGACGCCGAGGAAGCAGTGGCTGCGTTTCAAAATGCCGTCGAAGAGACCCCTAAGGACGAGTGGGCAAAGTGCTTTTCTCAGTGGTTCCATCGGATGCAGCGATGTATTAATGTAAATGGACACTATTTTGAAAAGATATAATAAAACTTATAACTTGCTAGTTTGTTCAGTTTTTGATTTTCTAAGAACTTTCAGTGTCACCCTCGTATTTCCGGAGCGTGACACCTCACTGAATTAGCCTCTTGTAGGTGGCCGCGCAGCGTAAGTATCCTCGTACCCCTGTGTCTACGCACGTAGCACACTAGGGCTTTACCTCTCTCCCAAAAAACCACAGTCATACCGTCGGGGTCTTCTGTCATCATCTCTAAATATTCCACTTTAAATATATATATATATATATATATATATATATATATATATATATATATATATATATATATATATATATATAAATTTCACATATTAAACTTGCTGGCCATAATAATCATATTGTGAATTTATAATACATGTAACGATGCTATATCTCTATCATGTAGTAACAACATATCCTAAGGACCAAGTAATTTAAAAAATCCAAGAGACATGATCGTCTTTAAGATTAGGTAAGCTAAAGTTGGTGAAACAAAATTTTCTTAATTAGTAAATAGTTATCAGGAAGACGCTGCTCCTCATTTCCCACCACCCACGGGAATGACATGGGGGATTGAATGTTCTTACACTGCCACTACACGGCGAAATTTAAGGTTTGGATAACATAGAAAGTTTGTATAAGCAAATCCCTAATTATTTATGAGCTGTCGCAGCCAAATAGTAAAGCTAGTTGGCTGCGACAGAGCTACAATCGTATCTTATCTAAAAGCACACTTAAAGTCGATGGGCGCAAGTTGCTTAACGTAATGATGAATAGCCGAATGAATAGTTGTAGTACTATTATAGTATTGTTGTTCTCACTCCAACGCCTCTAATAGCATGTTTAGTAGGCGCGTAACTACAATGGTAGGATGGCTTTGCTTAACGCAAGGTCATCGTTACCTTTATACTTAATACTTAACATAACGTAGACTTTATACTTAACATATACAAAACATATTTTTTTACAGAATAAGGGTGATAAACAAGCACACAGACCATTTGATGGTAAGAGGATGATGTGGCCCTTAGTCGCCTACATCTATTCTCGATTAGAAACCAAAATGTAGTTGTGTTTTCAGTCCTGAGGACTAAGATAGTTAACGTTAAAAGTTACAGCCTATATACGTTCCACTGGCAGGCACAGGCCTCCCATCATTTCTGTGAGGGTTTTTAGGGCAAGTAAATGTCCGCCGCGCTGCCCCAATGCGTGTTGGCGAACATGTCTTCGAAATATTCTTTTTTCTTATTTCTTAGACATGCAGGTTTCCTCACGATGTTTTCCTTCACCGCCGAGCACGTGGTAAATCAGCACTTAAAATTGCAATTAACAATTTCATTGGTGCCGGCGGGGTCTAAGATAGTACATATGCCTCGATTTTAGTACATATCAGAAATTTTATGAGGTAGAGCCATGCTACATTATGGTTGAAGCACGAATGGGTCGGCTCGACCAGGGAAGGACCACGCTCTCACAGAATACCAGCGTAAAATAGCAGCTCAATGCTGCTGTGATCGCATGGTGAGTGTGCAGAAAACAACCAGAGACCGTTTTTACTGGAAACGAGGCATTACATCTTAGTCCTCAGAGGTGGTGTGGGGTGAGGTCTCCGGTTCTCTACATTCACCGTTCATAACACAGCATGCTATTTTACGCTGGTATTCAATGAGAGCGTGGTCATTTTCAGGTCGAGCCGACCCATTCGTGCTGCAACCATTACATAGCTTGAAGCAAATGAAAGAGACGAGTAGGTGATGAGTAGGTATCTATGCGCCGAAACATCCACTTACCATCATGTGGACTATGATGTCCTCGTTTGTCACCCTTACTTTTTAAATGTCAGTTTTTTATTTAATCGCAAACGAGCACCTCGTAATCCTATATTATTATTTTCAATTGTTTGATTTGATGATTATCTGACTGTTTACGTTTGAAGTGTTACGATACTAAGACAGTGATAATTCTGTTTGACCTTTTATCTTTTACTGAGAACTCTCGTTAAAATAATTGTTTAATGTAGTGGATAGTATTGTTTCTATCTTCTTAAACATTAATTCGTTTATTTTATTATCTTATAACTAACCTGCCCTGTTAAATTGAAACGCTTTGACCTTGGATTATCCTATCACATTTTGATCCATCACCCGTCAGATCCATTTCCACTCATTTCTTCAAGCGTGCATTCTTTGTCTATTCTATTCTCTAACACTTCACTTGCTTAATTTCTTATATTTACGCGAACACTACACATTGAATAAAACTACTTTTACGGATTTTTTCGCGTTTAATTACACATTGGAACGTCAACTACCTCAGACCCCCCCCCTCCCCGTGACCATGGGGGCTGTAAAGCACCCGAAAATCGGGAATTAAAATTAAGTAAATTAAACGCGATAAAATCGGTAAAAGTAATTTTATTCAACTTCACTTGCTGACATGAAGTTGCTTACCCAATTGCTAATCTTTCTACCTCAATGGATACCATTTTCTAGCCACTTTGCAACTTCAGCTTAATGACTGTTCTTATTATCAAAACATAGGGAATATTTATTTTTGCTTATATACTTAAAAACAGGCTATGATCATGAGCTGTGATAATCCTGGTGGTGATACTAGGTTTAGTCATGTTTATAGTTTTGTCATCGGTGCTTAATACGTCTGCAAAATTTCAGATTATCCAGACGTCTGGAAGTGGATGCTAACTGAATTATAAAACTCCATTACATTCTTTACACACATATACCAAGATACATTCGGGTATACTCATAGACCAAGATACATTGGGGTATACTTATAAGTCAAGTTAATATAAGTTAATAATAATAATAATAATAATGTTTACTTACGATCGTAACTCTCCCTCGCGATGTTATTGAACTGTTCGTAACTGGGCCTGTAAAATATTGTTCTTGTAAATTATATGTGCAATTAATTGGTAAACCACATGGCTTACTGGTCAGAGCCGGTATACATTAGACTATTGCGAGCCATGTGACGACGGCGTAAATTAATCCATCACCCATTTCGTCCTGTGGGGCTTGTAAGAGGCAACCTTGGGAAATGCCAAAAAGAATTAACCGCTTCCGATGTATGGCATCTCGTTTACGCCAGACGTAAAGTATTAAGTAAAACCGGCGACTGGCAGCATCGGCAAAGTTGCAAGAAATTGACATAGGTACTGCAATCGCTGATACCGTCTGATGCTGCAATTGCCGATACGTCTGCCAAGAGTGGCGAACTAATCCTCCTTGCTATTGGAGAGGCAGTTTATCTTTACGGTCTGACGAAGAAGAAGACCATCGCGGCCGGATCCCAGCCGAGCCAACATTTGTTTTGAGTGGCCAACCACACGTGTTGCGATTGGCTAATCTCTCAGGGCTCTTTCACAGCTTTTCAGCCTCCTTCCACTCATATAAGCGTTACATCGAACCATGGTAAGTTGATGTACGTTAATCCTACTTAGCACATACATTATAATATCTCTGGCACAGTTTATAGCACGTACCGATAGCATTCAGAAGTGGTTGACTTGATCTTTATAAACAGTTAGGACTTCAGTAAATTTATCATTTATCATACGCCACGAGAATTCCCAAAACTTTCAGTGAGATAGGTGGGTTTTTTCACGGAATATAAAAAACAAGTGGTTTTTGTGTTTTTGTTATTTCCAGCACTGTATGTGCATTTCATCGCAATTAAATTCAGTTCAAACTACACTATACCTACCTACTATTCTGCTATAATATAGCAGAATAGTAGGTATTATAGTATTATAGTATTTAGGAAGTGAAATTTTTAATTTAACCCACTGACTCCTAATTATTGTATAAAACACATTAATAAAGACATGCCTTTGATTACGACTAAAGTATTTAAACGACATTCTAGTTGTTAGGTATGACCTTGTGATATTCCTTATTCCCGCCGACTTCAAAGTTCAAAGAACTAAAAATAATGAAATAATTTCACATTCTGAAGGCGGTGCTCCAATTCTTCTATACATTATGTATTCGCAAGCAACTTATTATAATAATAATAATGATATAAATAAATTATTTATTTCGCACAAGAATCATCAATAGTGGTTAGTAACTAATTACTATCTTAATGCTGCTGTGTTTCGTATGGCGAGTGTAGAGAACCGGAGACCCTTTTTACTGGAAACGAGGCATTCCATCTTAGTCCTCACGGGTGACAACGCATCTGCATTTTGATTCTTAATTGAGGATAAATGTAGATGTCTATGGGCCACAGTACCCACTTACCATCAGGTGGACTGTGTGCTCGTTTGTCACCATATACTATAAAAAAATACATTTTTTAAAACTAAGATCTAGTGTTAGCAACATTTGGAAATAATAAAAAAATTGACACAAATTAGAAACTGCACTGATGGTGGCAAGAATATATAAAAATAATAAGATATAAATCATAAGACTACATGCAGCCGTATCCAGCGCTATGATAAAAATTTAAAGCTTAATTTTTATCATAGTGATTGCTGAGATAGGTAGGTACCTCAAAATCGTATCAAGCTTTTATCAATACTTCACATTTTGTAACTTTAATGGTTTTAACAATAATTATTTTTATCCGAATTTTAAATTTTTTATTCTCAGAAAAATATAATTTTTACAACTTACGCTGCACCTGAAGAAAACCAGGAATTCTTCTCTGCGTAGCCGACATTGGGCATATGATGGGTCTTCGTTCCCGAGTATCCGGTTTTTGTGCCGCTGTATCCCGTTTTTGTGCCGCTGTATCCCGTTTTCCTTCCATTGTAACCGGTTTTCGTGTAGTGGTGAGAAAATCCACCTGGATTGTTTCTTACGTATGGCGGAACGTATGACGGCGCCTCGACATCTGATTGACTGCGCGTAACGAATTAAAATAAAATGAAGCAGAATAAGCAATAAGTTCCTTATATATTATTATGTATGTGGAATGTGTATATTCTTATTAAATGTATGCATAAAGCATAAAGACCTGTATGATCTTTTGACATACTTCTGTAATAATAACTTAAATTTAAAAAATTAAAAAACCCCGAAACAAAAAAAGCTGATGATCTTCAAATGGCTGAAAAGATTTTCTTGAAACATAGCTAAGAACACTTTCGATTAAAACACCTTTCAAAAAAAAATACTTAATGAAAGTCGATTCATCCGTGCAGGAGCTATGATGCCACAGACAGACACACACATGCACAGATACACAGACACACAGATACACACTACAAACATATAACGCTATTGCTTGAATAACTGACTACCGAATTGAGATCAGGACTTAAATTTGCTGTGCCATGAATTAACCGTTTTCTGGCACCGGTAATTGTGCATGGATAACTTCTGACTATGTATCTCTGCAATTTTTATTATCATTTACCTAATTGTAACATCGGGTGCGGGTGGTTACTGGTAAGTATATAAATGAGCGCCTTTGTGGTTACACGAAAAGTCAGGGTAACAAACGAGAACACAGTCTACCTGATCTTGAGCGGATTCCGTGGCCCATAGACAACAATATTGCCACTGCGGACTACTATGGATTGCCTCGTTACCGTTAAAAATACGTGGGCTACACTGAAAGTTTTGCGTTACTCATAGATAAAACAATTCATATGTAAACTATTATATCGTCGTTGCAAATTTAAAATCTCCTGTGTCATTTTCTTTGAAAATGAGATTTACAGATTTTTAAAAAGCTATTTTAAATAGCTGCCGTTTGTAAAAACTCCTATGTGAATATCTTATTGCTTCACTGAAGGACGTCTCATTTATAAAGTATCTCCCGTATTTAGTTGTTCACCAAAATCTCCTATGTGCCTGATGCACACATAGGTTGTTTTAATAACAGTTATTTTTCAAAAACATGTAATCTCCTATGTGGTACTCGACGCTTCGTTCTGCCAAATTTGCGTCTATTTCTTAGAAAGAGAGCACAATGTTACATCATTCCCGCATTATGGTAAGATGGGTAATAAATAGGTAGTCATTTGACATCAGTGCAGCTACAACTTGTCGCGCGCTAACACAGACCATCAGTTTTTTTCTATTATACTAGAGTTGTTATGTTGTGCGAACTTAATAAGAGACTGTGATACTATAATGTCAATTATATCTGAAAAGTATTCATCGGGGATACCTAGGACACCTAATGGTAAATTTAGTGTTAAAACATGAGTTCATCATTACAGCCCTTCACAAGTCCAGTGCTGAACATAGGCCTGCCCCAAGGAATGCCACAAAGCACGGTCCTGAGCCACTTGCATCCATTGACTTCCTGCATATCTTACCAGGTCGTTACTCCATCTAGTGGGGGACACCCTACACTTCGCCCGCCGGTACGAGGCCGCCACTCGAGAACCTTTTTTCCCCATCGGTTGTCGGTTCTTCGAACTATATGGGCGGCCCATTGCCACTTCAGCTTACTAATCCGTTGGGCTATGTCACTCTGGTTCTACTGCGGATATCCTCATTTCTAAGTTTATCGCACCTTGAGCTTCCTCATACGGCGAGCAGTGAAGGACCACGTCTCAGTTCCATAGGTCATCACCGGCAACGCACTGTGGTTGTACAGTTTCAAGTTTTGAGGTATACCTGACGAGAAGATGTGCCGTAATTTCCCGAACGCTGCCCAGCCGAGTTAAATCCGTCGATTGACCTCACGGTCGAAGTTGGACTTACCTATTCGGACTATTTGTCCCAAGTAAACATACTCGTCAACAACTTCGAGCTTAGTGCTACCAACAACTACCGGCATAGGTGTGACATGGACGTTATACATGATCTTTGTTTTGTCCATGTTCATCTTAAGACCTATCCGTTGGGAGACACTATTGAGGTCATTGAGCATAGTGATTAGGTCCTCCAGCGATTCTGCCATAAGTAATATATCGTCGGAAAATCGAAGGTGAGTGATGTACTCACCGTTGGTGTTAATACCGTATCCTTTCCAGTCAGTCAGCTTGAAAACGTCTTCGAATGTATCGGTGAAGAGTTTCGGGGATATAACTTCACCCTTACACCTCTCTGCAGTTGGATAGGTTTCTTACTCTGTCTCTGTACTCGGATAGCCATCGCAGCCCTACTGTATAAACACTTCAGCACTTCGATATACCGACAGTCAACTTGGCACCGCTGAAGGGACTGCAGCACCGCCAAATTTTGATGGAATCAAAGGCTTTCTCATAGTCCACATACGCCAGACGTAGTGGCAAATTGTACTCCTCGGACTTCTGTACAATTTTCCGAAGGGTATGTATGTGGTCTATGGTGCTAAAGCCTTTTCGGAAACCGGCTTGTTCGGGAGGCTTGAAGTCGTCGAGTCTGTATGCGAGACGATTCAAGACGACGTAGACGCGGCTCAAAAGGGAAATCAGTCTGTACTTCTTTAAGAGAGCGTTGTCGCCTTTCTTGAAGAACAAGACCACCGCACTTCTGCTCCACGCCTCCGGTGTAGTCCTCCATGGTGGAGGACGGAATTAAAAAGCTTCTGAAGGACTTCAAGTACCGGTTTTCACCCGCTTTCAGAAGCTCCGCTGTAATTCCATCCTTGCCTGGGGCCTTGCCGTTTTAAGGTGCTGGAGAGCCATTCTAATCTCGCTCAGACTGACGTCCGGAATATCATCAGAATAGTGTCGGATAAGACTTGCTCTTGCATCGTTACTCACACTTGCGTGTGGCGCCAACGATGATGTGTACAGCTGCCCATAGAACCTCTCAATCTCACTCAAAATCTCAGGTGTCCCGGAAACGACGCTGCCACACTCGGTCTTCAGCTTCGACAGTTGGCTCTTTCTGGCAGACAGATCTCTAGCAAAGACTTTGGAGCCCTGGTTCCGCTCGATCGCTTCTTCAATACGAGCTGTATTGAAGTTGCGTAAGTCCCGCCGCATGCATTTGGAGATTTGTCTGTTTAGATCGCTTAACCGAAGTACTACCACGCTGAGATACGACTACCGCAGTAGCGAGTTGAGTGAGGGAGGAGTTTATGTACCCGCTGTAAAAGCCCATCAGCTAAAGAATGGAAAAAGGGAAAACTTTATTGCTCATTGATAATGCACCAACTCATCCATCATGTGACATCCTAAATGAAAAGGATGAATTTATAAAAGTAATATGTTTCTTCCACCAAACGTAACCTCCTTATTACAGCCCATGGACCAAGGTGTTATTGAGAATTTCAAGCGATATTACAGAAAAGAATTGCTACGTAAGTTGTTGCTTGAAAGAGAAGTGGAGGGAGAAGAAAGTCTTATTAGAAATTATAAAATATTAATTTAAAAGATGCATCCTACATGATCGGAGCAGCTTGGGACAGTTTAAAAGAACAGAATTTTAAAAAAGCCTGGAATAACATTTTGAGTATAGCGGAATGTTTTCTAAGTGAAAGTGGAAATGAAGAATAGAATGATATGTCTGAAATGCTAAATATGCTTCGAGAACTCAATTTCCATGAATGTGATGAAGAAGACGTTCAAGAATGGATGACTGTCGACGATGCAGATCTAGGGCACCAAATCTTGCAGGATAGCGAAATTGTACACCTCGTTGTCGTGAGTGACAAAGCTGATGCCGCCAGCACCTCAACAACTAGTGGTTCAGAATATGAAGACGAAAATATACCTACTGCTTCTAAAGCGTTTACTTGCTTAGATACTGCCTTGCGATGGTTTGAAGCTCAATATGAAAGCGACCAGTATCAGATATCTGTTCTGAAAAAAGTGCGTGACTTAGCAGTACATACGCGCAGTAAGAGAGTAGGTTCGCTCCGACAGACCAAAATTAAGGACTTCCTTAAACTTTAATTTTACAAGCATACTGTATGTTCAATATTGATTATACAATATTTTTTTGTTTACTAAGCTATCTCTACTTCATTTATATTCCTACTTATAACTGTATTGGCTCTGCCACACTATACTCCTTGCACTGCTCCAGCTCTGCTCCTCGCGCTGCCGCGATGTTGCCCTCTCTGGCCACACACTGCTCTACTCGCGCAATTAATCGCTCGCGTTTGCAACACAATGGTTAATGCAACTGTGGCAGTATGCGTGCTATATGCATATTTAGTATAGCTAACTAATTATATCAATGTCATAAAAAAGAAATATACGTCGTCGTTCTCGCCAACGGAGATGGTGGATGATGACATCTATTCATCGAAATAGAATAGAACGACGCTTCCGTAACGAGCGCTCAATTCGGACTGCGTTTGCGCGAGTATGTGGCCAGCCACTCGCGCTCATATTGCCAGTCCTTTGACTCGTGCCCAAAAAACCGACAAAACAGGGTGCGATGGGTATGACGGGGAGCATGACGTGTGGCATTACGAGTATTGTGGCCATACTACGTCTCTGCCTCCTTTCCTCGCTACTTCCCATGTATGGCCGGGGGGTAATAAACGAAATTTGTATTACATATAAATATGTTTTATTGGTATATTGGTACATAAAATTATACAGTTCGATTATCCGAATAAATCGGTTTTCCGAACACCCATGTGCCCCAATTAGTTCGGAAAATCGACGCTCTACAGTATATAGAAATGTACGTAATGTGTCGTGACAAATTTGTTTTTGCGCGGATACATGACATTTTGTAGTTACAAGTAACGTTTTGAATTTTAGGTCCTCATATATGTACCTACATCCAAATATAAGATGTACATCCAAACATTGACAAAGCTTGACAAAGGTCTTGTATTATTCCTGAGGGGGTTTAGAGCAAAGTAAAATCCGCTAAACCCTTAGCTTATCCTTATTTTAGATCATCTTATATTAGGTCCTTACATATGAAATTAGCGTTTTGTCGTACTGACCACTTTGATCTGAAATATCTCCTCTTTGGTTAAGAATTCCAAATTCAAATTTATAAATTCATTTAGCTGGTACATTTGAGTTTTGAAAACAGTCATTCATTTGTTTTTCCTCATTATTTTTTTCTTTGGCGTCGCTTATTACCGCACAATGGAAAACATGAAATATCGGTATATTTACGAGTACGAGTTCTACCGTGGCACCAGTGCTGCAGAAACAGCTCGAAGGATTAATGATGTGTACGGCGCTGGTGTTACAAAAAAACACGGTACGTTTTTGGTTTCAACGTTTTCGTTCTGGAAATTTCGACCTTCAGAACCAACCCCGTGGACGGCCGGAGACCAAAGTGGAAAATGAAGAATTAAAGGCTATTGTGGAAGCGGATCCATCACAAAGCACTTCAGAGATAGCTGCAGGCTTCGGGGTAAGTGATAAAACTGTATTAATCCACTTGAAGCAAATCGGGAAAGCAAAAAAACTTGAACGATGAGTACCTCATGAATTGAGTGAATCGAACTTGCAAACACGCGTCGACTGCTCTGCCGACACAATAATGAAGGGATTTTAAATCGAATCATTACTTGTGATGAAAAGTGGATACTGTACGATAATCGGAAGCGCTCGTCGCAATGGCTGAACCCTGGAGACCCAGCCAAATCCTGCCCTAAACGAAAATTGACTCAGAAAAGTTACTTGTGAGTTTTTGATGGACTAGCGCCGGTGTCGTTCACTGCAGCTGCCAATTTCATAATATGTAAGAACCTAATATTATAAAGGATAATTTTCTTTAACTTGACACTGGCAAAAGTACTACCTTACAAGTCCGTTACTTCTTTCTAACGATGATTTATTAGACTGTTTAACAGTCTAATAAATCATCGTAAAATTAAAAATTTTGTACAACCGACTTCAATATAAATAAAATGAGAACATCATCAATGTAGTCGAAGTCAATTAAATACGCATTATTAAGGATAACTCAAAAACTACTGGACAGATCTTGATCAAATTTATATGGGACCACATGAGCACCAGCTTTCAAAAAAAAAGAATCATCAAAATCGGTTCACCCAGACAAAATTCTGAGGTAACACACATTAAAAACACGTTCAAATTGAGAACTTCCTCCTTTTTGAAGTCGGTTGAAAATGTTTAGGTATGTAATGCTAAAAACTTGATATGGTAGGACCACGTAGTGATTATATACTCCTTGGGAATGTCTAGAGTAGTTCTCTATACATACAAGTGGTAAAATTAAAAAATTTGTACAACCGAATTCAATTTAAATAAAATGAGAACATCATTAATGTAGTCGAAGTCAATTAAATACGCATTATTAAGGATAACTCAAAAACTACTGGTCAGATCTTGATTAAATTTATATGGGACTATATGAGAAGCACCAGATTTTCATCAAAATCGGTTCACCTAGAAAAAAGTTCCGAGAAAAACACATAAAATAATACAGTCAAATTGAGTACCTCTTTTTTGAAATCGGTTAAAAGTATTATATACATCATATAAAAACCGTAAATACATAAAGAAGTACTTACGCCGTTGGCCCATAATAACCGTAGCCATATCCAGCCCCACAGAGATAGATTCCACACAGAAATATAAACGCGCGTTGAATATTATACATTTTCGATTAATTTCGCGAGTTAGGTATCCATTTAAACAACTCTGTGGAACGTTAGTCAGCTTGAGTAGCACAAGCTGTACTGAATCCCGAAGAATTATGTGGTATTATAAATATTATCTGCCATTACATAAGGTCAGGAAACTCGTATAACTGAATCCTCCTGATAAGTGAAATTTATCTGTGGCTGCAGGATTTGTCCAATAATTATAAATAATTCATGCATTATCTTTTCAGCGAAACGCATGGAAATAGCAATGTTGTTCCAGTTTTAAAGTAAATAATAAATAGGTTAGAGGAAAAAGCAAGATAGAGTGCAGTACAGACAACGATAAAAATACATTATATAAATATCATTTTGTATATTTTTTAATAAAAAAAGAGTACTAACGAATAGTAACGCTATTGACTTTACTAATATTCGCGTTAATCACTCTAATTAAGCTTAAAATGCTTGTGTTATAGGTGGTCACGAATTACGATAGCAGTCGGAGAGCGGGTTCGAACCCTCGACTTTTTGAGCTTGCGGGTCGTACCCATAACCATTACTACTTGTGCCTTCGCTTATATACTTATAATAATTTGCCAGATGATGTTGTGACCAGGATTAAGAAAGGAATGCTTCGTTGGTATGGTCATGTAGAAAGAATGAATGAGGAAAGAGTGACAAAGCTAATTTATGTTGCAAAAGTGAAAGGCAGAGTCGGGAAGGGACCGCCCTAGGCGAAGGTTTATCTACCAAATCGGCGATATATTGAAATTGGGCCAAATTAAGAGTACCCTTAACCGACGAGCATGTATACCAGGAGATATGTGTCAGGATCGTGTCAAATGGAAGTTCATAGTCTCTGCCTACCCCTCTGGGTGACAGGCGTGAGTGTTTATGTTTTGCTAGGGTCAGCATCCGGGTTCAATAGCCCGGCTCCATGGTACCATATTATTGCATTGCATTGTGTTTTTCACGTGGTAGGGCCATGCCGCAGATGTACGAGTATTAAGGTTGTGGCACGATCCGTCGGCTCGACTAGGGAAGAACCACGCTCTTACAAAATACCGGCGTGAAATATCAGTTTCATGCTGCTGTGTTTCGTATGGTGAGTGACTGGAGATCCCTTTCTACTTGAAACGAGGCATTCCATCTTGGTCCTAGGGATGACAAGTATATGTATTTTGATTGTTAATCGAGGATAGATGTAAATGTCTATGGGCCACAGCATCCACTTATCATATAACCGATAACATACGAAAAAAGCAAGTTAAATGAAAGCTTGTAAAAATATGTCTAAAGAGAGATGTACCGATTCTCTTTATTGATCACTACTTACTATATTATATACTGACAGACAAACCAACTATTACAATCAGGTCTACCTTGCCTTAGCCAGTCTATTTCATTAAAAGCTTTGGTATTAAATATTTTGTATATCTTTTAATTAATATTTATTTCTAATAAGCTATTTCTTATTTGGGCAGACGTTGTTCTGTATTATTTAGTAAATATCGCGATAACATTCAGTGTAATTATTTTTCATTCATTCGTTTCGGCCTATCAAAAGTCCTTTCGCTAAAGATAGGCCCTCCTCTACTTCCTCTTTCAAATATCCCCTGCGAGGGAATTATAGCAAATATCATATTAATTTGCTAACTTTGCTATATAAACGTAGTGATTATATTCTCTTTGATCGTTGCCTCCACTTTGAGGTGAGCTGTAACTTACAGTGTAGTATTGCTAATATAAAATTTTACAGCACTATTCAGAATTTCAGAATTCGTCACTTTCAATTATAGTGAAAAGCATAGCATAATTTAATTATTAAAATCAATGACTACATAAGTGTTGAGTTGGCTTTAACAGCCATATCAACACCTCAAAAATAAACTGGGATTTTAACCCAGATTCCTCAGTAGGTAACAACGCATCTGACTAATCTGTAAGACGTCAACGTTATTGTTGTTCTATAAACGGTCAAACCATACCTAGATTATTTTTGGCACAGCGACATCTAGTTGTAAATGTGAGTAATTAATATAACAATTTGTTAATAGTTAGACTACAGCGCCACCTATCGGATCTTAGTATAGTAAGGAAACATCGTCCTGACCATGTAGGTTAGAGAGAAGGAGAACGATCGCTACGTACTAAAGCATAGCCCGCCTGTCCCTGAAAATTTGTAGAATTTATAGCGGCGCTGCCGTTGGTAAGTAGTGTCTGCGAAGTTAGCTGTTTATGAGTACAAGTAGTCATATCAAAATATGCATAATATTGTTCATAATTGATGAGAGACAATAATGTATTTTTTATATAAAATACTGTAGATAATACGAGTTAAAAACATCTTGTCTACTCAACAGCCATATATATATGAAAATAATGTACATCACATGAAAATGTCTCTATTTTGAATACAATAAGTTGATTATTTATCTTACCAAAAAAAAACAATAATAATTAATAATTTATATTTGTAATAATTTATATTATTTATAATAATTAAAATTATAAAAAACATAATTTATTTATTAATAAATAATAATATCGTTATTTTCTTTTTTTTCTTTGAATGATATTATATACACGTATATTAAACGTTGATAGATCATTTTCAAACTAGCGCACAACAGCCCGCTTTTATTTAGACAACTTAGCGATCGCAGCGCCTCACTTATTTTGTCCATATTTCTGGGACACTATTTTTACAGCGATCGTTCTCCTTCTCTCTAACCTCCATGGTCCTGACAAAGCAAATATTATGTCGTGTGTCAATAACGATAATGCCCACTAGACCGAATTTCGGTCACGGCGGCCAGCACTCAGTTTCTGAGCCATCTTGGACAAGATTATAGTGCCCAATTGTATTGCACAAGCACCGGTACACCCTCTATTCTCTATTCCCTCACTCTCATAGTCCGACGGTAAACCGACACAACCGGAGAGAGATCAGGCGCAGGACCAACGGCTTTACGTTTTTTCCAAGGCACGGGGTGAAACAACGCCAACTTCCTGACTCCGGGCTGCTACTGGGAATTGCTTGACAGAAAAACTCAGATGCGTTGTCACCCGTGAGGACTAAGAGGGAATGTCTCGTTTCCAGTAAAAGGGGTCTCCGGTTCTCTACACTCACCATACGAACCACAGCAGCGTTAAGCTGCTATTTTACGCTGGTAGTCTGTGAGAGCATGGTCCTTCCCCGGTCGAGCCGACCCATTCGTGCTACAACTATACTACTAATATAACTGCAGGATGACTAACTGATTTTTTTGGCCCTACTCGGTATTCAAACCTGGGATATGATAAACAGTCGCATTTACGACCACTAGACCAACAAGGCAGTTAAATCGTGTGAAAATTACCTCAATTGGTCAAGTCGTTCATAAGTTTCACGATCACTAACAGACACGCCAATGATTATGTAATATATGTAAAGAATATGTTATACGTTTTGTGGCCTTCTACTGATGCCGGGTAATTTCGCAAATATCTCGTCGCTCAAACTTTTTTGGACTAATTAATTTATTAACATTTTTCAATTTAATTCATAAGCCGATTGGCGATTCAACAACAAAAAAATGTATAAGGTCGTTATCAGTAGCACTATAGTTGCAGTCCCTAATACTCAGATTGATGATGATGAGGACATAATCATATCATTGCGATATCCTACTGCTGAATACAAGCCGCAGCCACAACATGTATACAACAAAATATTGTTGTTGCACACATCTAGTTGTTAAGCAGATCGTCGGTCGTCGCCTAACGTCTTTTCAGGAGGAGGTCCAACATAGATTATTGTACTTATATATATTAGGGAAGGTCCAATCTTCTTGTAAAAACGATACAGTCTATCACCCCTTTACATTATCTATCATATGATAACAAGCCCAATAATTAAAACAGTATTAAAAAAAACCTACCGGCGTAAAAAAGTTTACCAAAACGAGAAATTTTTATTCCCTATGTCACTTCCACAAGACGAATCTATAAACATATCATAAGTTAAAATCCATTAAGCCGCATAAGCTACAGAGCATGCCAAAGAAATAGACTTACATTCATAGATACCTACATAAAACATTACCCTCCTAGAGCAGTCGGGTTAAAACACGTCAGAAAGCCTTTTGGAAAGATGACACCAGAAGTCTGTGGGTGACATTGTTTTTCTAGGTCAATGCCGCCATAAATAGAGCAAAACTTAGCATTAATGTTTATAAGTCAAACATTGAACTTACTAATAAACTATTCAAGGGATTATATATTAGTCAGTCATGTTTCAGGAAAATATTATGCGTAATTTAAGTCGCAGAATAAATAATAGTACTACGTATTTAAGTCTTTATGTAAAGTCCCAGGTGCACTTTAAGAATTAATATATGTTTACGTGTTAGGTACGTACACTCCTTAGCTGCATTCCTTTCTGGCTAGTGGCTAGTTTGATGTTCAATATTATAATGAATACCAATTAATTTCAAATTCTAAATTCAAATTATTGCAATACAGCTATATTATTTCTACCTAACGTAAGTAGTAAATTAAATACTCTTTGATTTCTACTATACTCGTTATTTGATATTGCTGTATCTGCGTTTTCAAATTTGATGACCGCCTTTAAAGAATTCACCGATTTTCGTCCCCGACATCACTTTGTGACTTTAATTGTAAAAAAAAAAAATAACGCCATTCTAGGATTTTTTCTGTATTGTATAGGCCTTTATAAAACTTCGCAGGATATCTTATAGTGCCTTAAGAATACGAAAAAATAGAGAGACACTCGAATTCTACTACAAATAATTTACTTAACTAATTTTATAAACTGCTTCATTACGCGATAAATCCGTAGGTAGGTTCAGAGAGACGGGTACAATCAAAACACATTTAGACCTAAAAACTATCAACATAATACATTATGTACAAATGTTGTGATTCGATTTCAGAATCATCATCATGAACAACTCATCAACTAGAACTGTTCTAATCAGTGTTGTAGTAAAGTACCCTCATAACTACTCCACGAGGTCGCCATTTTGTATCTATCTACGCACGGAGCCATCACTAATTATTATCATCATATGCTAAGAGTCATAAAGGTTTTTTTTGAAATCTTAAATAATAAAAACTGTATGCATGTACCTTTGACATATCTTCGAACAATCTTAGATCGGCTTTGAGGAAAGACTTCTACTGCAAAGTTAAGGCGGAGTCGGAACGCTGGCGATACCCAGCCCTCGCCACAACTCGAGACAATTTACATTACACAAGCTGCATTTGATCCTAAGAAGGCGCGCTCCTTGAAGGTTGCTGTCGCAACTCTTGTTTTTTGGATAGAGTGTGACAAGCGAGCACACATTCCACCCCATGGTAAATGAATTCTGTCGCCCATAGACACCTTCATCTATTCTCGATTAAGAATCAAAATTCAAATGGGTTGTCACCCTTGAGGACTAAGATAGAATGCCTCGTTAGCAAGAAAAAGGGTATCCAGATCTCTACACTTACCATACCAGCGTAAATGTTACCACACAGCAACATTTACGCTGGTATTATATTATGAGAGGGCGGTCCTCGCTCGGTCGATTCGACTCATTTTTTTTTATAGAATCAAATCAAACGAGACAGTCCGCCTGATGATTACTGTTTCGTTTGTCACCTTGATTTCATATAAATCTACATCTATCCTCGATTAAGAATCAAATGCAAACACAATTTATCTGTTTGGTGTCGGCCTTTCGGCGACTGTTATTAACACCAAGCACATATTGCAAACTGAGATAGGACAAAAAGTCATAGGACAATCATACACATTTATATAGTCCCATACTTACTTTTCCTAGGACCTAGAAAGCAATAAAACATAGGTTTTTTAATAATTTTAATCTAAATATTTAAAGATTCGGTAGCGCAATAATGCATTTTATTTAAATTGAAATATTTCATTTTTAAATATTTTACTAAACATAACCTGTGCTTATTGCTGGTTCTTTCCCGGATAGTTTTTCGAACGATTTGTAAAAGTAAAAAAATTACTTTCATTAAAAATTACTTGTAATGTATCATCACCATCATCATCATTACAGCCCTTCACAAGTCCACTGCTGAACATAGGCCTCCCCCACGGAATGCCACAAAGCGCGGTCCCGAGCCACCTGCATCCATTGACCTGCATGTCTTACCAGGTCGTCACTCCATCTAGTGGGGGGACGCCCTACACTTCGCCTGCCGGTACGAGGCTGCCACTCGAGAACTGTAATGTATATTGAATAAAAATATTCTATTCTTTCAAAACAAGTATATCGAATTGCAGACATCGTAACGCCTGTCCTGTAAGCCGGTAGGTTCTCTCCTATCTTCTTTGCCCGTTTCCCGCGGATTACGTTGCGCACAGATATTTAAATTGTGTTGCGCAATTTTCTTATAAATTTTTCATAAAAAGTAGCTCCATGATCGAGATATTAAATCGGTACTACTTCTTGACTATTCCAAAAAAGAGAGCCAATGCCAATCTTACACTCGCTTTGAATTTCTTAGGAGTTGGAAAAGATGGTTTTTTTAATCCTGATGGTGAAGCCACACTTCATACATGGTTAAAAATTGAGATTGAACATAAAAACGATCAGCATTTTGTAGCAACACACATACATCATAATATAAACAGTTACAAGCCAGTGAGTAAACCCAACGCGTGGATACATATTTCATCTTCAATCGGTCATGTAAAATGTAAAACACATTACCTGCTGCAAAAAAATGTCAAACAAAACATTTCTTTACTAATAAAGTGTATAATGTTACCACGATTTGTTAAATATAATTTTAATTAGTAATCTATGCCCTAATTTATCCCGTTCAAACAAAGTCAATTATGTACAAAATAATCTTACATTATTTGTACATAATTGACTTGTTGCGTAGTAAAAAAAACGTGTGCAGTTCACGCGGTAGAAGTGAAACCTTCAAATAAATATAATAATAATAATAATATTTAAATTTATTTAAAAAAAATTAAAAGAGTAGTCGAATGGCGAATTTGAACCCACAACCTTTTGAGTTCGCGGTCTACAATATATTCCATCTCATTCTCTCGGAGGTTAAATCCTGATGTATATGTTTGTCTCTTTTTAGTGTCGCTTTTTCGAGTTTCAAATCTCAACGATTCTAAAGAAGTTTTCACTTCAAAAATAAATTATTTCATTCAAAAATAATGTGTGCAACTAAACGTAGTGATTTACTCGGATTTATTATACTCTTTGGCTACAACCCAGTTCCCAGGTACAACAAACCGCAAATTAGTAGAAGTAGGTTTATTAAATCACTACGTTTAACCGCTAGCCAATGATTTATTTAAAAAACAGAAATGTTATCAGTTTTTTTTGTAGTAGGTAGTTATTCCAGCTTTACCAGCTAATTTAATGTTTTAAATTCTTAAGAGTTTGTATGGTATTCTCACTTTTTTAACGCAACTCGTATGTAGAATAGATGCCATGTAAAACGCTTCCAAGATACAAGATAAAACCCTAGAGTAAGAATTATATTATTACTACGTTTTAAGAAGCAGATAGAATAAGAAAGTAATATCATATAGGTAACTGTGTGTTGGCAGCGTAAGAGAATTAATTATCCTATTTCGTCCCGTGTGTGTCGTAAGAGGTGAGATGATATAAGCCAAAAAGATCTTAATGTCTCCCGATAGATGGTGGTACAACCGTCGCCTTACGCCGAGCGTAAAATTCCCAGACCAGCAACAGGCAACAGCGTTCAAGATACGAGACGTTTGCTACTGCCACATACCACCTACCCCTACCCCTGGGGGTAGGTGGTCTGTGGCTACTGCGATCTTCAATCCGCCTACCAATCGTGACGATTAACATTGGTATCCATGTACTACGCACACTTAACTCAATGACGATTAAGGCAAATACCTCTCACGCTAATAATGGCAGCACGCAAGTTGATTGAGGGCTAACAAATTAGCTTATTATAATCTTCCGCTCACCAAGTGTTGGGACTGAGGTGAACTTATTTGTCAGATACCTCATACCAAAGTGGCGCTGTTATGGTGGCAGAAAAAGTTGTGGATGCCCTCAAAGGACCATCATATCCATGTCATGTAATAAATTAAAAATGATGTATTAATACAGTGTAGACAGAATGTTACACTTCTTACATTTAACGTAACTTTTTTAATTCATGTAAATTTTATGTAAGAAAAATTCCGTGGCATATTTGTGTAACTTTTAGAAAGATTATATTTATTTGTTATCAAAACTAGTACGTCACAATTTCAGTATTTACAAATTTTAAATAAAAACTCCCGCTTTGTTTTAATTCATTTAGTATAGTCACGTCAAAATAGAATGTAGACAATATGTTTATATTTAGATGATCATGTTATCCGTATTTAATATAAATATATCCCATATTTATATTAGTAAAGTGAATAATAATAACTATAATTTGAAAATTGAAGAAATTGAAATTAAAGTTTCCACTATTTTTTCCACGTACGTTTTTTTCTACGTATTTTTTTTTAAACATTCTACTTTACTACTTAGCAGGTTTCCTTTCTTCCTAAAAGTTTGTCTGGGTAGAGAAATAAATAAGTAATAAATAAATAAATATCACTTTATTGAAAAATTGTATAGTTATTACTAATAATAACTTAATATAAAAATATTTTGTGTTTGTGTGTTGTGTTGGTAGTCTTACAAGGTGTATATGAAAATAGTATGAATATAGTAAATGGCAACACTTGAATAGAGTAAAATGATTAAAGTCATTTGATATTCCCAAAAATGTTTTTTTTTTCTGTGGCTTTAATTATAATACATTTTTATTTGAAAAATCATAGAAAAATAAACCGTGGGACTAAGATCCCATGGAGCGTTGGTTTTCAGATTCTGGTTATCCCCTGAGATATTATATGGGTACCGTGAGAATTGCGAGCTTCTCAATCAACATCTAATATTGAAATTTTACATAAGTTGTGTAATTTTATAATTCTTGTATTAGTCTGTGTGTGCGCGTGTGTCTCTTTGCGTCTCTCTCTCTCTCTCTCTCTCTCTCTCTCTCTGAGTGTGTGTTTTGTGTTTTGACATATTCAACAGGTTTATCGAGTTCCTACGTAGGCTTCGATGTGAAATATCTTTGACCCAAAAGAGGTACTCAGGATTTTTGGTTCATATTACCCTACGCACAGTACAAGCGTACTGAAACTCCCTTCTAGCACTCATGTTGAGTAAACTTTTTTATTTAGGTACGGGGTAATTCTCTTTTGGGTACATTAAAGCAAAAACGAACACATCCATTTTGCACCTTTGCATTGCTCTCTCAGTGTTGATATTTAGTTTTGAACCAAAGGTAGAACTACAGTAATTGAATACTTACTTATCTTATCTATTTCTGCCACCAAACAATAATGTCTGCACTGTTGTGTTCCGGTCTGAAGAGTATAGAGAGTCAGTATAATTAAAGGCTGCAAGGAATTGCAACTTCTTTGTTTGAAGTGGATTGCGGGTGTCCATGGGCATGCAGTAGTCATTTACTATCAGGTGAACTGTAAGTTCGCTTTTCATTTCAATAAAAAAACTTTGCATACATGCTTTGAATTTATTACCTAAATTTTTAAACGCTTGCATTTTTCTAAATTCTTTTCTTATGTTTCAATTGCCTATTATCAGACACCTGTTATTTTAAGTATTATTTAGATATTACTGATTGATAATTAAATATTTATGATACATCGTTAATAAATGTATCACTAACTAGTAACTTTTAGCTTAAAAATGTAACTTTGCAGCAATGACCTAAAAAAAAATTGGTCATTGCTTTGCAGGGATGCCCATGTAACCACTGAATGAGTATGAACGTAATTTTCTGACAAGGCTAGCTGGCAACATTGTATTGAAGTTTATTATCAGCCTTGGCCTAAAGGTCTAGATAACAGGCCATAAACTCCAAAAAAAAAAATATCAGCCGGGTCGATTATTTACGTTTACGCCGATTTACGCAGAACGATAAATAATAATAGTAATTATTTTAAAGTTTTAACAAAACAAAAAGTGTTGTAATTTTAACATAATGAGTGATTTGTTGGATGAAGATTTAGAATTTCGTGTTGGCACATTACAGTTGTCTACGGACAATGCTAATGCAGATAACCGACGAGATAATGCGTCAGAATCCAATAAAAATAAAAACCAGCTAAATGCGAATTCTTCTGTGTTATCAGGTGCTGATTCGCTTTCCTCATCCACGACTTCCTTTGCAGGTAGAGGTACTTAAATTTTATTTTTGATTATTACTATTTATAAAAAAAATATAGAAATATTAAATAGATACATTATTATATTCAAAAGTTTAAATTCATTGAGAATGGGCTACCTTTAGATTAACTATCCAGCTTAAGCTTTAGCCTACTGACTGACCGACTGCCTACTGACTATTCACTACAGTTTCAAAGATCTACTTTTTTATTAGACTGATGAAAACGGTCAAAATTATTTTTGTTAGTTTTGTTTTCTTGGCTAAACTAGTTTTTCTTAGGTGCGGCTGGGGTGCCCCAGGGCTTAGGAAAAACTAATTTGCCCTAAAATCAGGTTTGGCCAGTAACAAAGTGTAATAACTGTAAAATTGCTCAAAACTAGTTTTGACCATAAATTCAATAAAAGATACGCTTTTTCGAGGGAGGGTTTTGGCAGGGGGTGCCCCTTCCCCTATCGCCACATGCTGCCTGTTCAAAAATGCTTCAAATTGATACAAATTATCAAAAACTATTTAAACAATCTACAATTCCGAGGTGGGGTGTGTGGCAGAGGGGCTTCCCATTATACATGTGTCAATCATGAATGATTCGTTCATTTGACCTGGGTGGCATCAAGGTATTGATGATTGCAATTACATTTTTTCTTTTGCAGCAGACACAGTGTAATTTTTATTACTTATAGAACATGCTTTCATTATTGGGTCTATTCCTTTTCATATTTATTGTATTATTGGCATTTAATTTTAAAATTTAAAATGTCATAAAAGATACCTGTGAAGTTTGTTTCGCCATTTCTTCTCCAGACAAATGACCCTCGTTTTGTAATGGTAGTAGATTAAGAAATATGTTGGAGTTTGACAAACAAAATTTTATTTCTTTTGTTGAAATATAAAAAGTTTTCATTTCATACCAATTTTGGGAAATTTAAGACTTAATTGAAGTAGCAGTAATAGTAATTTAATTATATTTTGTAAATTCCACACATTACAACAGAAAATAGAATCATTTAGGTATTGAGGTAAAATAAACATAAGCAATTTTTTTATGATTAGTTAAAAAGAAATTTATCTGCAAATGATTCTTCTGCCATGTCATTTTACTCTTGCGATGATTCTTTCAACGACAGCGCGCTTGATATACACCAACTACTCAAAGGAGTTTTTACATCTTTTAATAACTCTCTGAACATATGTTACATTATGCTCAAACATAACGCTCAAAGTATCCCGAGCCATTACACCGATCTCGAAGCTTTATTTTCACCGAGCATATTCATGCCATATTAGTGTCGGAAAGTTGGCTGAAGCCTTTTTCACCGTCAACTTTATATCCCCTACCCGGCTTTGTACTTGTTAGGAATGATCGTGTTGGAAAAGGTGGAGGTGGTGTAGCCATTTACCTACACGCATCAATTCCTCATAAAATTGTTTTAGCATCTCCTTCCTGCTATTCTGCCTCTTCTGAGTTTTTATTTTTGGAACTCGATGTCAAGGATATAAGGATGCCTCCATGGGTAGTGTATTGCCCCCCTTCGACAGACTACTTCACCACTTTAGATATGGCTCTTGTTGATATTTATTCTGAGTACGCACACTGTATAATCATGGGTGACTTCAATACAGATTTGTTGAAAAACTCTTCTCGTTCCAAAAAGCTTCTTTCAATTGTTGAGTTGGTTAATCTTTCTATTCTTCCTTTAAAGGCTACTCATCACAATATTGGAACCGATGACTCATTGATTGATCTTATCTTTGCTGCTTCTCCTGATTGTGTGATGACGCACGGACAGTTACCTGCTTTGGGCATCTCACGTCATGACTTGATTTATGCTTCGTATAAGCTTAAACCTCCCAAATATTCCCCTTCTGTACTGCATCTGCACAGTTTTTCTAAAATAGACTTAGACAAGCTAAGGGATGACATTTTTAATCTCGATCTAGCCTCATACATTGCAGCACGTACTGTTGATGATAGAGTCTCTATTCTTAACCAAAATATTCTCAGCCTTTATGATGCGCATGCCCCAGTTCACTCCCAAAAATTCCGACTCCCATTCTTCCCAATCATTTTCGCCCTATATCCATTCTATCCTTTCTTTCCAAAATTTTAGAATCCTGTGTTTACAAGCAAATTTCTACATTTATTTCGTAACATAACCTACTGAGTATATATCAGTCTGGGTTTCGCCGTGGTCATAGTACCAGTACTGCTTTAATTAATGTCACAGACGATATTAGACAAGGTATGGAAGAAAAAAAAGTAACAGTACTGGTACTAGTTGATTTCTCAAATGCTTTCAACACAGTTGATCATGAAATCCTTCTTTCCATACTGTCTCATCAAAATTTTGGCCCTACAGCATTGGAATGGCTTGCATCTTATCTTCGCGGTCGACAGCAGTCAGTCGGTGTGGTGCAAATGACCTCAGCTTGGGCTGATGTAGAAGCTGGTGTGCCGCAAGGCGGTATTCTTTCTCCTATAATTTTTTCAATTTTTATAAACTTTATTACCTCCTTCTACGATTGCTCGTACCATCTGTATGCCGATGACCTTCAGCTTTACGTGCAAGCTGAAATTGGGGATATCCATAATGGGATTAAAAAATTAAATAACAACTTATCAGCTATCAAAGATTGGTCTACGCATTATGGAGTGTTGGTCAATCCCTTGAAATGTCAAGCTATACTGGTGGGTAGCTCAAGGATGCTAACCAAGATTAATCTTGCAGACTTACCTCCTATTTATTACAATGGGATTAGAATATCGTTCAGTAAGTCTGTAAAAAATCGTGGCCTACACATTGACAGCACGCTGAATTGGAGAACTAAGGTTTCTGAAGTGAGTCGTAAAGTCATTGCCACGTTACGTTCTCTGTATCATTTAAAACATTTTCTCCTCACAACGTCTAAGATCATGCTTGTCCAATCGCTCATATTACCCATAATTGATTATGCAGATGTGTGTTACCCGGATCTGCCCCAGGATCTTCTGAACAAGCTGGAACACATCAATAACTGTATAAGATTTATTTTCGGGCTTCGTAAGTCGCAACTCATATTTCGCAATATAGATCTAAGCTTAATTGGCTTACAATCCGGCAGAGGCGTATTTCCAGAATATTACTTGTTCTTTTTTCCATATTAAATGAACCATTTTCGCCTTCTTATCTTAAGAGTAAATTTCACTATCTCTCCTCATCTCATGATAGGGTTCTACGTTCTTCTTCTAACAACAAAATATGTATTCCAGTTCACTTTACCGAGTTCTATGGTAACTCCTTTACAGTTCAGGCTACACACCTTTGGAACTCCTTGCCCGATGACATCTGAAAAGCTCCCAATAAGTTTGCTTTTAAAAAGTTGGTGCGTAATCATCTATTAAAGACAACACTTCATACATGAATCATCCATGTCATTTATATTGTTAGACTTATATATTCATAATTATATGTATGTTGATGTGTATGTATGTATGATTATGTATGTATGTATATATTTGTGTATATGTATAAATAGGAGATATTTCTTTAGTTTATTTATTGTATATATTAGTAAAATGTATATATAACGTAGTTAATTATAATTTTATTTTGTTTTTATTCTATATTGCTACACCTACGTCAAATTCTCACCACTCCATGGGTTGACTGGTAGAGAATGCCTCAAGGCATTAAGTCTGCCCCTTGTATTCTTTTAGATTAAGAAATGCAATAAATAATAAATAAATAAATAAATTTATCAACCTTAACCAGAAAATTGGTTGAGTGTTTTATCGTATTATGGGTTTTCAGGCCCGGTGCTAAAATGGCTTTCATCATACTTACACGACCGTTCTTTTTATGTAGTCGTTAATGGTTTTAGCTCTTCAACCAATTTGGTAACGTCAGGTATACCTCAAGGCTCGCATCTTGGCCCGATTTTGTTTAATATATTTGTGAACGACATTGTTTCTTGTTTTGAAAACTCCACACCATACTTATATGCCGATGATTTGAAAATAACGAGAACAATTTGTTCACCAAATGATTCGATTTTATTACAGAACGAGCTAAATAAATTAACCAATTGGTGTGAATCTAATGGCATGCAACTCAACTGTAGTAAATGTCTTCACATTAAATTTACTAGAAAAAATAATATTACCCCAACAACATATAAATTGTACGGTAATAGTCTAAAGGAAGTTGAGCTCGTGAAAGACTTGGGTGTTATATTTGATAGAAAACTGACTTATCTTTACCACATAGAAAGTGTAATAAACAAAGCTTTTAAATTATTAGGTTTTATTATGCGACAAGGTCGAACTTTTAAAGAAGCTAAAACTTAAATCTGTCTTTACAACAGCCTTGTCCGCAGTCACTTAGAGTACTGTAGCGTTGTTTGGCGTCCACATTATTCTACACACTACTTAAGATTGGAGCGTGTACAGAAAAGATTCATGTGGCATCTATCATACTCAGCGAAGATTTACAAAAAGGTTCATGACTCTTGACCAAAGAAGAGAATTGTTAAATTTAATGTTTTTATATAAATTACTAAATAATAAGTTAGACTGCCCCAGTTTATTAAGTAAAATTAATTTTCGAGTACCACGCAGATATCCGCGTACTGCTATTACTCCGGTCGTGCCTCCACGCACCAGAACAGTCTTCGGCGCCAACTCCACGATCCCTCGTTTATGTAAAATATGTAATAAATTCAGTCAGTTTATTGACATCAACATTGATTCGTCTCACACCTTTCGTAAATTAATTATCAGCAACCTAGTCAGCCAGTCATCCTGAGTTTGATTTTTCTCATATTAGTTATTACGTATATTTTCTTTTAGTTTCTTATAATGTATTTAGTTGGGTTAGATTATGATAATTGTTAAAATTGGTTGTAATTTTAATTGAAAAACTTATCAATTTAAACAGTTTCAAAAGAGATTTAATAGTTTGATTAAATCTCTTTTGAAACTGTTTAAATTGATAAGGTTTTACAGGCTTTTACCAAAATTACTAATGTATTTTTTTTGTTTGTTTCTGGTTTTGGTTTGTTTCTGTTATTAACTCACTTTCAGATTTATACAGTAATACTAGCAAAAATAGCATGTAGTGTTTACCTTTAAATAATTTTACATACTCTGTGCAAGTAATATAGTAATAATACTTTAAGAAATGTATGTAACGTATGTATTGTAAAATCGCTGGTAGACCCAATGAATAAATAAATAAATTTCATTTTGTACATATACGTATATGAACTGTTCGAATGCTTTAATACTTATTTCGATATAAGTAGAAAAAAACCTTAGAACAGCAAATTCTCAATAAAATAAAGCACATTACCACTCATTAGTTTAATTATAATACCTTCTTACTACCCATGCGGTTAAAGAATGTGATTGAAAATGGCGTCGCCTATATTCACCTCTCGCTCGCACACTGTCGCTATCTATACCCACTGGTAAAGACCGCAAAAAAATAAGTTTCGATATGCGTTTTTCGTATGTTCTATAACTCCAGCGAATTTGTTATTGGAATCATTCTTTATCCGTATGGACTGTATTTACTACTATTACAGATGCAAGAACAGAGGGTACAATAAATTCAAGAGTAGCAAATGAGGAACCAGAGAGGACTGTTTACCCTCGATATGATATACCTTTCAATAGGAAAATATTAAGGATTTCTTTACATTCCGCAAGGGTGTTGTGGAGAATGCAATTCAAGATTGCATCACAGCTCTTTTATTTCCTGAAGATGGAGAGTATTTGGGGTCCTGGTTGCTTACAGAGTATGTATATACGAGATTACTTGAAGTCGTAAATAAAAATATCTTTTAAAGAATATAGGAATATATATATAATACGAGGGTGACACTGAAAGTTCTTAAAAATCAAAAACTGAACAAACTAGCAAGTTATTAGTTTTTTATATCTTTTCAAAATAGTGTCCATTTACATCAATACATCGTTGCATCCGATGGAACCACTGAGAAAAGCACTTTGCCCACTCGTCCTTAGGGCTCTCTTCGACGGCATTTTGAAACGCAGCCACTGCTTCCTCGGCGTCTATAAAACGTTTTCCTCGAAGTTTTTCTTTTATTTTCGGAAATAAATAAAAATCGCAAGGTGCGAGGTCGGGGCTATAGGGCGGGTGACCCAGTAATTCCACGTCTGACGACGCCAAGTAGTCGATTGTTTGCTTGGCGGTGTGCGACGAGGCGTTGTCGTGGTGAATGAGGATCCTACTGCGAAGTCGTTTCTCCCGAACTTTTTCCAAGACAAGTGGCAAACAATTGTTAGTGTAACACTCTGCAGTAACTGTTTTTCGATCCTCTAAAACAATTGTTGCGTAATGATCTGTCCTTCCGAAGAACGAGGCTACCATCTTTTTCCCACGCTTCGACCTCTCTTCACTTTAGTTGGTAACTCCTCAGAAGGAAACACCCAGACAGCAGACTGTCTCTTAGTTTCAGGATCATAACAATAAATCCAGCTTTCGTCACCCGTAAGTATGTCGAACACAGCATTTGAGTCACCTCCGTTAAATCTTTGAACCATTTCACGACACCAATCAACACGACGGAGTTTTTGGGCCCCTGTCAAATTATGAGGTATCCACCGGGCACAAAGCTTCCTGACCGCTAAATGTACATGGAGGATTTTGTGCACTTGACTCATACCGATGCCTAAGCTTGTCCGAATCTGCTGACAAGTCACTCTTTTGTTAGTCTCTATCATACGCCGCACAACACTGATGTTATCTTCAGTCGTCGCCGTAGAAGGCCGTCCCTCACGCAGATCATCGGTGAGATTAGTGCGACCACGTTTAAACTTATTAAACCAGTTGTAAACAGTGGCACGAGATGGGGCTTCATCGTGAAAGGCCAATCGAAGTCTATCATAACTTTCTTGTTGACTTAAATGACATTGAAAGTCATAAAAAATTACGAAAATTTTCTCGCGTTAAATTCATACTGACGTGACACAGACAATTTTCAATTTGCCGCCAAATCGTAAACAAATGACAAATTAATAAAATACATACACAATAATATTGGCAAGGAGACCCATTTTCAAAATTTGAACTTAATTTTTTATTATATCGTTTACAAGTGGTCAGTTCTAAAAACTTTCAGTGTCGCCCTCGTACAAAGTCATTTTGATAGCAAGTAGATGTTTTGCAATGCAGATACATTCCACCCCTGAGGACTTGGATGGTATGCATTTTTACCAGTAAAAAAGTTCTTTGGTTCCATCATTCACCATGTGAATGTAAGAGTGTGGTCCTTGCAGGCTAAGCTGAACCGTAATAACTTTGTGTCTTTTTTACTTTTAATGGCCTATACTATTATCACGCCTGATGGTAAGTGATGAAGTGCAAAACAAAGTGCTAGACAAAAGCTTATTCACTCACATTATATTCAGAAAGACAGATGCTAGCAATTGGACAATTAGTCCACTTCCCTTTTTTGCACATTCTGAACGACAAAATTAAACCATTTGATTGGATTGCGTGGAATATCGACAACAACGTGATGGACAACCGCGCGAGCGTCGATTGTCTAATGGTGGAAGGGTGAGGAAAAAAGAATTAAGAAAATTGTCATAATAAATTATTACCATATTTGTGATAAATATTTTTTTACAGAATAACGCTGTGGGATAATGAAAAAGAAAGGATTGTCCTCCTGACATCAAGGCTGGTTATGACAATTAAGTATGATTTCATAGCAATGAAGCAGTTAGATTTTAAAAAGACTTATTTAGACGATTTGGACACCATAGTTATAGGAGAACTGGTTTATCCACCTTCTTCACTAGTACCGTAAGTAAATAAAGAACTGTTTTTATTTCATACATCACTTTGTTTTACGATTTGACTTGGGTTTATACAATACATCAAATTATAATATATCTGATTAGACTCATTAAAATTATCTAACAATTTAAATGAAATTGGGAGTGTGTCGACTAGGGTTGCGTACCTTATATTCAGAATCACCAAACGGTATTCGCTGAAGGTCATACAGGTTTACGCACCAACCTCGGCACACCCCAATGAGGAGGTGGAGGAAATGTATGAGGCTATCTCTAGAGCCATGCATTCCTCCAAAACCCACTATACGGTGTTAATGGGAGACTTCAACGCAAAACTAGGCACAAGAGAGAACGGTGAGCTGAAAGTAGGGAAATTCGGAATAGGGCAACGGAACCCAAGGGGCCAGCAGCTGACCGACTTCATGGAAAAAGAGGGACTCTTTATCATGAACTCTTTCTTCCAGAAGCGGCCCCACAGGAAGTGGACCAGCTCTAATCCAAAGTCGCGAAACCTTTCAGCTCGAGCTACGAAACAGTTTTCAGTGCCTAGAAAATTGCAATGCAGTGGACGATATGAATGACAAGCTCGTGGAAACTGTCCATGCGGTCGGAGCTAAGTTTTGCAAGACCCGCCGCAGAAGAACACAAAAACTCTTCGATCACACTCTTAATCTCATGGCTGTTAGACAGGATATGAAGCAGTCTTCAGTAGATTTGACAGCATATAGGCAACTGAACAAACAGATCTCCAAATGCATGCGGCGAGACTTACGCAACTTTAATATGGCTCGTATTGAAGAAGCGATCGAGCGGAACCAGGGCTCCAAAGTCTTTGCTAGAGATCTGTCTGCCAGAAAGAGCCAACTGTCGAAGCTGAAGACCGAGTGTGGCAGCGTCGTTTCCGGGACACTGACACGACGGAGATTGACAGGTTCTATGGGCAGCTGTACACATCATCGTTGGAGCCACACGCAAATGTGAGTAACGATCCAAGAGCGAGTCTTTTCCGACACTATTCCGATGATATCCCGGACGTCAGTCTGAGCGAGATTAGAATGGCTCTCCAGCACCTTAAAAACGGCAAGGCCCCAGGCGAGGATGGTATTACAGCGGAGCTTCTGAAAGCGGGTGGAAAACCGGTTCTTGAAGTCCTTCAGAAGCTCTTTAATTCCGTCCTCCATGGTGGCATTACACCGGAGGCGTGGAGCAGAAGTGCGGTGGTCTTGTTCTTCAAGAAAGGCGACAACGCTCTCTTGAAGAACTACAGACCGATTTCCCTTCTGAGCCGCGTCTACGTGCTGTTTTCGAGAGTCATTACGAAACGTCTCGCACGCAGACTCGACGACTTCCAGCCTCCCGAACAAGCCGGTTTAGCACCATAGACCACATACATACCCTTCGGCAAATTGTACAGAAGTCCGAGGAGTACAATTTGCCACTATGTCTGGCGTATGTGGACTATGAGAAAGCCTTTGATTCCGTCGAAATTTGGGCGGTGCTGCAGTCCCTTCAGCGGTGCCAAGTTGACTGTCGGTATATCGAGGTGCTGAAGTGCTTGTACAGTAGGGCTACGATGGCTATCCGAGTACAGAACCAGAGTACGAAGCCTATCCAACTGCAGAGAGGTGTAAGACAAGGTGACGTGATATCTTCGAAACTCTTCATCGCTGCATTGGAAGACGTTTTCAAGCTTCTGACTGGAAAGTATACGGTATTAACATCAATGGCGAGTACATCACTCACCTTCGATTTGCCGACGATATAGTCCTTATGGCAGAATCGCTGGAGGACCTAAGCACTATGCTCAATGACCTCAATAGTGTCTCCCGACGGATAGGTCTTAAGATGAACATGGACAAAACAAAGATCATGTTTAATGTCCATGTCACACCTATGCCGGTAGTTGTTGGGAGCACTAAGCTCGAAGTTGTTGACGAGTATGTTTACCTGGGACAAATAGTCCGACTAGGTAAGCCCAACTTCGACCGAGAGGTCAATCGACGGATTCAACTCGGTTGGGCAGCGTTCGGGAAAAGACGGCACATCTTCTCGTCAGGTATACCTCAAAACTTAAAAACGAGACTGTACAACCAGTGCGTGTTGCCAGTGACGACCTATGGAACTGAGACGTGGTCCTTCACTGCTGGCCGGATGAGGAAGCTCAAGGTCGCTCAGCGAGCTATGGAGAGGGCTATGCTCGGAGTTTCTCTGCGTGATAAACTTAGAAATAAAGATATCCGCAGTAGAACCAGAGTGACCGACACAGCCCAACGGATTAGTAAGCTGAAGTGACAATGGGCCGGCCATATAGCTCGAAGAACCGACAACCGATGGAGAAAAAAGGTTCTCGAGTGGCAGCCTCGTACCGGCGAACGAAGTGTAGGGCGTCCCCCCACTAGATGGAGTGACGAACTGGTAAGATATGCAGGAAGTCGATGGATGCAGATGGCTCAGGACCGTGCTTTATGGCATTCCTTGGGGGAGGCCTATGTTCAGCATGTGGACTAGTGAAGGGCTGTGATGATGATGATGATTAAATAAAACTAATTTTTATGAATTTTATCGCGTATATTAACTTATTTTATATTACCGATGTTTTGAGTACGTAACAGCACCCATGGCTATGGATAAGATCCGTATAAAATTAGTTTTATTTAAATATGTTGTGTTCGCGTTAACATAAGAAATCATTGTTATGTAATAACTTAATAAACTAATATATATATATTGTGTTTATGAAGATATAAAGAGTTGAAAAATAAATTTTCTAAAGAAATATATTTTTTGTCAAATGTGTTATATTATATGGAATGTAAGTAGCAATTCTTGTACACACCACAGCCGAATTAATGGCATCGCAACGGGTGTGACAACTGTCGTCAAAGATTGCGTCATAGATCGTCTGTGCAGACGTCCCAATGGCAACAACGGCGAGGCAAAACTGTTCGATACCAAGTATTTTGAACCTAGGTACTTTGAGTTGCTGTAGATGCATACAAATATGTTGTGCTGCCTTTATTATGCCAGCTTTACCATCAAATTTATTTAGTTGACTGTAATTCTATTGATTTTTTCTTGTTCTATTAATTGTTCACGCATATCATTAGTTGCTTTTTATGCTTTTTCTATTAAAGCTACTTTTTTAATACTTTATAACGTCCTTAACAACTATGACTTCACTAACAGATTATTTATGTATTTTAATGATATGCTGACATTTTTGTTTACAATAATTAAATAATAAATTTTGAAGTAAACAGTGGTAATATAAACTTGATTTTATCATAAGGTAGATATCCTCAGTCTTATTTGTAAAAGATGATGATGCTTTTATGTTTCGTAAAATGAAATTTCTCTGAAGGTAAAATTTTTACATGGAATAAGCAAAAGGAGGGTAATTGTTGATTCAAACCCAAGTAGGTAGTGATTTAAAGCTTACCATACATAATTTACTAGTTTATCATACCACCTATATAATAACCATCGGTTCTTACCAGTAATAACCAAGACTACCCTAAATACTTTTTACTAGGAGGACTCCTTTAAAAGTAGTCCTTTTCTGCTGAGAAGTCCGTCTGGGTAAGTTCCACCCTCTTACAAATTTCTTCAAATACCAGCGCTTGCACTTCCTTGTCGTGGTCTGTGAGGACTAAGACGGACTAAGAGATCTATAATCTTCTTTGTTTGAAGTTGGCTGCAGGTGTCACTTCAGTTTTATAAAAATAGAAGACTATAACTAAATGGTGCATTAGTAGTGCTGTCGTTCTCCTTATGACAATCAAATGTTAGTGTTTTGCTATTTAACATCCTTAACCCATTTGGTAGTATGTAGCTATAGCGTTGCTCTTCAATGTTTGCTATATCTAAGCATACAAAGAACACAATACTAATACTTACTGAAAACATTTAAATCAAAGAATACATGGATAACACCTGGGAACGAGGTGATCACTAAATGTTTTTATATTAACTGTAAGGGGGGGGGGGGCAAATATGCCATAGTTGCCATGCTTGGCAGGCGGGTTAGGCTAGAATACATTATCAAAGACAAATCTTTCTAGAATCGCCAATACGTTTGTCAAACATAGCTTTCGTAAATCCTTCTAGTTGTGGTAGAGGCAAATGCCAAGCAGAGTATGTCAACATTTTACGACTGCCTATTAGTACATTAGTTGGGTTAGCTAAGTTGACATTCTACAATATTTAACGTGAATAGAAAAATCTGATTGTTGCATTGAATTGAATGTCACGTGATTTAACGTTGAGATGTTTTAGTCTCATTCGTTTTTACAATTTTCTACTGGCGTTATCAATTCTAGAAAGCAACTTGTCTAACTCCGCTGTCCTGAAGCAGTTTTCTAAAATTATATTTACATGAGAAATAATGTTCCTGTTGTAGAGAACGAAACCTTCGCGGAGTCCGACTGATGTGGAACAAGGGCGAACCACTTTCTCTAAGGACTGCATGGAATCCTTTCAGCCAGGACGTTCCTTTTATCACTTTTGCATCACATCCTATTTATTGGCATAAAGGTAATATTGCTTTGAAATTAGTCTTACAAAGAAAAATTCAATTATGATTTCAAAATGTATGAAGGTTTTTTATAATTCAAAAGTTTTTCATTTCCTAATATGATCAGAATAGAATTTGTCAAAATTCTTAACTAAAATAATGGTTTTGATACAGCGTAGTCTAAAAATCAACTCTTATACGTCCTAAAGCAGGGCACAGTAGGCCTCTCATTCCTGGCTTATATAGCAGTGACTCTGCCGCACTGCTCCAGTGCGTGTTGGCGGACTTCACATGTCCTCAAATTATTGATTTTTTTCAGACATTTCAGGTTTCCTCAAGATTATTTCCTTTACCGTTAACCATGTGGTAATTTCAGTGGTGCCAGCAGGGATCGATTCAGGTTGCTCCGTTACTATTTCATTCTATCAAAAGTCCACTGCTGAACATAAGGATATTTGCCGTAGTTGCTACACTCGGCAGGCGGGTTGGCAACCATATGGCGTTTTCTATTGATATTTGTTATTAGGAAGACGCTGCTGCTCATCTCCTGGTTTGTTTCCCTCTGTCGCCTCCTACGACACCCACGGATCGATATCAGATTTCTCGTATACTATGAAATTTACCGCGAGTGCTTAGCCCATAAGCTACCACTATGTTAACGTGATTAGCCTGGTAAAGGCAAAATAACCAGTTTTTATACGCTACAACTAAGAACAATAAAGAAAGGTATACATAAGTACACTTTAAGTGACGCCGATCCATGCACAACTTATTGTAAGAACACGCACGCTGTGCGGTGGTGCGTGCACAGCGTGCGTGTTCAAAAGGCTCTTCTAAACGGATCATGTTTTCCGGCAATGTGTGCCCGGCCATCACAAAAACATTTTATTGCACTTTATGGCTGAACAATCAATTGCTAGGCTACATGTTGCAATATGGCTGCAATAGTATAGCCAATGATTTTTACTCTTAAAATGGTCAATAATATGCACCTAAAATCATTTTCAACGAACAATATGGTTTATATCCAAATGTCCAGCTGTGGACTTCAGTGGTTTGTGTGAAGAATGATGTCAGATGTTTTCCTCTACCATCGAGCATATGTAAATTAGCACTTCAAATTGTAAATAACAATTTCATTGAATTCAGCACATCCCTTCATTAAAATTAACGTAATTTAGTTAAGAATGAACTATGTAATGTATTCTAATTACAATTACAGACACAGAAGAGATGAAAGATTCTCATCTTTCATCAGGACAAGTGAGAGGTCAGATATTTAATATTATTATTGTCTAGTCTAGTACGCTTTGGTAGTTCTTTTGTATTTTTTATGGAATCGTCATAATACTTTGCTTTATAATATTATAATATATGTGTTTTATATTTCAGAAGGTAGCGTTGAAGCGAGATCCATGTATGATATGGAAACCTTCGCTCAAAAGCTCCAAAGGGCCATAGAAGCAATGCCGTCCTCAGCCTGCTGCATACATCACTCCCCCATTGTCATACAAAGCTACTTAGGAGTTACTTCAATGCTCCACAACAAGATTAGCCTGGGGTTCTTCAAAGTACGAGGGAAATTTAGTTTTTAATTATTAGAATAAACCTAAGCATCGCTTAACTGCGTTTAAAAAAATTTAAGAGAGTTTTCGCTAGTTCGTCTTTAAATGGTGCAATATCATGTTTCGATTTATATATTATTGTATATCAATTATGAGAGTTCTAAAATCGACATTTTTCGAACTTGCACATAAAATGCTATATAATTGTTATTTATATTTTTGTTAAACATATAGATCATTTTATGTTTATTGTTTTCGATAAAAAATAAATGTACGCAGTACTTAAAATGTTGGATTTACTATATATGGGATGTTTTCCTATAATAATCATATTAATATAGTTAGTTAGCAGTGTGGCTAACATCTATCGAGTATCCCATCCCATCAAGGTCTTGAATTCTCAGCCAGAGTTCGAGGTCCACACATCAAGGTCATTAGGATTAGAACGAATAAGACGTATAATCCCCGCGCGATCTGAATGCGATGAAACCTTGTTGAAGTTAAGTGAAAAAAAAATAGTTCTAGAGTGAAGGAGGGTTAGCAAAGAAGTTCTATATATTTAATATAATAATGTTAATAAATATTAATTAAATATAATTTATATAATTCTATTATTTATTCAATGCCGATAGATGGCCGATATCGTTCTTGTTCGAAATATCTACCAACGGAAAAATTATTTCGTGTGATTGACTTTTCAAAATTGTACCTTTCTTTTGACTCGTTATTGTCTTCACTGTAAGGTAAACCATAAAAGAACGAAGTAAATAATCATACTAAGCACGAGTAAAAAGCAATGTCAAATAGCACGTCTATCGTCTCGCGAGTTGCTGACGCCATCACTGGCGGGCGGACAGCACGTGTCTCAGTTACAAAAGGTCGTTACAAAGGTCTCATGATGAACGCACGCGGATTATAGTACCCAGCGGGGGTATGAGCGAACGAGTGCCAACGGATATAGCTTAGTATGAGCTAGTGCCTCATTATTGTGCACCTCGCTCGCGATAGAGTCGGGTTTGCTTTTCTATCGATTAACTGCCATGACGCTATTCACCTACATCAATTTGTATCTATCATTTATATAACGAAATTAACCCATTTAAGTAGTTAGGGAACTCCCTAGGAAAATTAGAATTTCTACTTGAAGTTTCAAGTTCTAATTTATGTAATAAATTTAGTTTTTGATCGATTGACCACAATAATTAATATATATATGTATAAATGTGAAAGAAATTTTATAAGTAGATAGTCAGTTGGTCTGTGGTACTATGTTACCTTGATTATATTTGCCTGATGCAATTAATAAATCAAACTATCTAAAAAGTTTCCATCCATCCTTCGGATGATCCATTTTGAGATTTTTTGTTAACTAAAAAAAATGAAAATGAAAAATGTTTATTTGACGGAAAACAACTACAACTCATTGAAGTATCCGTTGGTACCCACACTAGGTAATCCTGTATCGTGGGTACCCATTTAGCATTAATAATTTATGTTTAGTTTTCGCTTGCTTTGCTTAGACACAAAATTTAAATTTAAAAACTAATGTACAAATGAATGAACTATACTATATTCTTATCGCATGATATTAACGAAGTTTATATACTTTTGAGATTTTCTGTCAGTTTTTTGTTAATTTAAGTGATCGAGGTGCAGGTAGATTTTCCAACATTTATTGTTCTTAAATAGCGTTTGGAAAATGTCGGTGTGGTCGAAATTGGCTAACATCACTATACAACATGAGCTGCAAATGTATATTTAACTATTGTTAAATTGTTAGGTTACATATGGATATAGTACGCAAGCATTTATTAAATAAAAATTGTTGCTTTTAGAGTGGAATGAGATCCATTTTTAAATCAGTATGGAAAGAACTCGAGTTCTTAGGTGACCTTTGTTTAGAGAGAAACACTTGTATGGCCAAATACTCAAACGCTGTTCAATTTTAAGATGTGATTAAGTTTCGTGGTGTTCGTAATTTTGACTTAAAGTGATAGAGACAGCACGAGACTTAACGGCGTCTTAAAATTGAGTAGCGTTTGAGTATTGGGGCAGTAGTATTGTATATAAATTATTCAGTATGTTTGTTAAAGAAGATTTATTTTATTTAGTTTAGTATGTTCAACATATTGGTAACACCAGTTTTTTTCTCTAGTTTTGTTAGGAAAACGCTGCTGCCCATTTTCTTGTTTGTTTCCCTCTACTGCCTCTTACAACACACACGGGATGATATGGGGCAGTGGATATTCTCACACCGCCACTACACGGTTGAATATTGGCAAATGCCCCTAAATAAGGCAATCTATTAGAAGGCCTATGTTCAGCAGTGGACTGTGATAGGCTGTAATGAATGATGAATGGAAAAGAATGATGTTTAATATAAGAGTAATAATAAAAATTAAAAAACTAATTAGTATTCCGATAACAATATCATCGAATATTATTATATTATCGAATGGTTTTTTCTTATAGTATTACGATATGTTAAAAACAACGAAATATTGTTTTGTCTCCGAAGTGAGCATATTAGGTAAAGCTAGTGAGATGAGAAAAAGAATTTAAACACGCAGACTTTTACCAATTTGCGTAAAGACAACTAATATAAGTAGTGTTAATTGTGTAGTCACATTGATTTGAATATTATTTAAAAAATATTCCAAGTAAAAACTAAAAATGTTTTGCACCCCTGGAAGTTTGCTCACATTATTTATCTCATAGCTGGCCTTTGTGAATCTATAGCATTTTGATTAAATCGAACATAAAGTCCAAGTCAAAACTTTTTATTCCATTTAGGATTGTTTAAACCCCATAAGAAAGATAAGATTTATATCAGTTTAGAAAACAAGAACTCAAAAAACCGGAGTTGCTAGTTTTTTTTAAAATTCCTATGTTACAATTTCGTTTGTAAATGTCAAATGTACCGAATATATATTTTTAAATGTCAATTTTAACAATATTTTAGTAGCCAAGGGACTTGCAAGTGCAGATCGGCGAACGATATAATATATTTATCGAGTTGATTGCTCTTTTAAACAGTGTTAAAAAACATAATATGTTAACAGTGTTTAAAAATAAAAATTGACAAATAGATAGGAGTTGTAAACTTTTCACAATTATTATAAAGACATAATATTAGTTTTAAGGAAGCGAGAGCATGTATAGATAATAAGTTATTTATGTTCTGTACAGGAAAATAACAATTTTGTTAATACTATTAAAAGTCTATGGCACAGTGTAAACAACTTTCTTAATCATAATTATTTAACAAGAATATATATCTATGGAAAGAAATAATATTTAACTATTTTGTTTTAGTGGAAAGGTTGAATTAAATGGTGCCAAGTGCCCAAAGAGTATATTAACTGTCCTATACAGGACAAGAGCCCAAGTGCACCATCGGAATTACTGGTATATTATTAGTATCAATAAATAGTCAGCTAATTTTGTTTAGCTATATTACAATTAAATTATCACCAATGAATAAAAGATATAAAGTAAAAAAAGTAAATTGACAATATATAAGGGTAACTGACGCTGGGTGAAAGCACTTCTTTTTAACCCCCGACGAAAAAGAGGGTGTTTAACGTGTGTATCTGTGTGTCTGTCTATGGAATCGTAGCTCCCAAACGGATGAACCGATTTAGATTTATTTTTGTTTGAAAGGTGACTAGATCGAGATTGTTCTTAGCTATGATTTAAGATTTTTTTTTCAGCCGTTTAAATATCATCAGCTCTCTTTGTTTCGGCGTTTTTAAATTTATAAATTTAAGTTATTGAATAGGGTTTTAGAGTACGAATGGGTCCGTCTTTCTGTGAACAAGCTACTCCGGTGTGGATTGCGGAATTAAAAAAAGATGTTCATGTAAAAATATGCAAATGTAGTTAGGTCATTAACCAAAAATATTTTTTATTACTGTTAACATATGTATGTATGTATAGATCCTTAATAACGTCATAGAGTTGCCAACTAAAACATATAGATATAATAACTTAAACAAAATTTAAAAAGTGAGCTAATGAAAACAACTTGAAGTGTTGCATAAAAGATTTTAAGCTTTTAAGGCAACCGAAATTCATTTGTTATAGTAATATTATAGAATGTATTATACCAAATTCTTGTCGCGTTCCATGCATAAGGGCAGCGTACATAATCGTGGTAGTTTTTGAGATATTAAAGTTATGTCTCACTATAAAGCTTATCGAACGCGGTTCCGCCAAAAGAACACCTTTTTTATAGCTTTTGGTCAGAAGGCACACTTAAAAGAGCACACAGGAAAAGAAAATAATGCTTTGTCTAGCCTTTAGAGATTTACTCAAACACTTCTATGTATACTACTAGACTCGCAATTCAATCCGTCTAGTAGTTAGGGTTGCCACCTTTTTATATTTTTTTTCCAAAATAGTTGTAAAAATATAGTACCTACTTTTGGGAAATTCAGGAAAAAGAAGTATACATTTATTTTTAATCTTTATGTATTTTTCCATATATATTTGTTATTGATCTTCCCTTTGGCCATCTACCTTTAAAATAATTATAGGTATCTGACCAATTTAGATTCATATTAAAATAAATTAACAATTCATTATTAACTAAATTTAATACATGCTTTATTTCTTTCTTCTTTCCATTTTACATTCATGACGGAAAAAATATTTCCGTAAAACTTACTTGTTCCAGACTTCCAGTCACAGTTAACATAAAAAAGCGCGACAATTGAATTAGAGATAAAAATATAGTATTTTTCGTACTATATTATTTTTCTACAATATATAGTACAATTGACTGAAATATATTACGATACTATATATTCTACTAGTACGGGTGGCAACCCTACTAGTAGTATACATAGAAGTCTTAGGATTTACTAAATGTATTTGAATGTTTGCTTCAATGTGTGATCTGGTTATCACTTAAGAGATTAAAATGTACCTGAAACTGATTGTTTTCGATTTAGTATAGTTATAATTTATTCTGTTGATATCGTGCTGGTAGAAAGGGACAAAGATAAATTGAGAAATAAGTGAACACTGATATGATGAGGGACAGCTGTCCAAAGATTGATGTGATAAAACGAAGTACATGGTCTGTAAAAGTGCTGACCCTACAGTCATCCGCATGAAGAACCACCGTGACCAATGTTCGAAGAAAATGATGTAACTATCTTATCATTAATAAAATCTTTAATGTATACTAATTCATCTTCTTTGTTCATTGGATCTAATTTTATTTGCAAAAAGCCGGTATACCTTACTTCCGTTTTGCTTTAATAACTTTATGATTAGTAATTGCTGCCCTCTGTGTGTTAACAAAATCGATTTTTTAATAATTGTTATTATATTGAAATTAAGCAATGGGTGAATGAATAATAATAATGACTTATAAAAAGTGTAGCATTTATTATTTAAAATTATGTCTTTTATTAAGAAAATATCTAGTAAATTTTCCATTGTATTTAAATAAACATTTGTTTATGGGGCCTACTTTTCATAAATTGGGACGTAATAATAATCATTAGTATTTGATAAAGAAGAGTTAGAGTTATTATTATTTTCAACATAATATGTCTTTAATAAATTTTGATCAAAGTAAAATGTTTAATATTTCCTGTTATAGGCTTTATGTGTTACCCTTTGACTTCAATTAAACTTTTTGATCATATTATAATGTTTTTTTATTTTGAAATTTAGACGTTAAATTCTTCATTGTAGCAATTAGGTACAGTTTCATTTTCCCAGAAGTTGTCGTCCAAACCTTGTAAAACTGTACAATATTCTCGTGCGTCTACTACCCGTACGTATTTAATTTGATCTAACCAAGACAAATCATCTTCGATTTTTCCATTGATTGTATTTAGGGCAGGATGTAAACTACTGCTTGTGTTTAATGATATTTTGTTAGAATTTTCAGCAGTTTTATCTTCACAAGCTGTGATTATTTTTTTTCTATTTGTGTTTCTTTTGGTCTTCTTTTCAGCCTTACAATTAGATGTTTCCTTTTTTTGCCGTTTTATTGTTGAACGCGCTTTCTTTTGAGGTTTTTGATAACTGGGTTTAACACGGTTTTCTATTTTGTTTATTCTAGAGCTAGGAATATTTCCGTTTCCTTCTACGCCTTTATGCATATTTATCAGTGATGTTTCGTTTTGTGTTGGTATTTGATTACAAATATTATCAAATGTTACTTTCTTTTTATTTACATCATCAGTTAATACATTAACGTTAATCACATCATTTAATTGCGAAGGCTCCGTGTTGTTAACCGTTTTTGTTCTTTCATCTATTTTTTCATGTGCATTAATTTCAATTTTATAGTACGTAGTGTTAAGTGTAACTGCATTTAAAGCTGATTTTTCTTTGCTTAATGCATCTGTTTTTAGTATTTCTTCGTTAGTAACTTGTCTATTATTGATATTAACAGATTTCCCAGTCAATTTCAAACTGGCGATGTCTTGAATTTTATTTCCAACATTTTTATTGATATAATTCGATACTACATTTGCATTTACGTTTTGGCATTCCCCTTGTGAAAAAACGCTGTTTGTTTCGAAGACATCGGCATTATCAATACTTTCAGCATGGATGTAGTTCTCTAGAATGTTTTGTGAAACTTGTAAGTGATCCCGACCATTACTGATTAAGTTATCGAAAGTCGAAACTTCTGGACTGGGTTTTTCTATCTCTGCAGTTTTGTTTCTTGCATTTTGTTCATCTTCTTGACAATTTGTGTTGTTATTGTTTGAATCAAAGTTAACGTTGCTCTCTGATATTTCGTCTGTATTATGTTGATTTTGAATCCTGTCATTTACAGGCGTGGAACTCACAGGGGACAAGGAACTGCCATGAGTGTTTGTTGCTAATACTGCTGTTTTGTTTTGCTTTGTTGTTTTACTAACATTCGCCTTGCTTGTTTTGCTCAAGATTATGATGTTCATATATTTTGTCAATTTCTCAATTACCTTTAATGTGTTCAGTCAATCAGAAAACAATAAGTAAAAATACTTTTTATCAGTGTTCTTTTTTAAAAACAAAACCTGGATTCATAAGAATTATTATCGTTCATTTTTGCCATATTTGTGTCAATAGCTTATAAATACAAATAGAAAAAAAATCAGAACCGTCTAAACCAGATGTGTTACCGTTACAGCCTTCAAAAGTCTACTGCTGAACCTCGGCCTCCCCATAGATTGTTTCATAGGGGTATATTTGCCACGATTGACAGGCGGGTTAGTAAATGCAGTATTTTATTTTTTAGTATTATTAGGAAGACGCTGCTGCCCATCTCCCGCTTTGTTTCCCTCTGTCGCCTCTTACGACATCCACGGGACGATATGGGATTGTAGATATTCTTACACCGCCACTATACGGTCCAGATATGTAACAAAATACATTGAAGATTGAAATCAGCGGATCCTGGTTGCCCGTTTTTTCCGACATTGCAGCGGCAACGCATCACTCCTGCAGACTGTCCTCTACATGGACCAAAGTGTGGAGAGTCTATCATCAAGTTATTAAGCATTTACGGCAAATACTAGAAAAAAAAACTGCAGTCTTTTATGAGCTTATGATGGCGATGATGCATTGTACTGCGTTTAACAACGTTATAGCAACAAAAATATCTAAATTGATATTGTCAAAAGCAATTTATGCTGCTCAACTGCGCTCAACAGCTTTTTTAACTTCAATGTTGTTTATATGCCTTTGCAAGAATACATCCTGAATTCTTATCCCACCTACCTCACTGGGCATACGGGATAGTAGACCGAACGCCAAGTCTCTCGATAGTAATTATTTATCTCATCACAAGTCTATGAAATTTGGTTTCTGGATGAAATGTACGTTAGACCACAGAATAAATAATAGTTGGTACGACCTACTTGTTCAACGTAGCCTATTGTAATGAAACCTGCGTAACTAGTGTTAATAAAAAATATTATTACCTACATTGATCCGAACGGAGCATACAAGGGAATAAATAGAAATAGTCTCCTTTTCTTCCTAGGAATTCATTAGGATAGGTAACACTCTCGTATACCTATTTCTGCCGACAATTAGCAGTGACTGCACTGCTGTGTTCCGGTCTGAAGGGTACAGAGAGTCAATATAATTACAGTGTGTGAGGAATTTCATCTTAGTCCTCAGAGGTGATAACGCAACCGTACCCTTCTTTGTTTGAAGTTGGCTGCATGGTAGCCACTAACCATCAGGCGGACTGTAAGTTTGTTTGCCACTTAAGTTTTATAAAAAAAAGGAAATTATGTCAAATTCGTACCCTGGTGAGTGGTGAATATTCTCTAATGTTTAATTTATACGAATAAGATAGACAAACCTGAAGATAACCAATATCATTATTACATTGAGTGATAAAGGAGGATATTTCATTAAGTAAGTTTTCGCTTGCCTTTTTGATATAGGCTTTTCTTTGTAAATATAATTTTCAACTTTCAAACTAATTTCCATAAGTCTTGCTTTTATAAATTTCATCTAAAACAAAATAAAACAGCGATTACAACTTTGCGGCTTTTTTTAACTTTGAACGATTTAAACGATTGCTGAAAATGGTTGAAAATTAGGAAAGTTATTTTTTTTAGAAAACTACTAAATAAGAATGTCGCTCACTGCACATCGTTAAAAGTAAGTAAAAAAACAATTCTGAGGATAATAACTTAATAAGAAAGATTCTTATTGTTACTCAAATAAATACTTATATAAAATACCTGTGTCATCTCTTCTGTGACCTTGGGGTGAATTGATTTTCGTGGCATTTTCAAAATATTTTTTTTCACTTTTTGAATGAACTTAAAGGATGAAGAGCTGATAAATATTACAGTAATATTGAGTTCGAGGTATTCGTCATCTTCGACGAGTACGTAGTTATAATAAGAGCTTGACTTCCCGCCAACTAATGAACTAACGTTGTTATATTTTTAATAATGTCAATTTTGAAAGGCAAAAGCATATTTTATCATACAGCAAATAAAATTCGATTGAGGAAATCTCTTTTATATCTATGAAATGTTTTGTTTCACTCTCATTTAATATGGCAACATATTAAGAACAATATCTTCCATTGTGGATTTCGGACAATCAAAATTCAAAAGAGTTGATAACTTCTTGCAGGCGCCGGGTATCGATCCCGGTACCTCTCGCATGCTAAGCGAGCGCTTTACCATCTGAGCTAATAAGATTAGAAGATTCCCCCCATATAAAAGTTAAGCAATTTAATTAACAGTTGTCGAATATGGATGCTAATGTAATTGCAAACTTTACTTTCACTTTTCTCTTAAAGGTAGGTAAATATTAAAAAACTACATAAGTTTCCAAAGTAAATTCAAACTTTGTGTAAAATGGTAAAAAAACATAATAACAGGCTATTAGCGTGTATAATCTAAGCTCAATACCTTTAATAAACTTACGCAAGTAGAGAGAAAAAAACAATACATTGAATTTGAAATGAATTTAGTTGAATTACCGATGTTTCTAGTACGTACTCCCTTCCGGTATTAGGGGGTGGACTGAAGTGTTTCTCCATTTGTGCTACCTCAGGATTACTGTGATCTCACGATTACGACTATATCGTTTGCGCAGAATAGGATACATAAAAGTAATGTCTGTTTTCGATTCGCGTAACACAGCCTTTTCTCATTTATAAAAAATGGGTTTAAAATGTATCATTAAAAATAAAAAATATATTATACAGTTCCGTTACAGCCTATCAAAAGTTCACTAATGAAGAAATACCTCCCCATAGGTTGTCTTATAGGGTGGGCATTTGCCATAGTTGCCACGCTTGGCAGGCGGGTTGGCAACCGCAGTTTTTTTTCAGCTGTTATTTAGAAGATGCTGCTGCCAATCTCCTGCTTTATTTCCCTAAGTTGCCTCTTACGACACCCACTGGACGATATGGGGCAGCAGATATTCTTACACCGGTACTACACGATCGACAATTCAGTCGCAATATTGCCAAACTGTTAAAATAACGTGCTACTAGAACATGGACTTTGAGAAGGATTTAAATTTGACCCATGAGTTAGCTGACCACACTTACATTCATTCATCATTCATAACAATAATAATACAAATAAATAATTTTCATTTTCATTAAAATAATGTAACAAGTAAGAGAATAAGTAAGTGAACGTGTTTAACCTTTGTATTAAGTACATGATATTTAGATCATGAAGTAGTCTAGTGAAAGCAAACGTGATCTTGTACGAAATTATGATTTGGCATTGCATGCTAGATCACAAGCAACTAATTTTGAATTGAGTAGTATCGGGGGCGTAGCTCAGATGGTAGAGCGCTCGCTTAGCATGCGAGAGGTACCGGGATCGATACCCGGCGCCTCCAAAAAACTTTTGTTATTAAATTTGTTACATTTTATTTTTTAAAGTATTTGATGGGTGTTAGAAAGAATATATTTATAATACGGAAGCTGAAGAAGAAGTGTTTTTATACCGATTTCCAATTCTTGTAATTTTATAGTGTTAAAAAATTAGTAATACGAGAATCATCGCATCCGCGATTTAGTAAACTAAATTAGGCAAATACTTAGTTGGTATTTATATTCTCATGGACAAAATTTAGAGCAGCGCAAAAAAAAGTTAAATTCTTTTTTTACTCCTGTTGTAATTATCGTGCGTACTGGCCACAAACATTAGTAAATTCCATTTTAATAAAATCGGATTTTTTTTCCGAAGTTCATTTGTTTATAAGTAATATTAATGTGTAATATTACGTTCTTTCATATAGCGAAAAATTTTGCCAACTTTTGAATTAATTTTAGTCTTGACTGCTTTGTTTACCGTGTTAAGTGTGAATTATTACTGCAAATAAACTGAGAATGTCAGATCTAAACGCCACTCAAGTTGCTAGGGCTGTTATTTTAATCGAAACTGGGCACACCCATAAACATGTGGCCCAAACATTACGAGTATCAAAATACACCGAGTAGTCAAGAGGTATCGCAGACAGGACAAGACAATATACGAGACTCGCAGGACACAGGACAGGGACTTAAACGGAAAACTGTGGCCAGAGAAGACCGGTTCATCGTTACCAGCGTGCTTAGAAACCGGACCGTAACTGCTTCTGAGGTAAGAACGAAGCTTCAAGGGTTTCGAAGGGTTACGATAAGCTCAAAACCTGTGAGAAAAAGACTGAAATCGGTCGAAATAAATTCACACTTGCCATCTAAAAGCCCCTTGCATGCCGTGCAATATCATTGGAAAAGAGGCATAATATGGTGGAGGGTCAGTTATGGTGTGGGGAGGTATTTGTATGGGGACACGTACGGAACTCCGCGTCATTGAGAATGAGTCATTAACAGCGACACGATATGTTGTTCGGAAGAAATTTTGTAGTGTCATTTGCCCCGTTGGAGATAGATTTTGCAAATTGAAATTAACTAATAATAAGGAAAATTCAAATTAATAAACTTAATTGTCAGAAATATCCATGTTATTTTGTTTTATACACACTTTTTTGTGTTCCTCAAAGTCCAAGATCATCATCATCATCATTGTCATCATTGCAGTACCATTAAACCGTGGTACTGTATCACCCATATTCACTGCATCCTTGCACGTATTTCCATGTCGTTATTCCGTACAATGGAGGAGCGATATACGAGTATACTGTACTTGCCGATTTAATTAAAATGTATGTATTTAATATTATATGTATATTTTAATAAAATTCATTTATCGACTGCCTCGTTGGTCTAGTAGTAGTTAACGCAACTGCTCATCATAAGGTCACGGGTTCAAATCCCAGGTAGATCCAATATCAGTTATTGGTTTTTTCTGTCAAGAAATTCTCAGTAGCAGCGGAGACTCATGAAGTTGGCGGTGTTTCACCCCCGTGCCTTGAAAATCACGTAAAGCCGTTGGTCCAGTCCAGCGCCTGATCTCCCTCCGGTTGTGTCAAATTGCCGTCGCATTGGACTATGGAAATGAGAGCATAGAGAGTACATCTGTGCTTGCGCACTTCCTCTGCACTATAATTTTATCCTGTGCATCTGGCACTTCCTACAAACTAAGAAAATTATAAAATGAATGAGAACGGCATATCTCTGTGGCAAGTCGTGACTTAACATTGTTTTTATTAATTTCTACTTGGTTTATTGTGCTTCTACTTGCGCGCATTCCTAGTTTTTTCCACAACAGTATTCCTTAATGCATCATTTACCTTAAATGTTAGAAATCAGCAAAAATCATTATAGAAAACTATCTTACCAAGTTCTATTTTTTAACAAACTCTGATGCAGATGTTCTTGTGAAGGTTGACCTAAGGAATGCTTTTAACTCTATCGATAGGATAACCCTGCTGAAAGAAGTGGCTAATAATACCCCCGAAATTTATCACTACGTTTGGCAATGTTACAGTCAAAATACTAACTTGTTTTACGAAAACCATGTTATCGATTCTGCAGTCGTTGTTCAGCAGGGTGACCCACTGGGTCCAGCACTTTTCAGTTTGGGAATTCAACCCATTATTTCAAATTTGAAATCCAAGCTGAATGTCTGGTACCTGGACGACGGTACATTGGGAGGTAGAGCAGATGACGTCCTCAGTGATCTTACTCACATTTTTCGAAATTTTAAAAATATTGGTCTTGAACCAAATAGCAATAAATGTGAAATATTTTTTTCCAATAATTTATCTACTTCTCACAGAGACACTTTAATTCAAAATTTCAATCATATTTCTCCAGGAATAAAAACTGTCAGTACGGAATCACTATACCTGCTAGGTGCCCGTTGTTTTCGATAGTATTAAACCTGTTTTAAAAACAAAATTTGATCAGTTTTAAACCACGTTGATAAATTGTTTAAATTAAGCCCCACATTGCGCTTACTAATTTAAAATATTGTCTCCTTGTATCTAGATTTACATACTTAATCCGCTCGAGTCCAGTCTGAAATGTTCGGATATTTTAAAAGATATTGATAATAATCTTAAAATAGCTATAGAAAATTTAAATTTAACTTTGAATACAACAGCCTGGACTCAAGCTACTTTACTATAAAATTTGGTATTGGTGTGAGTAATCTTTCTAGCGTTGCATTGCCTGCTTTACTTGCTTCCGTGTATAGTGTCAGTAATTTATGTAACATAATTTTAAATAATAAAGTAGACCTATGTTTACATGGAGGCAGGGCAGACATGGCAAACGCTCTGTCCCAAGGAAATGTTCCACTGGATGTTAACCAACAAAACAATGGGATATTCCGTTGGTACAGAGGGTGCAGAAAGATTTGTTTCATAATTTCCATAGTGACCAAGATAAGGCACGCCTTCTAGCTGTTTCAACTAAGGAATCTAGTCACTGATTACACGCTTTACCATCAAGTAATCTCGGCACATTACTTGATGGGGAAAGCTTGCGCATCTTTTTAGGAATCTGACTAGGAGCGGCTATTTGTTAACCCTATCAGTGCCCCTGTGGAAGCAGCGTCGACAAGTTTGGGCTCCACGGACTTTCTTGTAAGAAAAGTGCTCGTAGGTTTTCACGGCACGGTTCTTTGAAGGATGTCATCCGAAGGGCTCTTGTCTCTATAAATGTTCCCTCGGTTTTAGAGCCTTGTGGAATATTTAGAGACGATGACAGGAGACCCAACGGTATGACATTGGTCCCTTGGGAGAGAGGTAAAGCCCTAGTATGGGATGCTACTTGCGTAGACACTTTGGCAGCCTCTCATCGCAGGGGTACCCCGTTTAGAGCCGGGGTGGCATCAGAGGCAGCTGAACTGAGTAAGTGGCGCAAATATGAGTCTCTGAGAGATGACTACATATTTGTGCCATTTGCTGTAGAGACTATCGGTCCGTGGGGTCCACGTGCGGTGAAGTTCTTAATGGAACTCCATCCGCGGCTGGTCGTTGTTGCTGGTGATAAGAGGGCTGGCTCTTTTCTCGCTCAAAGGCTAAGTATAGCCATTCAGCGGGGAAACGCAGCCAGCGTTCTTGGCACGATACCGCGTGTTTACCGATACGACTGTTTGATAATTAAATTACTAGTTTTAGTTTTCTTTTTAATTATAGTTTTTGTAGGCCATACAAATACTTGTTCTGTGCGGGATTCGCCCCCGCGGACCTTAGCGCTGCAACTCATTGCTAAGCCACTGCGCCACGGAGCCGATCAAATCTATATTTAAAGTGTGTTTCATAATTTCATTCCAATAACTCTATTACATAGAGACGGACGAAGACAACTAAACGACTCCATGGCTCGACTTATTGGATTATACTTTATACACCAAGAGGATTGTTTATTGTCGTGATCATCTAATTTAAAACTAGTATTTTTGGTAGAATTTATATCTTTTATGATAAAAATTCTAAATTCTACCAAATGCGCAAATTTAGATTTTATAGTACTTAACACGGTAAATGTGACAAAATTTAGACGATCTCTACATAATTTAGCTGTAATTATCATCTTTTTTCATACGTTGATTACCTAAATAGAGGAATTGGAGTATCATGCTCAACGTTACTAATGGCCCAATATTTGTAATTCCTTGTCGTATAGTATTAATCAAGACTTCCCATTTTTTATTAAATTAATTATAACGATTATAACCGCTACATACAATATTTGAAGTTGAACTACATTGATAATGGCGCATATCAATGAAGAACTATTTAATTTTTTATATATTTGATTTTAAATTGCTCATACTTCTGCCATAAATTTCTGCATACAATGTCATTTGGAAACCCAATAATAAGCCTACATCTGTTTATATATTATATGATAGTTTTTTGAAAATATTTCCAAAAATATTTGGGATATATTTTTTTGTTTTATATGGCTTTCTGTGCGATATAGTAGGTATGTCATACGTTTTCTTCATCTTTATAAAATCAACGCAGTAAGGGCACAGAACACAATTACTCTCTACCGAGAGAGTAAGGGGTTAAGAACTTAATGATACACATGTTTACTGAAAATATTTATTTTATTTTACAAAGATTTAAAACTAAGATATCTGGCACCATTTATTTAAAGTATGGCAAACATAGGACATAAACTTACAATGAATTTCAATGAGTATGGCGTTCAACTTATAATAAAATTTAAACGATCAATTAATAATAATATATACAACTGTACAATTATAAAAAAAAACTATACAATATTTAAATGCTTAAAAAGTTAAAATCAATTTGAAGAGCAATTCGCAATATAAATTTGCTTAGCGTAAAATTCAGGTTTATTTTGTACCTCATTTGATAAATATAATATCATATAATGTATACTGTGAGGAACGAAGATATGATAAGAGTGATTAGGTACAAAAAATTGTAGGTACCTAAAATTCTTTCTAATATTACCGAAATTGTGATGTATTTTCTTTTCTTTTAAATTTTGGGTCAAGAAGATATTCCAAGTTCGTTCTATTAATGTTTCATTACTTTGAAAGTTTTTATTTATTGAACACGCAATATATATTTGTGTCGTAAATGTAAAATGGCTGTTTGGGATTGCTATACCAATAATATTAAATTCCATAAAATATGTTATCAATGTTGGGGATTTAGTGAATAATAGCTTCCGAGATACTAACGCCCGGGTATCGATCATAAGGTTTCATGTGGTAATAACGTAAATAATATTTTACAAAATATATATTACACTAGCGATCCGTCCCGGCTTCGCACAGGTGATTTCTGGATTTCGACAACAGCGCCACCTACCGGGTCCAATCGCGCCGTTTTTGAGTTTTAGCGAGACTAACGGACAGCAATTGATTTTTATATATAGAATATGGATATATTTACCTTTATTAGGCTGAGATACATTTAGAAATATACACATTGACACGATTTGTTAGTAAGGTCCGGGCATAAATAAGATGACGTATTAATCACATTATCCACAACATAATTATATATATCTAGCTGCGAGTTAAAGAACCTTAAGTCACAATTAAACGACTTACAATAAATACAAATTAATAAGTAAGTCGGTAATTCGTATTAGACTCGTATTTATAATGCTTACTGAAATAATAGTGACGTTTATTGTAATTGTTTTTTGTTTTACAGTTTTGTTACTGATATTAGAATAGTTATGTCTCAAGGGTCTTTAACTAACCGCTGCTCTACAGATATAGAAGATAAAGTAATTATCTAATAGCAGCGACATTTGTCTTTGGGACAGTGAGGTGGATACACAATGCAGAGGTCCATACAATGCACGTCAGCACCTTCGCGATCTTCGAACTCGCCGATGCCTTCGCAGGATTGCCTGAAATTTTAAATTTCCTGTTTAAAGCTATTGTCATTAACATTGTAAAAATATTACCTCATTATTCAATGATTAAAGAAAACGGCCAATGTATCTACTGTTTCGAAGTCTATACGGAGTTAAAGTAATGTGTGTGGCATATAGTATTTTTATAAGAATAGGCCTTCTTTTCCAAAATATTATCAAATGTTTTAATACCATATGCCATTTGGCTAAATCCCATGTTAGGCAATCTATGGTGAGACCTATGACGGTCAGCAGTGCACTTTAATAAGCTGTAATGAATGTATGGATGGAATCAATTGTTTACCGTAAACGTACAACTTTATTCACTAACGGTTTTTTCGCATCACTTTTAATTACTAAGTAGATATTTTATTCTTTCTACAATTCAAACCCAGGACACTGCATGCGAAGGAGAACATACCGCCATGATCAAATTTTAATCAAAAGATAAAAAGAAAGTCTTCTCTTCTGGGTTATGGAGCAATTAGTCAACCGCGTGGCTCCAGTGCTTGTTGACGGATTTTACGTGTCTTTTTTTTATTTCTCAGACATGCAGGTTACCTCAAGATGTTTTCCTTCACCGCTGAGCACGCGGTTAGTACTATTATTTATTCTGTGACGCGGTATAGACGATATAACTACGGACGCGAAAACTTACGGACAATGGCAAGGTCCTCTGGACAGTGGTGGTACCGCAGGCAGTTAGTCTGGCACCAGTTTTGCATACCGGGGAGCATCCGGTAGCCATCAGACGGGACGCACACTTGATCTCTGAAAACCGCAGTAAAGGAGTTTTTAGATTTATGGAGTATTGATATTTGTTAATATGGGGTTTGTTATTGTACAATGAGATTATAGGATTTTTAATTGCGATGTAAATAATAATTCATAATTTTTAAACTACTTTGTTGGTTCCCAGAAAATATATAAAAATATACAAAATCCCAGAAAATATACAAAATTCGACCTGCTCAAAATTCAAAACTTTATTAAACATAGTTTGTATAAAAGGGTTATTATAATGTTAAAATTTATGGATGATAATAACCCCTGGGAATGAGTGTTCGCTGCCAGGCTGTTTCTAATTTGTTTTGTGGTTAATTGTGTAATATACATGATTGTAAGCTGTTATTTAAAAAAAGTCCCGCTGGGTTTCTTTGGTTCTTCCCAGGACAGAGGTTTTTTCAGACCAGTGGTAATTAGACAAAGAGTGACTTTCAATAAGTATTATTTATAATCTATATTGAATAAAAAGTTTCTGTTTCTGTTTCTGTTGATCAATAAGATTTCGGGATAACACATTTATCAATGAGTTATAGAAATGAGTTCTATTTTTTTCGAATCTTAAATCCGTTAATCGCTAAGGCCAGAAAAAAAACTAAATTCAAAACAATACCAATTTTTTCAAATTTGGTGGGAATTTGATTCGTATGCAAAATGGAGAAACTCGAACTTCGTGCGATCATTAAATATATCTGCATGAAAAATGTTTCTACAAAAAAAACATTTTGGAGAACTGTAGTCGACTTTAACACGTTCAGTGCCACCGACTCGCCCGGAGAGTTCACGTAAATCTTATTCCAGTGCCAACGACTCGCCTGGCGAGTTCAGTGTTTTTCACTAATATTTCCAAAATGCATCCGTATTTTCTGCTTAAAATTATAGTTTAGACTAAATATATGCTAAACTAAAGATTTACGTGGTGGGCCGGGTGTGGAGACCCCGTTTATATTTGAAAGGAAACAAACTATTCTGCAATGCCTTGAACTCGCTAGGCGAGTTCCCTGACATAGATCCTCAACCATGTACATGTTAGACAACGACGTCAACATAGTAGCATGGACTACCTACATACTTGTGATATGTAACTAATATACAACAAGCTTTGTAGGTTTCTCCTCCATCTGAGTTAAATCGTCGTCGTAAGGCTCCGTTTCTGGCACAAACCGCGCTAAAAAAATATCAGGCACTTAACAAATTTCGAACGTAATAAAAATGTTGTTTCACTTATAGACATTATTATTATTGCATATTAATAAGTTATCATTTAATTTTAATTTGGTAGATTTTAAACGTTTTAAAAAATATTTTTTTAAATTGTTATCAATTAAATTCGTCGTATTCACAATAAAAATAATACATTTTAATCTGATACCATATTTTTAAAACTTTGACAACCACTGCTTAAATTACGAATTAAACTTACCTTTTATTTTATCCAAAGAGTTTTTTGCCATTTTTACAAGCCGAATAGTTCTAAAACACTTTTTAATTGCGTTAAACACGTTAAGTACACTGTGACGGTCACAAAAATAACAAAACATAGAATTTACCCTCACGTAGTGCCAGTGAACTCGCGTGGCGACTCGATTCAATTTATATTGCAGTGCCGGCGACTCGCCTGGCGAGTCAACCGTAAAATGTAGGCGGCATCCGAGAACACATCATGAAAATCGTAGTGGTGATGAATGTGTTAACTTAAGACGGAGCATTGTCGGACGATACTCGCTCCGGGGGCCAACAACCGGCGCTACGCAAGAAAACGTTAAAAAATTGAAGAAATTGTTAAGATAGATCGACTTGTGACCATCTGTTATTTAGCTGAGATTCTAAAGCTTTCCTTTGGGATAATTCAGTTTATTTTAATTCACACCATTTCAAAAAGGTGGTCGCGCGATGGTTTTTTCGAATGTTAACGGACGCCCAAAAGAAAGCAAGAGTTGACATTTCAAAGCTAAATTTAGCAATAATTGAAGATTCTTTTTGCGCTCGTTTCGTAACCACCAATGACACGTGGGTACACCATTTTGACCCGGCGACAAAAAACCAAAGCAAGGTATGGATAAGGCCGTCTTCACCCCCGCCAAGAGGTTCAAGGTGTCTGCGTCCGCTGGAAAAATAATGGCATCTGTCTACTGGGATCACTGGTTTCACTGCGTATCCAAAAACATATTAATCAACCTAGTATTTTAAGCCTGATGGTAAGTGGTGATGCAGTTGAAAATGGTAGAGCGCACTGACGTAGCCTAACAAAAGCCTTTTTCGCTCTTGCTTTGTAGACACCTACATTGTCATCACTAAAAGACAGATGTTGGCAAATTATTCCACTCTTTAGCTGTACGCATTATGAACGACGAAGCAAACCATTTGGTTCAAAAGCCTAGTATATCGACAAGAGATGGAGACTAGCCGAGCGTTGTGTAGTCCGATGATGAAACCGACTACTATTATTTTAACCCTGAGAAATAATAAGATACTATCACATAATACAATACAAACAAGATAGCAAACAGTATTCCAATACTCGTAGCTCAGTACTCAATAATAAAAGGTACGCAATAATTGACCGTAACTTAGTTCGCATTGCATTAGTACCGTAGCGTAGTGCCCGTCTAGTAGTTAGGGTTGCCACCTTTTTTTTTGAAATTTTTTTTTCCAAAATAGTTGTAAAAATGTAGCACCTACTTTTGGGAAATTCAGGAAAAAAGTACACATTTATTTTTAATCTTTATGTATTTTTCCATTTATATTTGTTATTGATCTTCCCTTTGGCCATCTACCTTTAAAATAATTATAGGAATCTGACCAATTTAGATTCATATTAAAATAAATTAATAATACATTATTCACTAAATTTAATACATGCTTTATTTCCTTCTTCTTTCCATTTTACATTCATGACGGAAAAAATATTTCCGTAAAACTTACTTGTTCCAGACTTCCAGTCACAGTTAATACAAGACATTTGAATTAGAGATCAAAATATAGTATTTTTCGTACTATATTATTTTTCTATAATATATAGTACAATTGACTGAAATATATTACGATACTATATATTATATTACGGGTGGCAACCCTACTAGTAGTATACATAGAAGTCTTAGGATTTATTAAAGGCATTTGAATGTTTGCTTCAATGTGTGATCTGGTTATCACTTAAGAGATTAAAATGTACCTGAAACTGATTTTTTTCGATTTAGTATATCATTTAGTTCTGTTATAATTTATTCTGTTGATATCGTGCTGGTAGAAAGGGACAAAGATAAATTGAGAAATAGGTGAACACTGATATGATGAGGGACAGCTGTCTAAAGATTGATGTGACAAAACGAAGTACATGGTCTGTAACAGTGCTGACCCTACAGTCATCCGCATGAAGGACCACCGTGACCAATGTTCGAAGAAAATGATGTAACTATCTTATCATTAATAAAATCTTTAATGTATACTAATTCTAATAAATTAATACTTTAATGTATATTAATACTTTAATGTATACTAATTCTAATAAATAAATTTGAATTTTATAGTACGTAGTGTTAAGTGCAACCGCATTTAATGCTGATTTTTCTTTGCTTAATGCATCTGTTTTTAGTATTTCTTCGTTAGTAACTTGTCTATTATTGTTATTAACAGATTTCTCAGTCAATTTCAAACTGGCGATATCTTGAATTTTATTTCCAACATTTTTATTGATATAATTGGATACTACATTTGCATTTACGTTTTGGCATTCCCCTTGTGAAAAAACGCTGTTTGTTTCGAAGACATCGGCATTATCAATACTTTCAGCATGGATGTAGTTCTCTAGAATGTTTTGTGAAACTTGTAAGTGATCCCAACTATTACTGATTAAGTTATCGATAGTTGAATCTTCTGGACTGGGTTTTTCTATCTCTGCAGTTTTGTTTCTTGCATTTTGTTCATCTTCTTGAAAATTTGTGTTGTTATTGTTTGAATCAAAGTTAACGTTGCTCTCTGATATTTCGTCTGTACTATGTTGATTTTGAATACTGTCATTTACAGGCGTGGAACTCACAGGGGACAAGGAACTGCCATGAGTGTTTGTTGCTAATACTGCTGTTTTGTTTTGCTTTGTTCTTTTACTAACCTTCGCCTTGCTTGTTTTGCTCGAGATTATGATGTTCATATATTTTGTCAATTTCTCAATTACCTTTAATGTGTTCAGTCAATAAGAAAACAATAAGTAAAAATACTTTTTATCAGTGTTCTTTTTTAAAAACAAAACCTGGATTCATAAGAATTATTATCGCTCATTTTTGCCATATTTGTGTCAATAGCTTATAAAGACAAATAGAAAAAAATCAGAAACGTCTAAACCAGATGTGTTACCGTCACAGCCTTCAAAAGTCTACTGCTGAACCTCGGCCTCCCCATAGATTGCTTCTGTGGGGTGTATTTTATTTTTTAGTATTATTAGGAAGACGCTGCTGCCCATCTCCCGCTTTGTTTCCCTCTGTCGCCTCTTACGACATCCACGGGACGATATGGGATTGTAGATATTCTTACACCGCCACTATACGGTCCAGATATGTAACAAAATACATTGAAGATTGAAATCAGCGGATCCTGGTTGCCCGTTTTTTCGACATTGCAGCGGCCACGCATCACTCCTGCAGACTGTCTTCTACATGGACCAAAGTGTGGAGAGTCTATCATCAAGTTATTAAGTATTTACGGCAAATACTAGAAAAAAACTGCAGTCTTTTATGATGGCGATGATGCATTGTACTACGTTAAACAATCAACAAGTCTCTCGATAGTAATTATTTATCTCATCACAAGTCTATGAAATTTGGTTTCTGGATGAAATGTACGTTAGACCACAGAATAAATAATAGTTGGTACGACCTACTTGCTCAACGTAGCCTATTGTAATGAAACCTGCGTAACTAGTGTTAATAAAAAATAATATTACATTGATCCGAACGGAGCATACAAGGAAATAAATAGAAATAGTATCCTTTTCTTCCTAGGAATTCATTAGGATATACCTATTTCTGCCGACAAATAGCAGTGACTGCACTGCTGTGTTCGGGTCTGAAGGGTGACTGTGTGAGAGTCAATATAATTACAGTCTGTGAGGAATTTCATCTTAGTCCTCAGAGGTGATAACGCAACTGTACCCTTCTTTGTTTGAAGTTGGCTGCATGGTAGCCACTAACAATCAGGCGGACTGTAAGTTTGATTGCCACTTTAGTTTTATAAAAAAAAGGAAATTATGTCAAATTCATACCCTGGTGAGTGGTGAATATTCTCTAATGTTTAATTTATACGAATAATATAGACAAACCTGAAGATAACCAATATCATTATTACATTGAGTGATAAAGGAGGTTATTTCATCTAAATAAGTTTTCGCTTGCCTTTTTGATATAGGTTTTTCTTTATAAATATAATTTTCAACTTTCAAACTAATTTCCATAAGTCTTGCTTTTATAAATTTCATCTAAAACAAAAGAAAACAGCGATTACAACTTCGCGGCTTTTTTAACTTTGAACAATTTAAACGATTGCTGAAAATGGTTGAAAATTAGGAAAGTTATTTTTTTTTTAAAGAAAACTACTAAATAAGAATGTCGCTCACTGCACATCGTCAAAAGTAAGTAAAAAAACAATTCTGAGGATAATAACTTAATAAGAATGATTCTTATTGTTACTTAAATAAATACTTATATAAAAGACCTGTGTCATCTCTTCTGTGATCTTGGGGTGAATTGATTTTCGTGGCATTTTCAAAATATTTTTTTTTCACTTTTTGAATGAACGGAAAGGATGAAGAGCTGAAAAATATTACAGTAATATTGAGTTCGAGGTATTCTTCATCTTCAACGAGTACGTAGTTATAATAAGAGCTTGACTTCCCGCCAACTAATGAACTAACGTTGTTATATTTTTAATAATGTCAATCTTGAAAGGCAAAAGCATATTTTATCGTACAGCAAATAAAATTCGATTGAGGAAATCTTTTTTATATCTATGAAATGTTTTCTTTCACTCTCATTTAATATGGCAACATATTAACAATATCTTCCATTGTGGATTTCGGATAATCAAAATTCAAAAGATTTGATAACATCTTGGAGGCGCCGGGTATCGATCCCGGTACCTCTCGCATGCTAAGCGAGCGCTCTACCATCTGAGCTACGCCCCCCATATAAAAGTTAAGCAATTTAATTAACAGTTGTCGAATATGGATGCTAATGTAATTGCAAACTTTACTTTCACTTTTCTCTTAAAGGTAGGTAAATATTAAATAACTACATAAGTTTCCAAAGTAAATTAAAACTATGTGTAAAATGGTTAAAAAACATAATAACAGGCTATTAGCGTGTATAATCTAAGCTCAATACCTTTAATAAACTTACGCAAGTAGAGAGAAAAAAACAATACATTGAATTTGAAATGAATTTAGTCGAATTACCGATGTTTCTAGTACGTACTCCCTTCCAGCATTAGGGGTGGACTGAAGTGTTTCTCCATTTCTGCTACCTCAGGATTACTGTGATCTCACGGTTATGACTATATCGTTTATTATCGTTTGCACAGAATAGGATACATAAAAGTAATGTCTGTTTTCGTTTCGCGTAACACAGCCTTTTCTCTTTTATAAAAAATGGGTTTAAAATGTATCATTCAAAATAAAAAATATATTATACAGTTCCGTTACAGCCTATCAAAAGTTCACTAATGAAGAAACACCTCCCCATAGGTTGTCTTATAGGGTGGGCATTTGCCATAGTTGCCACGCTTGGCAGGCGGGCTGGCAACCGCAGTTTTTTTTTCAGCTGTTATTTAGAAGATGCTGCTGCCAATCTCCTGCTTTGTTTCCCTAAGTTGGCTCTTACGACACCCACTGGACGATATGGGGCAGTGGATATTCTTACACCGGTACTACACGATCGACAATTCAGTCGCAATATTGCCAAACTATTAAAATAACGTGCTACTCGAACATGGACTTTGAGAAGGATTTAAATTTGACCCATGAGTTAGCTGACCACACTTACATTCATTCATCATTCATTTACAAATAAATAATTTTCATTTTCATTAAAATAATGTAACAAGTAAGTGAATAAGTAAGTGAACGTGTTTAATCTTTGTATTAAGTACATGATATTTAGATCATAAAGTAGTCTAGTGAAAGCAAACGTGATCTTGTACGAAATTATAATTTGGCATTGCATGCTAGATCACAAACAACTAATTTTGAAGCAAGTAGTATCGGGGGCGTAGCTCAGATGGTAGAGCGCTCGCTTAGCATGCGAGAGGTACCGGGATCGATACCCGGCGCCTCCAAAAGCTTTAGTTATTAAATTTGTTACATTTTATTTTTTAAAGTATTTGATGGGTGTTGTTAGGAAGAATATATTTATAATACGGAAGCTGAAGAAGAAGTGTTTTTATACCGATTTTCAATTCTTGTAATTTTATAGTGTTAAAAAATTAGTAATACGAGAATCATCGCATCCGCGATTTAGTAAACTAAATTAGGCAAATACTTAGTTGGTATTTATATTCTCATGGAAAAAATTTAGAGCAACGCAAAAAAGAAAGTTAAATTCTCTTCTTACTCCTGTTGTAATTATCGTGCGTACTGGCCACAAACATTAGTAAATTCCATTTTAATAAAATCGGATTTTTTTTTCCGAAGTTCATTTGTTTATAAGTAATATTAATGTGTAATATTACGTTCTTTCATATAGCGAAAAATTTTGCCAACTTTTGAATTTGAGTTTAAATTTAGGTTTTGTTTTAATTTTTGTCTTGACTGCTTTGTTTATCGTGTTAAGTGTGAATTATTACTGCAAATAAACTGAGAATGTCAGATCTAAACGCCACTCAAGTTGCTAGGGCTGTTACTTTAATCGAAACTGGGCACACCCATAAACATGTGGCCCAAACATTACGAGTATCAAAATCAGTGATACACCGAGTAGTCAAGAGGTATTGCAGATACGACAAGACAATATACGAGACTCGCAGGACACAGGACAGGGACTTAAACGGAAAACTGTGGCCAGAGAAGACCGGTTCATCGTTACCAGCGTGCTTAGAAACCGGACCGTAACTGCTTCTGAGGTAAGAACGAAGCTCCAAGAGTTTCGAAGGGTTCCGATAAGCTCGAAACCTGTGAGAAAAAGACTGAAATCGGTCGGAATAAATTCACACTTGCCATCTAAAAGCCCCTTGCATGCCGTGCAATATCATTGGAAAAGAGGCATAATATGGTGGAGGGTCAGTTATGGTGTGAAGAGGTATTTGTATGGGGACACGTACGGAACTCCGCGTCATTGAGAATGAGTCATTAACAGCGACACGATATGTTGTTCCGAAGAAATTTTGTAGTGCCATTTGCCCCGTTGGAGATAGATTTTGCAAATTGAAATTAACTAATAATAAGGAAAATTTAAATTAATAAACTTAATTATCACAAATATCCATGTTATTTTGTTTTATACACACTTTTTTGCGTTCCTCAAAGTCCAAGATCATCATCATCATCATTGCAGTACCATCAAACCGTGGTACTGTATCACCCATATTCACTGCATCCTTGCACGTATTCCCATGTCGTTATTCCGTACAATGGAGGAGCGATAAACGAGTATACTGTACTTGCCGATTTAATTAAAATGTATGTATTTAATATTATTTGTATATTTCAATAATATTCATTTATCGACTGCCTCGTTGGTCTAGTAGTAGTTAACGCAACTGCTCATCATAAGGTCACGGGTTCAAATCCCAGGTAGAGCCAAAGTCAGTTATTGGTTTTTTCTGTCAAGAAATTCTCAGTAGCAGCCGAGACTCATGAAGTTTAGCGGTGTTTCACCTCCGTGCCTTGAAAATCACGTAAAGCCGTTGGTCCAGTCCAGCGCCTGATCTCTCTCCGGTTGTGTCAAATTGCCGTCGCATTGGACTATGGAAGTGAGAGCATAGAGAGTGCATCTGTGCTTGCGCACTTCCTCTGCACTATAATTTTATCCTGTGCATCTGGCACTTCCTACAAACTAAGAAAATTATGAAATGAATGAGAATGGCATATCTCTGTGGCAAGTCACGTGACTTAACATTGTTTTATTAATTTCTACTTGGTTTATTGTGCCTCTACTTGCGCGCATTCCTAGTTATTTCCACAACAGTATTCCTTAATGCATCATTTACCTTAAATGTTTAAAATCAGCAAAAATCATTATAGAAAACTATCTTACCAAGTTCTATAAAAAGCGATTTTCCAAGGTTCATTGTATCGATTTCCACTGCAATAGCAAAAACACAAATAAATTCGATTGTAAAGCATTCTATTCGTTATTTACATCCACTATTGATATACCAGCGTAAAATAGCAGCTTAATGTTACTGCGTTTTTTATAGTGAGTTAAGAGAACCGGAGACGCTTTTTACTGGAAACGAGGCATTCTCTTATCTCTCTATATATCTCTCATCTTAGTTCTCAGGGGTGACAACGCATCTGCATTTTGATTTTTACCCACAGCATCCACTTACCATCAGGTGGTCTGTGTGCTCGTTTGTCACCCATATTCTATTAAAAAAAACACGCACACACATTGCTGGAAGCTATCGATGGTAACCTTTGACGAAGTAGACGCCAAGCAGGTAGATTATTGCTTCGAATCCTTTTCACCACGAATGTAAAAATGCATAATATCTTTTTTTTTTTAAAAACGTTATCTCCACACTAGGATTTTCTCCTGTATCGCGGGGGCAGTTTACATACATAGATTTCACAAGGACAAACATCCAGACCCAGAACAATTATATGTAGGCCATACAAATACTTGTTCTGTGCGGGATTAGCCCCCGCGGACCTTAGCGCTGCAACTCATTGCTAAGCCACTGCGCCACGGAACCGATCAAATCTATATTTAAAGTGTGTTTCACAATTTCATTCCAATAATTTACTCTATTACATAGAGACGGACGAAGACAACTAAACGACTCCACGGCTCGACTTATTGGCTTATACTTTATACACCAAGAGTATTGTTTATTGTCGTGATCGTCTAATTTAAAACTAGTATTTTTGGTAGAATTTATATCTTTTATGATAAAAATTCAAAATTCTACCAAATACGCAAATTTAGATTTTATAATACTTAACACGGTAAATGTGACAAAATTTAGACGATCTCTACATAATTTAGCTGTAATTATCATCTTTTTTCATACGTTGATTACCTAAATAGAGGAATTGGAGTATCATGCTCAACGTTACTAATGGCCCAATATTTGTAATTCCTTGTCGTATAGTATTAATCAAGACTTCCATTTTTATAATGCTTACTGAAATAATAGTGACGTTTATTGTAATTGTTTTTTGTTTTACAGTTTTGTTACTGATATTAGAATAGTTATGTCTCAAGGGTCTTTAACTAACCGCTGCGCTACAGATATAGAAGATAAAATAATTATCTAATAGCAGCGACATTTGTCTTTGGGACAGTGAGGTGGATACACAATGCAGAGGTCCATACAATGCACGTCAGCACCTTCGCGATCTTCGAACTCGCCGATGCCTTCGCAGGATTGCCTGAAATTTTAAATTTCCTGTTTAAAGCTATTGTCATTAACATTGTAAAAATATTACCTCATTATTCAATGATTAAAGAAAACGGCCAATGTATCTACTGTTTCGAAGTCTATATGAAAGTTAAAGTAATGGGTGTGGCATATAGTATTTTTGTAAGAATAGGCCTTCTTTTCCAAAAATATAATCAAATGTTTTAATACCATATGCCATTTGGCTAAATCCACCTTGTTAGGCAATCTATGGTGAGACCTATGACGGTCAGCAGTGCACTTTAATAAGCTGTAATGAATGTATGGATGGAATCAATTGTTTACCGTAAACGTACAACTTTATTCACTAACGGTTTTTTCGCATCACTTTTAATTACTAAGTAGATATTTTATTCTTTCTACAATTCAAACCCAGGACACTGCATGCGAAGGAGAACATACCGCCATGATCAAATTCTAATCGAAAGATAAAAAGAAAGTCTTCTCTTCTGGGTTATGGAGCAATTAGTCAACCGCGTGGCTCCAGTGCTTGTTGACGGATTTTACGTGTATTTTTTTATTTCTTAGACATGCAGGTTACCTCAAGATGTTTTCCTTCACCGCTGAGCACGCGGTTAGTACTATTATTTATTCTGTGACGCGGTATAGACGATATAACTACGGACGCGAAAACTTACGGACAATGGCAAAGGTCCTCTGGACAGTGGGGTGGGTACCGCAGGCAGTTAGTCTGGCACCAGTTTTGCATACCGGGGAGCATCCGGTAGCCATCAGACGGGACGCACACTTGATCTCTGAAAACCGCAGTAAAGGAGTTTTTAGATTTATGGAGTATTGATATTTGTTAATATGGGGTTTGTTATTGTACAATGAGATTATAGGATATTTAATTGCGATGTAAATAATAATTCATATTTTTTAAACTACTTTGTTGGTTGATCAATAAGTTTTCGGGATAAGACACTTATCAATGAGTTATAGAAATGAGTTCTATTTTTTTCGAATCTTAGATCCGTTAGTCGCCAAGGCCAGAAAAAAACTAAATTCAAAACAATACCAATTTTTTCACATTTGGTGGGAATTTGATTCGTATGCAAAATGGAGAAACTCGAACTTCGTGCGATCATTAAATATATCTGCCTGAAAAATGTTGCTAAAAAAAAAATTTTGGAGAACTGTAGTCGACTTTGCCAGACAATGCTCCGTCTTATTCTACAGTGGCATACTGGTGCGCTGAATTTAAACGCGGCAGAACCGCCTGCAATGACGATACTCGCTCCGGGAGCCAACAACGGGCGCTACGCAAGGAAACGTTAAAAAATTTAAGAAATTGTTAAGATAGATCGACGTGTGACCATCCATTATTTAGCTGAGATTCTTAAGCTTTCCTTTGGGATAATTCAGTTTATTTTAACACATACCATTTCAAAAAGGTGGTCGCGCGATGGTTTTTTCGAATGTTAACAGACGCCCAAAAGAAAGCAAGAGTTGACATTTCAAAGCTAAATTTAGCAATAATTGAAGATTCTTTTTGCGCTCGTTTCGTAACCACCAATGACACGTGGGTACACCATTTTGACCCGGCGACATAAAACCAAAGCAAGGTATGGATAAGACCGTCTTCACCCCCGCCAGGAGATTCAAGGTGTCTGCGTCCGCTGGAAAAATAATGGCATCTGTCTACTGGGATCCGGAAGGCATAATAATAGTAAAGGAGAGTCAATAAGTAAAGGAGAGGCAATAACCGGAGATTATTACGCATCATAAATCAAAAACTACGCGAAGATCTAATGAATAAACATCGAGGAAAATTGCGTGCTGAAGTGCTTTTTATAATGCCTCTGCCCATCAATCCATCATCCGAACAGCTAGGTTTCCGTTGATGCAGCACCCACCATATTCTCCAGACCTAGCTCCGAGTGATTTTTACCTTTTTCCTCACCTGAAAAAGCACTTGCGTCGTTTAAAATTCGACGGCGACGATGAAGTGACGTGTGCTGTAGAGGGCTTTTTCGAGTCCCGAGATCAAGGCTTTTTTCTAAAGGAATTAACCAACTTGCAAAACGCTATTCAAGGTGTATGAGCTCTAAAGGCGATTACGTTGAAAAATAAATACAATTTACGTATATAATACTTATCCTAGAGTTTCATTGCGTATCCAAAAACATATTAATCAACCTAGTATTTTAAGCCAGTGCTTGACTACCATCCCACCTGATGGTAAGTGGTGATGCAGTTGAAAATGGTAGAGCGCACTGACTTAGCCTAACAAAAGCCTTTTTCGCTCTTGCTTTGTAGACACCTACATTGTAATCACTAAAAGACAGATGTTGGCAAATTATTCCACTCTTTAGCTGTACGCATTATGAACGACAAAGCAAACCATTTGGTTCGAAAGCCTAGTATATCGACAAGAGATGGAGACTAGCCGAGCGTTCTGTAGTTCGATGATGAAACCGACTACTATTATTTTAACCCTGAGAAATAATAAGATACTATCACATAATACAATACAAACAAGATAGCAAACAATGTTCCAATAAAATATTAATAAAAGTTAGTACTCAATAATAAAAGGTATTTTGCAATTCGTGATGTAAAATGATTTAAACTTTACTTAGGATAAAGTAAAGCCTGGTATATCGACAAGAGATGGAGACTAGCCGAGCGTTCTGTAGTCCGATGATGAAACCGACTACTATTATTTTAACCCTGAGAAATAATAAGATACTATCACATAATACAGTACAAATAAGATACCAAACAATATCCCAATACTCGTAGCTCAGTACTCAATAATAAAAGGTATTTTGCAATTCGTGATGTAAAATGATTTAAACTTTACTTAGGATAAAGTAAAGCCTGGTATATCGACAAGAGATGGAGACTAGCCGAGCGTTCTGTAGTCCGATGATGAAACCGACTACTATTATTTTAACCCTGAGAAATAATAAGATACTATCACATAATACAGTACAAATAAGATACCAAACAATATCCCAATACTCGTAGCTCAGTACTCAATAATAAAAGGTATTTTGCAATTCGTGATGTAAAATGATTTAAACTTTACTTAGGATAAAGTAAAACTATGTCCATACTAGCCGGAATCATTATATACAAGATCTAAGTATAATAAATATAGTACAGAAAAGTAGACTACAGAAGATATAAAAGAGTTTCACCCTCGTTAAGTCTTTCATTTATTAAACTAATTTAACCAATTGCTAATTATATACAGTAAATCACCTATCCCAAATTGTTGGTCACACGTTTAAATTTTTGCCTAAGTGACTCTGTGCAGTGTTGCCAACTTGATTTTTTTCAAATCCGTAGATTGGTATAAAAATTTCGTAGAATTCCGTAGATGCTATTTCAAAATATCCGTAGATCTGCGGACTTCTAAAAAGGATCGAAAATTTTTGTTTTTGTCATAGAATAGATCAATTTTTTGGAGAAATTCTTTCTGTCGTGTAAAATTCTTGTTCTAAGTTCAATTGTAGTATAACATCGAATCAAGCTGCACATATAAGAAAAAAGTACCATAAAATTGATTAAAAATTAATTGTTTTCTTTTAATTAAATTATTTTTAAACAAATATAATAACATAATAACAAATAAAATAATTAACACTTAAATATTTGTGGAGTTATACTAAAAATATTACGTTACAAACTTTATGCTGGAAAATTTTGAAGCAATAATTAGACGAATGAAAAACAAGGGACCATCTTCACTAAAATTAACATAGATAATTTTTTTTCTGGTTTCTGTTAGTTTATTTGATAAATTACGGTATTTCAGACTCAGGGTAATTTATGTAACAGTGAAGAACTATACAACAAATTTTAAGAAATTCGAAAAAAAAAGGTTGAGGAAAAGCGAAGACTTATTATTATTTTAATAATTTTAAAAACAATTGGGACAGCATGGACTAGAAAAATTTGAGACCTGTGTGACAATTCAATCATCTATGAAATTTTTATAAGCGATTATAACTGCCTTTGTTCGAAATTCGTAATAAACGTAATTTAATGCAATATATCTACGCTATTTAAATTTGAAATCTATTGACCTCACCAAACAATTAGATATTTATAAGCAAAAATGTTTTTAAAATACAGACAGCATAGAAAAGAGAGAGAATGACATTGTCGGCTAAGTTCGCACTCATGATAAAAAATGTTTTTCTTGTCAAGTTTTTAAAGATTCCGTAGATTTCAACCTCAAATTCCGTAGTTCCGTAGATGATGATAAAATTCCGTAGATCTACGGAAAAATCCGTAGAGTTGGCAACGCTGACTCTGTGCTTATACCATTGACTTAGAATATACTTAATACATAGTATATTCTAAGTCTATAGGTAGAGACGGGTAGAGAAGAAACCACAGTAACTACACTTATATGTGAACTGTATAAGACACGCACACAAGTGTGTGTTTCCATTTACGATACCTATAATATATCCGGCGCAACTGACAACTTGTCGTAGTATTTTCAGACTTCGACAATTTACAGAATAAATTTGATCACTCGTAGTACGACACTTTTTAAGCAGAATAATTTACGTAGTTAGGTCATATGTTATCTGAATATCTAAAAAATTTCTTATCGCTTACCTAAGTCGACTTTATTTTTATAAAACTGAAGTAACAAATGAACATAGTACACTGATGAGAGGTGTTTCAACAATTTCATACAAAGAAGGCTACAGATGCGAGCCATGTTATCCTTGAGGACTGACTGAGATGCAATGCCTCTCTACCTGTATTATATTGGCGGCTATTCTACGAGACGATTTAGTTTGTGTGAGAACTGAGTGACCAAGCTAGGAATTCGCGAAATGAATTGATAATGATTTACTAGCTAATACGTCTATTTCTTTTTTTTTACAAAACCTTTTAAGACTTCTACCAAAACCTTGACTAGAAAAAAGTACCAGATAAATTATATTAGATAAGAAATTTTTACTAATGTATAGAAAACATTGTGTGGACTGAGGGACCACAGTTTAGATATTTGTTTCTTTTATCTTTAACACTTTGTGTCTTGTTACTTAGTAAAATAAGCTTTACAAATTCTTTAGTAAATATCTGAAATCACTTTAACTTCATTTTTAAGGTACTTTAAGAGATCTGGCTGATAGACTGTGAACTGAGCGATCACACTTTAAGGAATGTAATTTTTTATATATTCTTTTACAAACTTCAGGATTCGTTCTTTTTTTTATATATAGGAGAGGGGCAAACGAGCATGCGGCTCACCTGATGGTAAGTGACTACCGCCGCCCATGAACAACTGCAACACCAGGGGAACCAGAGGAATTGCAGATGCGTTGCCGGCCTTTTAAAAAGGAGTAGGCTCTTTTCTTGAAGGTCCCTAAGTCGTATCGGTCCGGAAAAATCGCTGGTGGTAAACTATTCCACAAGGAAGTTGTACGAGGAAGAAAACATCTTCTAAATCGCACAGTGGTGGACCGCCAATCATCCAGATGGTGTGGATGGTATCGGGAGTTCTGCCGCGATGTGCGTTCGTGAAATTTGGCGGCTGGGATTAATCCGAACAATTCCTCAGAGCACTCCCCGTGGTAAATGCGAAAGAAAATGCAAAGAGATGCAACATCTCTTCGCAGCGTCAATGAATCGAGCCGATCGGAAAGGAATCGGTCGTCGACGATTCGAGCCGCCCGGCGCTGGATGCGGTCAAGTGGAAGGAGCTGGCACTGGGGAGCCCCAGCTCAGAGATGGGAACAGTATTCCATGTGGGGCCGAACCTGCGCCTTGTGAAGTTGCAGGCGTTGTGCCGGCATGAAATACTGTTCCGCTCTGCTGAGCACGCCAAGCTTTTTAGAGGCCAATTTGGCCTTCTCTTCCAAGTGACCACGAAACTGCACGTCACTCGATATGTCGACGCCGAGGATTCCGATACTGGCTGAGGCAACAAGGGGAGTGCCTTGAAACTGAGGAGATACGACAAAGGGGTTCTTTTTAGCGGTAAACGCGCAAACTTGTGTCTTCTGAGGATTAAACTGGACTAGATTTAGTCGTCCCCAATCCGAGACTTTGTTCAGCAAAGACTCGACTTCAGACATAAGTTTGTTCCAGTACTCTGCGACGTTTTCCCGAGAAATATTAGCACGGCCGGTGTATAGAGCATCACCAGTGCTGTCATCCGCATAGCAATGAATGCTACCGGTTTGCAACATATCATTGATATGCAGAAGAAACAGCGTTGGTGATAGCACGCAACCTTGTGGAACACCAGCGTTAATAGGCTTGTAGTCGGAGCATGCACCGTCTACAACGACCTTGATGCTCCGATCTGCAAGAAAGCTGGTGATCCAATCGCACAATTTCTCGGGAAGTCCTTAGGAAGGGAGCTTCGAAAGAAGCGCTTTGTGCCAAACCCGATCGAAAGCCTTCGCAATGTTCAAACTAACGGCCAATGCCTCCCCCTTGGACTCTACTGCCTCCGCCCATCTATGAGTCTGGTAGACCAGAAGATCACTAGCTGATCGACCCCGACGAAAACCGTATTGGCGGTCACTAATCAGCTGGTGATCCTCAAGGTACCGCATGAGCTGGCAGTTTATAACGGACTCCATTATTTTGGAGAACAAGGGGGTGATGGCGATAGGCCTGTAGTTGGACGGGTCTGAGCAGTCGCCTTTTTTAGGGATCGGTTGGACAAAAGCTGTCTTCCATGATTTCGGGACTACGCCTAGGGAGTAGGAGTACTGGAAAAGACGCGTTAGAACCGGTGCCAACTCCGGAGCACACGTCCTCAGCACAATTGGGGGGATTCCGTCAGGCCCACTTGACTTGTGGATATCCAGGGAGAGGAGTGCTTTGCGAACCGAGCGCTGTGAGAACCGCACATCCGGCATGGAGCACTCACACCGCGGGATGGTCGGCGGTGTGTTCCCCCCGTCATCAAGAGTCGAGTTGGACGCAAAAAGGGAGCCTAAAAGGTCGGCTTTCTCTTTTGCGGCGTGGGCCAAACAATTCTACAATTGTTTTAGGCCTACTAGTAAATACTTAGCAATTCATTTCACGAATTCCCAGCTTAGTCCCTCAGTGCACACACACACACGATTTACCGATTTAGTATTAAATACTATGGAGCCCACAGACTAATTTGCGGACTACTGGAGTCAGGAACGGAATGAGTACCTATCATCTATCACTTAGGAACGAGAGGAAATGGAGTGAATTTTGTAATAAAACTAATTTTACTGTGAGTTTTGTTACTGTACTCTTTGGAGTGAATTCCTTGCGTCACTACAAAGCCTATATACATAGAATAAAGCCTATATAAATATAATAACATAGAATAAAGGTGAACTCAATTGTAAATGAGATTAGGAAGACACTATTGTCATAATTATCGATGGTTTTATCATAAAGTTAACTTGGCGGTGGTCCCTTTTAGTAAATGCCGGCATCCAACGTAATGGCTAGGTGTTTTGACAAAAATTACAATAATCCATAAAACGTTTAATATTTTGAGGGTCCCAAAGCGTTTTGATATAGCTTGATTAAAAGTTACACATTTGAATTTAGTTTAATTTTTCTGAATTTTCGGCATTAAGCAGTTCTATTACAAGATTATGTCGACAGCTGCTATTTTTTGGTATAAATGGTGTCTTTTGATTTTAGCAATCGTAAGTTCTAATTACTGTACGTTTTTGTTTACACACGATGAGCGAATTTACTTTTAACATAACGAACGAGTAGTGCATTACCATCAATGGAAAGAACCTCTTAACTTAACTTTTGTACCTAGTTGCAACTTTAATACATTTTTCATATCACGGTATTTCTCTTTACGTTCAACAACTATCTACTTCAGTAATATGGAATCACAACTAAATCATTCTTAATGATCCTTCGAGCCCGTCGGAGCCAGAACAACACAAAATAAAGATTAGCCCACAAATAATCTGCCAATAACGTTGGGCTTAGAAAAAATAAAAAGTAATAATATTATAATTAGTAATCAATAAATTCATTTAACCAGATGCCTAAATAAAGACAGACAACAGACAACCGTGTAGTGGAGGTGTAAGTTATACTAGTGTAACTATTATTTAATTATTTTTCTGGGTTGTCTGGAATAAATAATAATAATAATAATGTTTGCTTTATTTTTTTAGAAGAGATTGCTATGTAGCAATAAGACCGCCTTTTGTTTTTCCCTAAATATTTGTTTGTTTTTGTTATTTTTGTCTTTTCTTGGTGTACAATAAAGATTATTGTATTGTACAACATTATCCAGCAATTTCCTTGACGTTACTGACGTTAAGTTTAACGATTTTTTTAAACTTTAGGATTTACTTGAATTCGCTGATGAAACTATTGTGTCACGATTAATATTCAATACACATCTTGTACTCTATATACTTGTACAATACGATCCTTATACACACGTGCAATCACCTCAAAAGTATCATAGAGTAGCTATACTATAGACACATTTTTTATTTTACACGTGTTAATACATTTCTACAACAAAGCTTTTATATATTTGTTTCTAAATTATTTGGACAATTTACAGGGGAGCATTCACGGTTAGTCACAAACTAAAAACTGTACACACAAAACACATATAAGTACAAACAAAAATAGGTAAAAGAATTATTCACAATATTGTAAAAAATCATTCCGGAAAAAAAAACATCTTCCAACACCAGGTCGGTAAGGCCAAGCACCATCAATTACCGAATAAACTGAAATATACCTAATCACAGGCGGACCTAAATCCTCCTCTGGAGTCTCAGATATATCGTTGCTGAAAGAAAATTGATTTTATATTACAGTGCTGGTTATTTACGTAAATGTGTACATTTTGTATATTTATATATCGCATTCAATCACATTGAGTTTACCTAATTACACGAAACGGTGCCTTTTTGTAATCCATTTGTAATTTTCTGAAATATTAAGCATAAATATGGTATAATATAACTATATATACGAAAAAGATAAAAATAACATAATCTACATCAAAATTATAAAACCTTATTTAAAACAATATCTTGTTATAAATAGAATAGATATTTATATACAGTTGTATAGATGTTTGTAAGAAAAACATAAATATCATAAAGTAATTGTGTAAAACAATGAAGACCAATTCAAGTTTAGTATCAACACAAATAAAGCTGTAACCAAACTAGAGTATGGTATTCGATAAATTTAAATCACGAAGTTTACTAAATTTTTTTTTAATTTTGTTTTAAAAAGAACAAATAATTAATATGGTACTATTAAAAAGTATTTTTAAGATTTCGTTAACAAACAAGTTCTCTAACGAAATTTTCTTTCACTTTCAACAGATGGTAAAAATCAGAACATAGGTAAATTGAGTTTAACAATTTCTGTAGTACTGGATACTGGCAGGAATAAAACACGTTGTTTATGTACAATTAAACGAAAGAAACACCCTTTGCCGAAGACGAAAAATATATTTTTATATATCTTTTTTGTATTTTTATACCCAATATATTTTCCATTTTTATGACATTTTTGCATTAATATATAAATTTATTCATTACAGACTATCAAAACTTCACTGCGTAGACCTCTCCCCCATAGATTGTCTTACAAGGGAGATATTTTGCAATAGTTGCATTTTTTAAATCTGTTATCAGGTAGATGCTGGTACCCATCTTCTGTTTAAATTTCCCACTGTCGTCTCTTGCGACACCCACGGGATGATATGGAGAAGTAAATTACGTATTATTTAAAATAATACCTGCAAATATTACACTAATTATCTCTGTAATGGATAAGATTTTTTTTCTTAACTCTTAATAAAGGATATTAAATTAAAGATAACTCTCTTTAAGCAAATTCCTACCGCTTAAACTAAGCACTAAACGCTTTTAACGCAATATTTTACCGCTCTAGTTTGTTTCAGGTTTTTATTTTTGAAAAATGATAGTAAGTACATAAGAAGTTTTCGTTAAACAAGTTATTAAACACGAGTATTGTGTTTATCCTTATGCCCCTCACCTGATCACCAGCGGGTAGACGTTTTGTGGCATATTATAGTCCCTGTAGAAAAGTAGGAAGGGATTGTCCACCCTGAGATTCCCAGCGAACGCTGGTGGCAGTCCACCAGTGCTGGTAACCACACTCACATCAGCGCAGTTTCTAAACGTCTCCGAACGACCGCAGCCAACAGCCTCCGTTCCGTTTGGACAGATACCCCACATGTTACCTGTAAAATTACCATTTTAGATGATTTCTGCTTCTAATCTTTCTTTCTTAAAAATAAAGTTACAGTCTATTTATACGTCCCACAGTTGGGCACGGGCCTTCTCATATTTGCGAAAGGTGTTTCTTAGAGTAAGTATCATACCAGAAGTTTATTCAAGTTCATCGGGATTGGGGTAGAAAGTTTAGGGAATTTATTTTCTGATCGAAAAGAAAACCAGATTGCAGTAAATTAAGTAAATTAAAGTTACACCCAATATATGTTCTACAATTGGGGATAAGCCTCATCTCGTCGCTGAAAGGGTTATGAAGCAATTTCGGTGCCATTTCATACCGTGTTGGAAGACTTCTCATTTCCTTGAAACATGTTATTCCTCAGGCAGGTTTCCTGACGATGTTTTCCTTTTCCGTCGAGCAGATGATAAATCAGCACTTAAAATTGCAATTTACAATTTCATTGGGTCGGCGGGAATCGAACCGATACTTTTGAAAACTACTAAAAAATTGTTCTAAAAGAAATAATAACTTATTGATTCACATCGATTTTTTTATATAAGTCACATATAAAATATAAATTAAACTTAGAAAATCGGAATTGAATATATAGGTTAGGTTATACGTGGTAGATTCATGCTGCAGCTGTATTATAGTTGTAGCACGAATAAGTATGATTCTTAATCGAGGATAGATGTAGATGTCTATTGGCCACTATATGGCACTAAGTACCACGTGGAGTGTGTGCTCGTTTGTCATCCTTATTGTATAAAAAAATGAATTTGGACGGTCACTAGGTAATAAGATTCCTCATCTTCCTAGGAGTCTGACTGTGCTCTACTTATTTCTGCCGCCAAGCAACAGTGCATCCACTGCTGTGTTCCGGTTTGGAGTGAGAGTCAGTATAACTATTAAACAGGGCTGATAGGCATTACGTCTTAATACTCAGGGATAACAAAGCTGTGGTCATCGTTTAAAGCTGATTGCTGGGATCCATAGGCTGCAATAGCCCCTTAAAATTAGCCAAATGTTATTTAAAAAAAAGATAGGATATTCTTCAAGCTCACCGGTATGATAAGTCCATTGCAGCACGCATTGGGTGCAAGTGATGTAGGGCGGCAGCCGCACTCGGTACCTGAAGATATCCTTCTTGCCTGTGTCCAGCGGGATCAAGAACCTGTCCTCGCGCGTGCCTGATATGTACAAAGGGTACCTGGAAACATGATCATTATAATGTAGCAGTATTTTTGTTTATACTCGATACGATCTTTATGCGACTTTATTATAAGTTTTGTCAAGTTTTCCATGGACTCATTATCTATAAACTTGTATAAAATCTATATTAGGACATTGGCTCTCTTCCGTTATTGTTGCGCTTGAAGCGGCGTTCGGTAAACTTGACGGTGTATGATTATCAGTGTGCATGACAAGTCTACTTGAAGCAAAAATTGAATTTCGATTCTGCCGACTTGATCAAGATTGCGGCGTCATGTAAACTTGAACTACACACGTTCAAGTTTATAGCTTATGAGGGTTCAAGTATGCATGACGACAGTCGGAGCTATAAGCCTAGGATGGCTAACGCGTCGTCGTCCGTCACTGGTGATGCCATGGTTTCAACCGGTGCGGCATCATGCAAATTAGACGACGAACTTGAACGTGAGTGGTCTATGTAGATGCACTGTAAACTGAACGTTGATTCAAGCGCGCTGCGAACTTGACGGTAAACTGGGTCGTGTATGGCATTCGTAAGAAATTGTATTTTGCGATTTAAAGTGCGCATTTAATTTACGGTTGGCAGTATAGCAAAACATTTTGAGGAAACCTGAATGTCTGGGAAATAATTTCGAGGACTTGTCAAGTCCGCATGCACCCAATAGGGCACCGGGGCGGACACTTCCCTGCATCAAAACTCTCTGCAGCCCAGCTTTGGTTTATAATATGTAGACAGTTACTTAATTTTTGTTATAATATTTGTTACCTGTCGAAACATTCCTGCGTCGCTTCCTGTTTAGGGTTGTTATTCGGGCAAAGTTTCATTATAAAAGTACCAAGATGGTTGGCTGTCAGTTCGATTTCTATTTCTATTTCCTGTAAACAAAATCTTAATAAGATGTTAAAATATTAGCAAAAAATAATCAACGCTGTACAAAAGTTATAGTGATAGGCTTTTGGTCGCTTTTGGTTTATCATAACCATCCCATTACTGTTCTTCATAAGTCCAATGATGACCTAAAGCCACTTCCATAGATTGCCTCATAAGGGGAATATTTGTCATAGTTGCCACGCTTTGCAGGCGGGTTGGCAACCGTAGGTTTTTATTTTTAACCCCCGATTTAAACAGAGGGGTGTTATATGTTTAACGTCTGTATATGTGTGTCTGTCTGTGGCATCGTAGTGCCCAAACAGATGAACCGATTTTGATTTAGTTTTCTTTGGTTGAGAGGTGACTTGATCGAGAGTGTTCTTATCTATGATTCAACAAAATCTATTTAGCCGTTTGTAGATGATCAGCTCTTTTTGTTTCGAGGGTTTTTTTTTATTTTTAATTTAAGTTAGTTTGTTGCTTTTAGGAAGATGCTGCTGCCTATCTCCTGGTTTGTTTCCCTTTGTCGCCTTTAACGACACTCAGGGGACGATATGAGGTAGTGGATATTCTTACACCGCCACTACACGCTCAATAAGTTGTATATTATATGATTCATAGCTTACCTAGAACCTGATAGAAAATTAAATCGAACTTTATTACTAGTATGTAAGCTCGTCTACAGTTATTATGAAACTACTGACATCTTAACTATGTGTCTTAGACATCAGGCGGAGTTAAATAATAAAAAGGGATTGGATTGGACAATTGTGTTTCATAAGTACCACAACTGTCGCATCACTAGTATGGTATTTGGTACTTGCTTCAAGATTACCAAATAAAAATCACAGATCCGTAATGGCTAGTATAAATAAATATGCCAGATCGGTCAAGTCGTCCAGAAGTTAAGGGATCACTAACAGACGCACCAACACGTGTACTTATAAAGAAAAAGCAAAAGTAAATCTAACTAAGATATCGCAGAGCAGTTTATTTACCTGTGTACTTTCAGACAAAGCATAGTCAAACCTGCGGTGATTCAAATATTTCGTTGCCCTGTCGAAAGCTTACATTCATCACCAAACTTAGTTGACCGACTGTCAAAGCCTTACGAGTACATTCATCGCCAAACTCACCTGACCGACACTATAGTGTCGCGTGATGATGCCCTTTCCAAACATGCCACCAGCCTCGTGCGGTCGCGGCTCTGATAGGTGGACCGCGTCCCCGCAAACCCCGCACCGACCGCCGTTCTGCTCCCACTGAACTGAACGCACACGCTGTCAGTTTGATCCATCATAGAATTAATACATCAAAAGTGGTAGAGCTACAGTAACACCAATGGGTCAGTTCGACCGGGGAATGACCATGCTCTCAAAAAATACAAGCGTAACATTTTATCCTGCTGTGTTTCGTATAGTGAGAAAGAGAACCGGAGATCTCTTTTTACTGGAAATGAGGCATTCCGTCTTATTCCTCAGGTGTGACAACGCATCTGCATTTTGATTCTTAATCGAAGATAGATGAAGATGTCTATGGGCCGCAGCATCCACTTACCATCATTATAATGTAGTAGTATTTTTGTTTTTACTCGATACGATCTTTATGCGACTTTACTATAACTTTTCTATTGACATTGAAGAAAGTTAAGCATGTTTACTAATCAAAACTGTATATCACCCTTATGAAATCTATACCAGAACAAAGACTCTCCTCAGTTATTGTTACTACTCGGTGAAAAAGCAGATCACAGCAGCAAAAATGTCACTTGTTGCCCGTGCATCTATGGACTGTGTGCTCGTTTGTAATCCTTATTCTATAAATAAATTCCAGAAATAAGTAACTTTCTAACGAAAATTTCTAACCAGTTAACATTACCACTTTTATAATCACGTTAAGCAAAAATGCTAATTCTACGAATGATTAATGGGTAGCCATTTTCAGGGTCCATACCTACAAGATTTTGTTTCTCTTATATGACGTTTACGAAACACATTAAAGATGATGTAGTGTCTTCACTGACGTCGTCACCGAACGGTGTAGAGCTGTTTGTCGGATTATGTTAGCTATTTACAACACACCTCATCAGTGTTAAAATCGTGTATGGAAAAACAAATGAAAAAATCACAGGTCCGTTGTGGCTAATATGTAATATACGTTTGAAGAACTTTATTTTTAAATAATAATAGTAACCTATTCTCCTAGCTTTATGATGCTAAGCGACAAATTGCGATGCGTTACCACGTGATGTAATCTACACCATACTTTGTTGCATACTGTTCTATTTGAACTGATTTTAAGTGGTAAACCTAAGCTTAGTAATAGTTGTTGTTGACAGCACGACTGGGTCGGTTCTGTCAAAGAAGGATCACGCTCTCATAGAATACCGTAAAATAGCAAGATAATGCTGCTGAGTTCGTAGGGTGAGTGACGAGAATAGAGAACCTCTTTATCTTTTTAGGTCCATCTTAGTCCTAAGAGGTGACAATTTTGATTCATACAACATCAACTTGTCATCAGGTGGATTCTGCACTCGTTTGTCACCCTTACGTATTAAAAAGGATAAAACGTAGGCCAAATGTAGACACAACTATTATGTCTTTGTTTATTGTGATATTCTCACACTGTGTTGTGTCACTTTGTCCTGTTAACCACTCACTCAAGACAATGCTTTAACTGATTATTAAGCGAATAGGTAGTATGGTCAAGTACATATTATCTAGACGAGTTCAATAAACTTATTATTTTCGTACACGTTGGCTTCACGACTCATCAATTTAATGATTAGTTAACAAAAACTTGATGGCAGATGTTTTTAAAGGTTAATGCTCCTAAAACAGAAAAGGTCAATTAAACAAAAATTCGAAGGTCATTCCCCATCGGTTGTAGGCTCGTCGAGCTATATGTCCGGCCTTTTGCCACTTCAGTTTATTGATTCATTGGGCTAGGTCGGTTACTCTGGTTCTTCTGCGGATGTCATCATTACGGATTTTATGAAGTGTAGGGTATTTATTTATAGAGGGCATAAGTCTATGGCCCGAGTGGGAAATTCAATTGAGCGTGCGGTGAAGCCGGGCGTGCGACATGCACTTTAAAGGTTTTGATGTGAAGAGCTTGATGTATTTGTCATAAACGCCGAACACCCCGCTCCATAGCGTGCTCTCTCAGGCCTTAGCCTATAGTTTATTGCAATTAGTATACATAGTTTTAAGCATGTTCCAAGCACTTTACAGATCTGTACACTATATAGGGCACAGATGAGATAATCTGAATGTTGCCTCTGTGTCAGCGCGTGTACTTGCGGTACTAACCAAATTATTCCGTAATTGCAGCCGTGGCAAACAAAAAAACATCAGCGTTATTTCATTATTTTAAATTGTTACTGTTACTGTTTAAAATTTATCAAGTTATATTTCGTTGGTCTTTCGAGCTGGATACATAAACAAATTGAAACTGACCGGCATATCCGCCGCAGAACAGTTCGTTATCATTGTAATTTACAGGATTAGGAAAGCCGAAACGCCACATGGAGTTACGTGCTGGAGGGTCCATGAGTCTTCCATGACCTTCGGCACCACGACGAGCGCTTCCTAACATCTGAAAGTAGAAAATAGGTTATTATGAAAATTATAATGTTATTATCGCATTGCCACGCTGCAGCTGTATTATGACACCATATCAATGTATATTGGTGTTACCTGGTATTTTCTTCTAACTACTTACTGTTTTCTATAAATGATTTATAACATTTTTTTTTTATAGGATAGGGTGACAAACGAGCACACAGTCCACGTGATGGTAAGTGGTTGCTGTGACCCATAGACATCTACATCAACCTCAATAAAGAATCAAAATGCAGATGCGTTGTCACCCGTGAGGACTAAGATGGAATGCCTCTTTTCCAGTAAAAAGGGTCTCCGGTTCTCTACACTCACCATACGAAACACAGCAGCATTAAGCTGCTATTTTACGCTGGTATTCTGTGAGAGCGTGGTCCTCCCCCGGTCGAGCCGACCCATTCGTGCTACAACTATACTACTAATATAGCTGCAGAAAACTATTACTGAAAAATATTCCTTTTATTTAAATAACTAGCGTTCCGCTCCGGCTTCGCACGGTTGATTTCTAGATCTCGAGAACAACGCCAACTATCGGGTCCAATTGTGAATCTAAACCATTCTCTAATCAACTTAATCACACACCCAAAATTTCATCAAAATCGGTCAAGCCGTACACACGGACAGAAGTATTATATAATATATAATATACATATAAACCTTTCTCTTAAACCATTCTGTCTATTAATGAAATCCGCATAAAAATTTCTTGTGTAATTTAAAAGACCTAAGCGTACAGACGGCGGGAAGCGACTTTGTTTTATACTATGTAGAGATTCTGAAAAATATTTCCAACACACGCGTACGTCAGCTCGATCGAGGAAGGACTTTGCTCGCACAGGATATACCGTAAAATAGTCACCATAAAACAGCTGTTTCATGGAGTCACTAAAACAAAAGATCCTAAATAATAATAATAATATACGCCGTGTAGTGGCGGCGAGGCGGTAAGATAATCCACTACTCCATATCATCCGGAGGGTGCCATAAAAGGACCACTGAAACAGGAGATCAGCAGCAGCATCTTTCCAATAACAACTCAAAATAATAAAAACTGCCGTTGCTAATCCGCCTGCCAAGTGTGGCAAGTGTGGTAAACAACCCCCCCTGAAGCAATCCATGGGGGAAGCCTATGTTTAGCAATGAACTTTTGATAGGCTCCAATTTATTAATGAATGAATTTGTGAAGCTCTATCTCTTTTAAGATTTTAGAAAAGAATAAAAGAACATACTTGTAATAAGAATATCCAGTATGTAAGGAAGGAGGCGCCACCACGCTTGTACCTTCGGACTTCCATCTGAAATAAAACAAAACCACTGTTACTGAAATGCATAAAAGTTGAAAGCTTTGTAATCTTATCTTATTTGGCACCTAGTAGTAAATTGAGTATTTACCTATCATATCTCTGAACCGTATTACAAAGTGATCATCGGATTCACCATGCGAGAAGAGAAAGAGTATAATAGTATTATCTGCATGTTAAATCTCTCTTATGTAGGTACCTCTCTTTATTTCAAGTTAAACTTATTTTAATTATTTCTTTTTTAATATTTAACTACGAATAATATTATATTGTTTAAAAATCTATACGAATACGCGGCTGGTGTAAGAACCAGATAAATGATTTCGTCCATTGGGTGTCGTAAGAGTTGACTATGAGAAATAAGAAAAGATGTTATGGCTTCCCGATAGATGGCGGGTAGATATAAACATCTCTTTTACACCAGGTGTAAAATGCCTCACCGACGATAGTCAGCAGAAGCAAAGTAGCACCATCTGGTACTGAGATAAATGTGAATATTTTGTTAATGTCGAGAATATTGGGAAATTCCTATTATTGCAACTGACTTCCAAATTTCTTTATTAAAAAGCATTTGTAACACCTATACGTGTGAATACGATAAACTAATATGGCAGAATTATATTAATATTAGAGATGTGGTAGCTCAGGGGTTAAGCGCTCGCTATAAATTTCACAGTACGCGAGCAATGACGGCTCCGTGGCGCAGTGGCTTAGCAATGAGTTGTTGCGCTGGGGGCCGCGGGTTCGAATCCTGCACGGAACAAGTATTTGTATGGCCTACAAATAATTGTTCCAGGTCTGGATGTTTGTCCTCGTGCAATTTATGTTTGTAAACTGTCTCCACGATACAGGAGAAAATCCTAGTGTAAGGGTAACGCTTTTTTAAAAAAGGAAAAAAAAATCCAGGTTCGATCCCCGCCAGCACCAATGAAATTGTTAATTGCAATTTTAGGGCTGCTTTACCACTTGCGCGGCGGTGAAGGAAAACATCGTGAGGAAACCTGCATGTCTGAGAAATAAGAAAGAAAATATTTCGAAATGTGAAGTTCGCTAACACGCATTGGGGCAGCGCGGCGAACATTTCTCTCTCCCACTCACAAATGAGAGGAGGCCGTGCCCAGCTGTGGGACGTATTCTAGGCTGTAACTTTAACTTTTACTATATTAATATTACACGACACCTAAAAATATAACTTACTACTATTTAATTTCAATTAGTCGCACATTTTAAGTATAAGTTTCATACAAAAAGCAGAAAGTATGACATATTTAAAAAATAAGTTGATCATATTTTTAAGTAACGACTATATTTTTAAAATTTAAAACAAAAAGTTGCTTCTAAATATTCCAACTCACTGTTGTTTTGTGCTAAAAGCAAAAACGGTACTCTATGTTATTTGATAGTTTATAAGCATAAAATTTGGCAGAGATAGCAATAAATTCGGAATTTATGTGTTTTTAAAACATTGGAAGTCGTTTAAAACACACCTAGGTGTTGCTTTTTCTTTTTTTTAAAGTAATAATTTATAGCCGTTTCAACTCGCCCTGTGACCTTTTGTACCAATTTCATTTTTATTGGACCATATTTCACTGTTTAATCCAATGCTGTTCATCATTTTATAATTATGCTATTGAAAACATTAATTTACAAAAAGCAATCACATTATAAAGCGTTTACTTGTTTTGTTGTGGCTCTCCTTTTGTTTATTTCATATAAGGCACTTAAATAATTTATAGCGATACAAAGATCTGATAAAAATGTCGTCACGCCCCTGTAAGCCCGACAAACGAAAAAATCTAATTTTTCAATGGGAACAAAAAACCAGTCAAGTCAGATAAACAAAAATTGAAGATATCATAAAACTTACAGCCAGTTTAAATGATACAATTTTTTTTAAGATCATGGGGCTTTGTGAAAGTTACTATTAAATAATGCAATTAGCTTTTTTATAGAATAAGGGTGGCAAACGAGCAAATAGTCCGCCCGATAGTAAGTGGATGCTGTGACCCATAGACATCTACATTTATCTTCGATTAGAATCAAAATGCAGATGCGTTGTCACTCCTGAGGACTAAGATGGAATGCCTCGTTTCCAGTAAAAAGGGTCTCCTATTCTCTACACTCACCATACGAAACACAGCAGCCTTAAGCTGCTATTTTACGCTGGTATTCTGTGAGAACATGGTCCTAGCCCGGTCGATCCGACCCATTCGTGCTACATAAAGCTCTACCACGTGAAAACATAAAAAGTATCAAAACATATGACATTAAACGGCCGCATCTTTTGAATGTGTTAACTTAGAAGCATGAATTTTTTAACTTCGAAGCGATCGTAGACATTAGTATTTGGTAATAATTTCAACTTGACAGGTGAATAGACAACAAAGTGATCCTATAAAAGTCTCATTATTTCCTTTTGTAATACGAAACTCTAATAAGCAAATTATTTACCGATAAATAATGCTCGCCCCAATATTTACCTAATTTATTTTGAACAAGCTTCAATGGAAACTTTACTCACGTGAATTCCAATTCCAATCATCTAAAACCGTTTGAATAACAATATATAAAGTAATGGCATTAGAGAAACAAAGATGCAGTCAGTCTTACGGAAGATGTAGCAACACACTCAAACAACTGTAAAGATGTAATGAACCAATGCCAAGCTTTCATTATCATTATCATCACAGCCTATCAAAAGTCCACTGCTGAACATAGGCTCCCCATAGATTGCCTCATAAAGGGGATGTTTGCCATAGTATAGGTTTTGTGCTACCTACAAGCTATTATATAGTATTAAATAATATATAAACTGAATTTCTGTTACATTTTCCTTATGCAAAGGCATTATTAACTTCTAATTTAAATATTATATAAATAATGGGTTAGCCATATTTGGCTAGCTGAGACCCAAAAGTGTAAAAATGTCAGTCACAACACCGTAGATCAGTGATAAACGACTTAAAACTTAAAACTTATACTAAACGAAAACAATTAGGTCTGCTTTTACCCACATTATTTGTGTTAACTCTAGGTTTAAAGATGTTGGCAACACATAGATTTTGCTACAATTCGTACACCTTAGGCCAGAGTTCAACTTCAGCCGAAAACAATACATTAATATAAAATTTAAATTTTAAACAATAAATTAATTGTAGTATATTATCATTAAAAGTTTATGTATATAAATGTTTTAATAATTTATGTAAGCAAATGTTATATATGTTATACTATACGTATAAAAACACAGGTACAAGACAAAAATCATCACGGACCTCTATTACTCACGCACTTTTGAAAACAATCCGAAAAATGACTTTTGCGAATCGTTTGCATTGAATGGAGAACCAATGTCCATCTAAATCACTTAATACAATTTTGTTGATTTGCAAATAGGCGCTTTAAGGCCCATAAAATAAAAATTAGTTTGATATGTCAATGGATAGATGATACACATGACAATAGCTAAGGAATTGGTACAATTAAGAAACTGAAGCAGTAAACTAAAACGTAGTGATTATACAGGGTTATTTTGCAATTTACGGTCAAATTTGCAGAGATGGTTCAGAATAAGTAATATAGGCAAATAGTGAAGAAAAATTAATGAAAACAAATCTCAAACATTCTGTCCTTTTTATCTTTTAAATTCAAAATGCGTGGTAATGCATTATTTTAACTGATTGTCATTCATAAATATCTAACGCTTACTATTTTACTACGCACACACACATGGCGTTCGGTCGGCAAAACGTGAATTGAATTGCACACACTGGAGCGCGCGTAGTTGTTGCTCATAAATCACATTCAATTTGGGATAATTTCAAATAAAAGTAGAAGCCTTATTTACTCATATTTTCAAAACTGCAATGTCGGTATATCATTATTTATATTTATTATTATTTACGGTATATTGTTGTTATATATATCATTATATATTTCAACTTAAGTTTAAAATTTGGCTACTTTTGATAAACGACCCGCCTGTATACTCTTTGCAGTAAACAATATTTATTCATTATCTCATGTTCCTCTTCTGTCGTAGGGAGGATTTGCACTAATCGTCACGCTTGGCAGGCGTCTCAATCCTTCAATCCAATCCGTAGTCGGTCTGAGTATTTTTCGCTGGCGTAAAAGAAACGGCTATACCGAAATCTATCGGCAGCCGTGAGATCTTCGTGCCATTTTCTATTGACGCCTCATACCGCACCAATGGATACAAAAGGAGTAGTGAATTCCTTTAACCTGCTACTACACGGCTTAGTAATAAAATCAGAAAACAACGATAGAAATGTTTTGCGTATATTTATTTATTGCCCAATTTAAAAACTGCAGTAATGTTATATTACTCGGAAAGTATTGGTTTCGAATCATTCGCCTAATGTTACAAACCATCCCTAACACAAGTATTTTGAGCTTACTTTAACGTACGTAACGGAATTAATGTTAATAGCGTTACTAGTATTTTTTTTAAATATTTTACCTCAATAGTGCGTGACCGCTCAAGCTTTACACATTAGACCACAGTTAAGGGTCACGGCGGATAACAGATGTAAGCGTTGGGCGTCTAGGTCAATAATCTTGTGGCCTTGACAGTCATCAATCTTTATACACATTAGACATGTTGTGGCAGCTAATCATAGGTTACGTCACTGTTACTAAGATGTCATGTATTTTTTATTGAAATTGTTATAGTTCATGATAACTCACTACCAACTGGCTATAATTTCCTTGAAATACAAGCTTGGTGTTAATTGTCACAAACTCATTTATTTTATCTCGTGGTTGGCCTCTGCCCAGAGGTTTGTTTCGAGAGACATGAACGTAAATTAATTAATTTTTAACTTATAATATGCAACCTATTGATGGAATAGTAGGTTTCTTTTATCAATACGTCCAAAGTATAGTCTTGCAGTTGCGGCGTAATAAAATCCACTATCCCAGGGGTATCAAACATTTTGTATGAGGCCATTTACAAACTTAATAAGTAGGTAATTTTCTTTATAATGTATAAGAGCATGTTAGCGGGACAGATTCAAAATAAATCTACGCAAAATAAAATACTATGAGGATCAAACAAAAGGTCAGCCAGGTATTCGAAAAGGCGCGCAATATGAAAGGCATATAGCGGCGGCATCATTAAATTTATTGAACTTGTCATTAATGGAGGTAATTAAATTGTTGAATCTGATCGCGGGTCGCTTGATAATAATTCGCGGGCTGTATGGGGCCATATCATCCCGTGACTGTCGTAAGAGATGACAAAGGAAACTGATACAGGCGATTGACAGCAGTCCTTATAACAACTCAATAATAACAAAAAACGCGTTTGCTAACCGTAATTCTTTTTAGTGGTAATTACGGCATATATCCTCCCTATGAGGTAATCTATGAGGGCACCCATATTCAGCAGTGAACTTGTTGTGGGCTGTTATATATAAGACGAAAATGAAGCGTATTTAATTAATCATTAGTAAGAGCAGAGATTAAAACGATCCAATTTGTTAGGAACATAACATATTATAAAACAAACAACATTTTTCTTCTTTAGTCCTTATCAGTTCATTGCACATGGGCTTCTCCCAATATGAAATTTTCCATATTCCACAAACTTAAGAGACAGTAGATCTTGAAACTTTAATACTGCACCCAGTCATCGGTCTGGGTATATTATATCCAGCATTTTTTTTATAGGATAGGGTGACAAACGAGCACAGTCCACCTGATGGTGAGTGGTTGCTGTGACCCATAGACATCTACATCTATCCTCAACAAAGAATCAAAATGCAGATGCGTTGTCACCCGTAAGGACTAAGATGGAATGCCTCTTCTCCAGTAAAAACGGTCTCCGGTTCTCTACACTCACCATACGAAACACAGCAGCTTTAGTGTTAAACTGCTATTTTACGCTGGTATTCTGTGAGAGCGTGGTCCTTCCCCGGTCGCGCCGTCCCATTAGTTCTACAACTATACTACTAATATAGCTGCAGCATGGCTCTACCGCGTATAGATGGTTACTACCGTAGTAGCATACTATCATACTATCATCCAATACTAGATAGCATACTTACCGCCAACTATCCTATTGCCTATAGATATACTAGTAGGCGGTAGGACTTCCTTTCCTCCTAAGAGTTCATCTGGGCAAGTGCCATCCTCTTACCTATTTCTACCTCCAAGCAGTAGTGCTTGCACTGCTGTGTTCCGGTCTGGAGGCATAGAGAGCCAGTATAATTATTGGCTTTGAGACAGTCCATCTCAATCTTCAGAGGTGAAAACGCATCTGTAGCATTCTTCGTTATTAGTTGGCTCCAGCTGTCCATAGGTTGTTGTAGCCACTTACTATCAGGTAGACTGTAAGTTATTTCGTCACTTCAGTTTTTTTTTTAAATCTATCAGATGCCATATCTTTCTGGCATTTTTGTAGACGCCTATTACAAAACCAACGGAACCTTATGGGGTGAAAATTTTTGTCTGTTATGTCACCACCACACGTCATTATAGTATTCCTTCAATATTCACAACTAGCGTCCGGCCCTGGCTTCGCCTGGATAAAATCTATTAATGTTGCGTTGCCATATCTATTAATAATCTATTTTACATGGTTGATAATAACCCCTGGGAATGAGGTGGTCGCTTCCAAGCAGTTTCTAAAATAAATTTTGTGAATAGTTTGTACGACCATTAATGTAAAATTTACTTTAAAAAAAAGTTTCGCTGGGTTTCTTGCTGGTTCTTCCCAGGACAGAGGGTTTTTTTTTCGAACCAGTGGTAAAGTAAATAATTTAAAATTAATAATTTTGTACAACCGACTTCAATATAAATTATTAAGAATAACTCAAAAACTATTGGTCAAACCTTGATCAAATTTATATGGGACATGAGAAGCACCAGCTTTCAAATAAAAAAAAATCATCGAAATCGGTTCACCCAGAAAAAAGTTTTGAGGTAACACACATAAAAAAAGAAATAAGAAAAAAAAACGTACAGTCGAATTGAGTGCCGTCTCCTTTTTGAAGTCGGTAGAAAATGACTTACAATAAGAATTACACATGTGATCTATATTGAATAAAAAATTATTCTATTCTATTCGTTATCTGTTAATGTGTATCTATTTATGATATTTTTAAACAAATGGTAAAATTTAAAATTTTGTACAACCGACTTCAATATAAATAAAATGAGAACAGCATTAAGGATTACTCAAAAACTACTTGTCAGATCTTGATTAAATTTATATCGGACCACATGGGAAGCACCAGTTTTCAAATAAAAGAAGAATCAATCATCAAAAACACATAAAAAAATACAGTGGAATTGAGAACCTCCTCCTTTTTTTGAAGTCGGTTGAAAATTGTTTTATTCAATGTGTAATGTTCGCGTAAACTACTATACTTATAGAGACTACTACTACCATATAGACAAATATTTTATATATTTTATACATTTTTCGTTTTTACAAAAAAGTTTTGCTTATTAAATATAGCCTAGATCCATCCTGGTATTGCTCTCTATCTGTTTGTAAAATTTCATCACAATCGGTTCGGCCATTCCGAAGATTTTATGTTCTGACAGACAGACAGACCGACAAAAAATTTTGAAAATGGTTATTTATGTCTTAATAGCACGCCAATAACCTCTGAGTTTAATAGAAGCTGGTTATTTAGATATTACAGACAGACACTTAAAATTTATTTATGTATAATATGTAGATATAAATAAAAAAGATAATTTAGGAAATATGTTTACAATAAATAAGATGCCTTTATCGGCATTTCATTATTCTCAAATTTTGTGTTCTTGTATTTACAACAAGTCAATAAATTGAACCCACGCTTTCAAATAACCATCTAAAAATAAATCAAAAAAAACCTCTGCAGAAATTGTGAAAAGAGAATTTTGTTTTTTTTTATAAATCTGAAGTGACAAACGAACTTACAGCCATACATGATAATCACTGTCTACTACAGTCCATTAACACCTGTTGTCAAATTCAAAAAAAGAAGGGTGTAGATGCGTTGTCATTTCTGAGGACTAAGATGGATACCATACAGCATGTTATTATACTGGCTCTTATATCCTTCAGACAGTAAAACAGCAGTGCAACACTGATATTTAGCGGCAGAAAGAGGTAAGAAGGTGGTACCTGTGGCGGTGGTTTATACGAGGTAGAGCCACGCTGCAGCTATATTATGGTTGTAGCACCAATGAAGGCTAATAATTTTCTGCTCACCAGATGTCGCTAGTTGACACTGAGGTAAAGTTTTTGTTACACAATGTAATTTAATCGAGAAGTTGTTTTTTAATAAAACTTTATCAATTTCTAGAGTATTATATTAATACACAAAACAATGCGTCAGTGTTTTGCTCTTTAATTTTTTGCACATTATTAACTTTTTTTTTTTAAATCTACTTTTAGGAATATCTGTGGTTTGGTTTATTCATTTTTAATGTTATTAATATAAAATATAGTTAATAGTACAAAAATAAACAAAAACTTTTACATTTTCCGAACAAATTAACTTCCCCGCTATGAAATCTGTCAAATATTATAATACCTCACTTTCTAGTGGCGCCGCCCTGGTGGCAGAAAAAGCCGTGGATGCCCTCGTTGGTCGACTTGACCTGGATAGGACCACGCTCTCACAAAATACCAGCGTTAAAAAGCAGCATAATGCTGCCGTGTTTCGTATGGTGAGTGTAGAGAACCTGAGAACCTTTTTACTGGAAACCAGGCATTTCATCTTAGTCCTCAGGGCTGACATACATCTGCATTTTGATTCTTAATTAGGGATACATGTAGATGTCTATGGGTCACACTTACCATAAGGTGGACTGTGTGCTCGGTTGTCACCCTTATTCTATAAAAACCTACTCAGACGCAGAAAAGGTGTCCTACCAATTAGTATAACTAATGATTGCTATGCTTAATTTCCCAGGCTCAATAGGTTAGAAGTGCCTTTATTTGTGAGAGAATGTCTAAATCACAATATTTAAATTGGCTTCGTCGTTATGTAGAAAAAAGGCTAACACACTTGCTCAAGTCGAATCTTTTTCTTTTTTTTTATTTCATCATAATTACAGCTTATCAAAGTCCACTGCTGAACATAAACATCCCATCGACATATTTGCCATAATTGTAACATTTAACACGCGGGCTAGCAACCACGGCTTTTTTATATTATGGAGTTGATGTAGCGGTAAAAGTAGAAGCTATGATAAGAGGTAGAGTGTTCTCTTACGCCGCCATGACATAGCAATTTTTATTTTCTTTATCACCCCTTAACTGTCTTAGGCCTCTCTCATTATAGGAAGGATTTGCCATAATCGACAACCTTGGCAGACTCAGGTTGACAGACAGACAGCAGATTGGTGGATTGGCGACTGCAGTATTAGTATGGTTAGCCAAGATGACTTTCTATAGTGCTTAACGCTATAGAAAACTAAAAATTAACGGGAATAACATAATATTTAAACGTTAAAGCACGAGTGACTTAGCGTTGATTTCGTTAATTTTAATCCCCGACAAAAACAGAGGGGTGTCATATCTTTGTAGTGTGTATCTGTATGTCTGTCTGTGGCATCATAGCTCCTGAATGGGTGAAGCGACCGTTTTGTTTTTTTCGTTTCAAAAGGTGTCTTAATCGAGAGTATTCTTAGCATACGTTAGTTATACGTGGTAGAGCCATGCTGCAGCTATATTAATTGTATAGTTGTAGCACGAATGGGTCGGCTCAGCCGGGAAGGACCACGCTCTAATGCTGCTGTGTTTCGTATGGTGAGTGTAGAGAACCGGAGACCCTTTTTACTAGAAAAGAGGCATTCTATCTTAGTCCTCACGGCTGACAACGCATCTGCATTTTGATTCGCAAACGAGGGTAGATGTAGATGTCTATAGGCCACAGCAACCACTTACCATCAAGTGGACTGTGTGCTCGCTTGTCACCCTTATCCCATAAAAAAAAGCTATGTTTCAAGGAAATCTGTTCAACCGTTTGAAGATCACCAGCCCTTTTTGTTTCAGGGCGTTTTTTATAATTTTTAATTTAAGTTATTAATGTTTTTTATAGCGTTAGCGATCGCAGAAAGTCATCTCTGCCAACCCCGCTGATCCCTGCTACAACCCGTCGCCGATCTAGAATATATTATATGAGATAGCATCCTGCAATCTATTAGAAGGTATACTTTTTGGCATTGTCGATGTACCTCGGCGTCCCTTGCGACACTTAGGGCAATGCTATTAACTATCGGGTGATAAATTCGCTTACACAGCTACACCACGGCTATTTAGATTTTTTATTTAATATGTTTTCTCTATTCTTGTAAAGTCGAAGTATTAACCTAAGATCTGCATTAAGGTAATCTTTCTACGGGAAGGTAAACCCCTCCGACAGACAGAGAGCCACCAAGGTAATTCCATGGCAAAACGTTTAAAAGATATTTCTAATAATACTTTTTATCTCGTGAGGATGAAGATGATCTATGAAAACATCATCAGATCACGTTTTATACAAACTGGATCTGTGAATCTGTGACTATTCGCGAACTTAAGAATTTTAATAACCTCTTAGAGATACAAAGATATAAAATTAAGTCGTTCTGGAAGTTATTGTACACATTTCTGTGTTAAATAAGTTAGTATTTCTCACAATAAAAAAGGAATCGAAAAATAATCAGACAAAATTGGGTTCAATATGTGAGGAATTTCGAATTCGTATGAGGAAGCTCAAGGTCAAGGGTTTATCTGCGTGCAAAACTTACAAATGGGGATATCCGCATTAAAACCAGACTAACCGACTTAGCCCAACGGATTACTAAGATGAAGTGGCAATGGGCCGACCATGTAGCTCGAAGAACCGATAACCGATGGGGAAGAAAGATTCTCGAGTAGCAGCCTCGTCCCCCACAAGATGGAGTGACGACCTGGTAAGACACACTGCAGGAAGTGGATGTAGGTGGCTCGGGACCGTGCTTTGTGGCATTTCTTGGGGCAGGCCTATGTTCAGCAGAGGACTTGTGAAAGACTGTAATGATGGTAATGATGATATATATACAAAAAAGGGAAATCAATTTGAGAAAAATAACAATAAAATAACGAATCAAAATTTAATATAAAGATAATACGAAAGCTTGTTTGCACATTGTTAGACAACTATTTTAGAGTATGGAATTATACATATCAACTTAACAACCGTTAGATTAGTTATAACGAACCTATTAAAGGATTTCTATGCAAATTTGTCTTATCATCATAGTTTACCGTTTTTAATGACCGCCAGTTACACAGGAAATAAATTGAGGTTAATGTAACTTGCGTTTGGTTGACACATTTGTGAAAACAAGAAAAAAAATTTTTGTAATTTATTTCAACTCTTATATCAATAGCATATAAGAGTTGAAACAAATTACAATTTTTTAAAACAAAGAAGAAAGTAAATAAATAAATTGTAATTGAGGTGTATGGCCTCAATTACTTCTAGTGATACGTGCACTACATGTTAGAATTGAACCAAATTACTACCGAATAATGACTGTAAAAATTTAAATAAATTGGTAATTCTCCCTCTCTCTCTATTGCTCTATTTCTCTATTTTATTTCCCTCTATCTTTATATCTAAACCAAACTAATAATACTATAAGAGTAACTAAAACATTTCCGCTGGAATAAAGTTCATTCCCATATTCATCTGGCTTGTAATGGACTGCAGTCATGAAAATAATAATAATAAAAAATCCAGTTGCTAACTTTCTATTTACCTTATCATAATATCTTAACATTACCAAGTGGTGACGGCGTAAGAGAATTCTTCCTTATTACGTCCTCTGGGAGTCCTGGGGAAATGTCATAAAGATTTCATGGCTTCTGATAGATGGTGATGTAAGGAAAGAAGAATATGTCAACTGGTTCTAGATTAAAATAAATTTAAAATTTTTAGTTTTAGTTTTTTTTATAATAGTTTTTTTTAATATTGTGTGTAACCGTTTAGTAACATTTTAGTTAAATTTAATTTTATAAATGGTTTTTCAATAAGGGCGGGTAGATGTTGAAATGCAATAAAACAAGCTGTGTGTGAGGTATTAACAAAATTCTTTTTTTTATTTGAAAGGCCCACATATACCGTTAAGTGAGGAATATGACATCGTTCAAATGCCCGCCTCGGCTTCTTACAGTGGCACGGATCCGAGTGGTCCAATTATTAATGACTCTTCTGCATAGATCCGGCTGAATTTGAGCGATGGCCTGTGTTATGTTCACCTTTAGGGCATCGGTCGATTGTGGTTTGTTTGCATAGACCTGCGACTTCAAGAAACCCCACAAGAAAAAGTCTAGCGGGGTCAAATCGTATGACCTTGGTGGCCAATTCACATCACCCCTGCCAGAGATAAGCTTACCCTCAAATCGCTCATGGAGAATGTCAAGTGTGGCGTCAGCTGTGTGGCACGTAGCGTCGTCCTGCTGGAAACATATGTCGTCTAGGTCCATATGGTTCAATTTGGGCCATAAGAAATTGGTTATCATCGTTTTGTAGCGCTCGCTGTTGACTGACGGTGACCGCCTCACCAGCATCATTTTCGAAAAAGTACGGACTAATGACACCGCCGGCCCAAAATCCACACCAAATGGTAACTTTTTGACGCATTATCACCTGGTGATCCTATATTGGTGTCGTCCTATATACGGCAATTCTGCTTGTTAACAAAATCATTCATCCAAAAATGCGCCTCGTCGCTAAATATGATTTTCCGGCCAAAATTGGGATCCTCTTCCAAACGATTCGAAGCCCAGTCAGCTAACAAACCGCGTTGTCTATGATCATGAACTTTGAGCTCCTGGGTCAGTTGGATCTTGTACGGGTGTAGGCCTAAGTCCCGACACAAAATTCGTCAAGTTGAAGTCTGCGAAAGGCCGAGTTCTTGGGCACTTTCACGAACCGCGACGATGTTCTCGGCCGATCTTGCGTTCGCTGAACGTACGGGTGTTGGCTGATTGTTGAACCGGTCGTTTCAAATTTGGCCACCAAACGATGAAGAGTCGACTGTGAAGGGCCACCACGTCTACCGTAAAATGGGCGCAATGCGCGCAACGTTTGCACTAACGAACACTTTTTTTTTATAGGATAGGGTGACAAATGAGCACACAGTCCACCTGATGGTAAGTGGTTGCTGTGACCCATAGACATCTACATCTATCCTCAATAAAGAATCAAAATACAGATGCGTTGTCACCCGTGAGGACTAAGATGGAATGCCTCTTTTCCAGTAAAAAGGGTCTCCGGTTCTCTACACTCACCATACGAAACACAGCAGCATTGAGCTGCTATTTTACGCTGGTATTCTGTGAGAGCGTGGTCCTTCCCCGGTCGAGCCGACCCATTCGTGCTACAACTATACTACTAATATAGCTGCAGCATAGCTCTACCACGTACAGTCTACACTCATTTTGATAATAAAGTTTTATCATCTGAATGTGCTGTTCAATCGTGTAACTTGCCATGGTGATTTGACATAAGTAACTGATTTAATAAACAAAAGATTTGATAGATGTCACCAAAACAAAATGGCCGCTACGGTCCGCCAAAATCTACACGCGCCAATTGAAAACCCTTAACTATGTTTTAACAATGTAAATAGGAATGATGGGTATTTTTGGAATTCTATTTATAATTATGTACTTAAGGTATGTACAATTCAGTTCCATGTAAATATGTAATAATAGTTATTTCGAAAATAAATTCTTAAGTTCACACGAATCTTATAAAATCGTACAACTTGTTTAATTGTAATTTTGAACTTCAAGCGTTCGAAACAAAGGTAGGTACAAACAGGATGCAAATAGTTTGGCTGACATTAAAAATATTTTATTGAATATAAAATTCCAACCAGTATCTCGTACCGACTTGGAACTAAAGTAAAATAAAAAACTAACTCATTGTGTTGATACGGAAATTAAGACGGTCATTATATTATGATCTTCCTCTTCTTTTTCAGCTCGTAAAAATCCAATGCTGGACATGGGCTACCGTTGTAGGGAGGATTTGCCTAAACGCTTGGCAGGCAGATTGATGATTGCTGTACCCAACGTCTCGCAAAAAACTTGACTCCTGCTCCCGTATTATTGTTTAAATAATGGTCAAAGTAGATTTTGATACGTAAACGTGGCGCGATTTTGTGTACCTACTAAATGTCTGTGCATATAAACTATAAGTGGAAACAATGAAACAAGTGCTCCGATTGTGATGTGAACTTCAAGATAATCCGCTTAGGCGCCTTGAGATACTATAGTCATCACCTGTCTGCTGGCTCAAGCAGCCGTCAAAATCTCCTAAAATTTCGCAATGTGACGCATCATTGTAAAGAAGTTTTTGAACAAATAAAAAAAAAGTTATTTACCTACTTAATATACTACACACCGGCAAAAGTACAACAGTACGAGTCCATTACCGAAGAAAAAACCCTTCTTGCCTTCACCTGTCTGGGTATTTTACATCTGACGTAAGCGTTATAATATACCGCCATCTATTGGAAACCATAAGATTTCTCTTACGTTTCCTATAGTGGGCTGTTACGATATTTATGAAATGAGTGATGTAGTAGATTCTCTTACACCGCCACTGTACGGTACGTAAGATAAAACTAATAAATAATAATCTCCTTGAGACCAAATTTCGGTTACAACGCGGCGGCCAGTCTCAACGGTGACTAGCCATCTGCGCAGCACAGGATTATAGTGCAGAAGTGTATGCGCAAACACAGGTGCACTCTCTATTCCCTTATTCTCATAGTTCGATAGGGTGGTAATCCGACACGATGGGAGAGAGATCAGGCGCACAACAAACGGCCTTACATACTTCCCGAGGCACGGGGGTGTAACACCGCCAACTCCCTGACTCCGGGCTGCTATTAATTTTGGCCCGACCCGGAATTCACTTTACACGTTATAGAGCCATGCTGCTGCTATATTAATTGTATAGTTGTAGCACAAATGGATCGGCTCGACCGGGGAAGGACCACGCTCTCACAGAATACCAGCGTGAAATAGCAGCTTAACACTGCTGTGTTTCGTATGGTGAGTGTCGAGAACCGGAGACCCTTTTTACTGGAAAAGAGGCATTCCATCTTAGTCACACGGGTGACAACGCATCTGCATTTTGATTCTTTATTGAGGATAGATGTAGATGTCTATGGGTAACAGCAACCACTTACCATCAGGTGGACTGTGTGCTCGTTTGTCACCATATGCTATTTAAAAATAGCGTTTATTACAAGAAATCAAAAGCAAAGTTACAACACACACGGCTAGAGGACCCTCATTCCTGAAAGGGTTTTTGGAGCAGGGAAGGACCAGCCCACATACTGGCGGACTTCACATCCATGAAGGCAGACATTTCAGACTTGTAGGATCCCTCATAATATTTTCCTTTACCGCCGAGCACGTGGTATAGTTCGGTGGTATGTAGTGGTGAAGTCGTAGTAGCTCAGGTGCTGAGGGCTCGTCTTAAAATGCTAGCAACTCGGGTACTGTCCTCGCCGCCACCAATGAAATTATTAGTTGCAATTTAAGTGCTGATAAACCACGTGCTCGGTGGTGAAGAAAAACATTTTGAGAAAACCTGCACCTCTGAGAAATTAAAGACATGTGAAGTCCGCCAATGCGCAGTGTGTACTTTGAAGGCATTGGGCCAGCGCGGTGGAACTTCCTTGTCTTTAAATCTTTTCGGAAATGAAAGGAGGCGAGAAAATGAGAGGAGGAGGAGATATGAGAAAGAACTAAACTTTTTTAACTCTTACGTGGTGGTAAATCAAAATGGTATGCTCCGGTGCAATATGGTCAAAAATGTTAGGTCACACACTTGCTGAATGAAAAATCGAACAAAATTCAATATATAGTAGGCGTATACATCGCGTGCCGTCATTATTTTTAAATCGATCGCGGATAAACACAATTTGCATGTAAATTATCACTTCTGTATAAATGTTGGCCACAGCTTTTGAGTTCAATTTTTGGGTTCGTAAAAAACGACCATCGAGTATTGTAAGCTTTCACGTTATTGGGCTTCATGCCAGTTTAAATTTTGGGCGTGGCAGTTTATCGTGCAGTGCAGCGATGATGGCTTAAAGCTCAATTTAAAATAGTTTATTTTCGAGCGTGCCAGAGCTCAGAATGCTCGAAATATTATCATTAATATTGTATCTTTATCATAACCGACCTATAAAGTTATTTTTACAGAATAAGGGCGACAAGTAACCACACGGTCTACCTGATGGTTGCTATGACCTATAGACATCTACATCTATCCTCGATTAAGAATCAAAATGTAGATGTATTGTCACCTCTAAGGATTAACATGAAATACCTTCCTGATCGAGCCGACCAATTCGTGCTACAACCACAACCATAATATAGCAGCATACCTCCACGTAAAAGTGAGAAACACAATTGGTTAAAGTGTAACTAACAACTAGGAAAACGCCAAAATCGAGATTATTTTAAGTAAGGCCTATGTTCAGTAGTTAATATAAAACAATAGATCTAAAATAATTAAACTAAGTGATCAAGATTACACCAACTTATGCCTGAGATGTTTTTTTTTAATAAAAGTAAAGGTGAATAACGTTGCTTGGTGATAAACGGATAATGTGGCCTATAGACACCTAGGTCTATCCTCGATTAAGAATCAGAATGCAGATGCATTGCCACCACTAAAAACTAAGACAAAGCTTCTTTACCAATTTTAAAAGGTTGTCGTCAGGACTATACTGTATTTTTACGCTGATATTTTGCGCGAACGCCGAGTGAAAATGTGATATTTTCCATATCGAATCAACCCGTTGGTGTTACAGCCAATATGCTGCAGCGTGTCTTTACGACGTAAAAATAAAATGCCAAACAGTGAGAAATAGCATACTTGTAAATAAGGTAACCACTAAAAACAGAAGACAATAAACACAAAAGCAGATAATTAGCGCGAACTTTTGTCGTTGTTTTTAACGAATGATAAATGATGAAAAGACTGGTTTGAAGAAACGCCGCCTTATAAACTAAGAACACGTATGACCATTTATTTAACAGTTCCTATAAATTTATCGCTTAAAAACGTAAATGGTCGCCGTCCATTCATCACTTTTTAAATTTAGTACTAATTATACCAAATTGTTGTAGTCGACAGCTACTTAAATATCAAGAGGATTGATTTTCAAGCAATTCATCATTTTCTATAAAAGTAAGGTAATAAATAACCTAAAGACTACAGTTATTGTAGATAGGTCTCCTCTGTTTCTGTGTGGGGGATAAAGAAAAGAAGGGTCTTGCCGATGCTTAAGTGCAACTTGACGGTATACCTATGTCTATTTTTTAATTTCTCTGTAACATTCCGATTGCCTCATGGTGGTTTTTCTTACGAAGCTTACGAAAGTAAAAATTACTTTGCGTACATTCGCTCAATAAAATAAAATGATGTGTCTTACCTACTTTGAAGAGCACCTCTCGCCTCCCTCAATTGCGTGAACTATCCCCGCCACCACTAATCCCAGCACTACTACTCCCAATACCACTACACTAGGAAAGACACACTACCGACAACAATACGACGGCTCTGCGGTGGCTGACCGTAACCTGAAGATGCCTCGTGTAGAGGCGAAACACGTGTCGTATTGTCGTCGGTGGTCTGTCTTTCCTAGTGTAGGGGTGTTGGGAGAATTGAGGAAGGGCGGGAGGTGCTCTTCAAACTAGGTAAGACACATCATTGTATTTTATTGAGCGGATGGCAAAGTAATTTTTACCAACTTTAATATAATGGATGATTCTATTAATTAATTTCATTAATGTCGGTTTCGAATTCAGGTTACTTTTTTTCTATGTTAAATATCACGAAGCTACTAACTTTGTAATGGTTAATAAATTAAAACCCATGAAATCTATCGTTATAAATTCCACGCGGGCGCAGTCGCGGGAAACAGCTAGTAACCAAATAAAATAAGTTCCGGTCTGAAGAATATAGAAAGCCAGTGTAGTTACAGCTTGTGAGGTGTTTTTAATCCTCAGAAGTGACAGCGCATCTGTAGCCTTCTTTGTTTGAAGTTGGTTCCAGGTGTCCGAGGTCTGCCCTAACCACTTACCATAATAATATTATAAGAAGAAAAGAAGATTGTGAGTTCGTTTGTCACTTCAGTTTTATAAAAAATCTAACACAACATAAATTATCGCTACCAGCGCTTATCACAGATAACGTTACTCTGTCCCAGTTTTAATTTTCAACAAATATTTAAACCGAATAATTCGATTCAAGTTTGCCGAATGATTTTAATTCAAAAAACAACAAAGTATTATTTTGATCAGTGTCTGTTAACAAAGAAACTGTTTTTTTTTTTTTTAAACAAGCTTTGCGTCGGTTTTGACATCGAAAAACCTTTTATTAATATTGGACAATACCGCGTGGTGAGTGAGAAATGACTCGACAAATTTCAATGTTTTAAAACATGCTACCATATTTACTTCGCTTTTCAAATATACATAATAATATTATATCTTGTGCCATAAAATGCATTATACGTAATCGGTATTTTTAAAAGATAAGTATAGTAAATTCCTGACTTACTTTTTGCTGTATTTAATACAAATTAACCCATTAATTAATGTATGTCATAATCAGAAACATCATAAATTTCATATGTTCCCAACTGATTAATTGCTGTAAGCAGCAAGAATCAGTTAAGAGTAATTTATTCGTAAAATTGTCGCAATAACAGATTACGGCTGGACTAATTTGCAAAGTGCATTAAAATTGTCCTTTTGGACACTTACTAATTGTATGAATTAAAACCTTACGCGGTGCTTCGAAAACAAACACATTTTAAATGCATTGTTCTGTGTCATAATACTTACGTAGCTCATTGCAAAATAACAAAATTTCGTTACTTGTTCGTTGAGCAAAACACTAATCTATACAAATAAATAAAATAGAAGTGTCTGTTTGTACTGTCAAAATAACAGCTATTTAATAAATGCATATGAAAATATATAGGGTACTTATAACAAAAACACAATTTTTAAAAATTTTGTCTATCTGTCTGTCTGTCTGTTTGCTCCGGCTAATCTCCGAAACGGCTGGACCGATTTCAACGGGACTTTCACTGGCAGATAGCTGATGTTATAAGGAGTAACTTAGGCTACTTATATTTTAGAAAAATAATTAGGGTTCCGCGCAACATAATTAAAACCCTAAATTACACGCGGGTGAAGTCGCGAGGAACAGCTAGTTATAAATATAATCAAGTTATACTGAATTGATAAGTTGAACGGACCCAATCACTACATAATAAGTTTAATCTATATATTAATGCGTAAAGGGAAACTTTGTACCCCTTTTTTTAAGGAATTAGGGTGACAAACGAATACACAGTCCACCTAATGGTAAGTAGATGCTGTGGCACATAGACACCTACAAACCTACATCTATCTATCCTTGATTAAGAATCAAAATGCAGATGCGTTGTCACTCCTGAGGACTAACATGGAATGTTTTGTTGAATATGGGCCTTTCCCCATAAACTACAACTTAGAGGGATAATCGCCATAGTTGCCATGCTTGGCAAGCGGATTGGCAACCTCAGTTTGTTTTAATTGTTTTTAGGAAGACTCTGCTGTCCATCTCCTGGTTTGTTTCCATCTGTCGCATCTTACGACACCCAGGGGACGATTTTGGGTACTTAATAATTAAAAAGAATATTAAAATATTTGTACGACTAATTGACCCTTCAAAATCTGCTCTTTTAAAAATCAATTGATATTGAACAAAATGTTGAAAGAGAACAACGCCAAGTAATTGATAAAAGTGGGCCCTTGTCGAATCTGGCGAATGCTAAAACAATTAACATGTCAAGGAATGTTCCATAATTCAACGAAATGGATCATGAGTGGATTTTCATCGACGAAAAGGCACGTAATTGGCATACACATCGCCGAGTGACAGCGTCAATGTCAAGTCTGTCGACAGAGACTCAACAATAAATCTTCAGTTTGAATATTTTAAATAAGAAAACTGTACACACCTTGTCATTAAAACTTGACTATCTATAATAATAATAATAATTATCTTTTATTTAAATAAAAGTACAATAATAAAGTGAAGACTTTGATCCCCAAACTAGACAAGTCTGTATCTTATGGATCAGCGGCCTCTCCCAGTGTTGTGACAACAGTAGTTTAATCTTAATAATTAATTAAGTACCTAAGCTTAACATTTTTAAGTAACTATATAGCTATTTAAATGGATTTATTTACAACTAAACATAGACTATAACTTAATCAACTAAAGTAATTTATAATTTTATAAATTACTTTAAGACTATATGTAAGATCTATCGATTTTTTCATCGCAATGAAACAAATACGAAATATCAACGAAATCTGAACGTGGTAGAGCCACACTGCAGCTATGTTATGGTTGTAGCATCAATGGGTTGGCTCAACTCGGCGTAAAATAGCAGCTTAATGTGCTATGTTTGAGAACCGGATACCATTTTTACTGGAAACCAGGCATTCCATCTTAGTCCTGACAGGGGTGACAACATATCTGCATTTTGAATCTAAATCAAGCATAAATGTGGATGTCTATAGGGTTCAGCATCCACTTTCCATCAGGTGGACTGTGTGCTCGTTTGTCACCCTTATTCTATAAAAAAAGGAAATGTTGAAATAGATTTTTATTATTTCAAAAGTTCCAAGAATTTTCAAAGTCCACGATGCCTCTCCCATAAATTGACCCATATAGGGATATTTGCCATAGTTGCCAAGTTTGGCAGAGGAGGTTGGCAACCGCAGATTTTATTTTGTATGTGTTATATTATCAGGAAGATGTTGCTGCCCATCTCCTGTTTCAGCTTCCTTTGTCGCTTCTTACCACACCCACAGATAGATATGGGGTACTAGATTTTCTTACGCCGCACGGTGGCGATACAATTATGAATAGCCGTGGCAATACATCATTGTTTTTTGTTCATTTGCACCGTACTAACTATTTTCAGTCTCTTATTCTCCAAATTTTTGTAATAACCTCCCCAATAATTATAATTCCAATGTGTTAGGCTGTTCCTTCGTAGTGTTCTCTATCCTTTGTTCGAGCGGAAATATACACAAAATAAAAAGGAAAGTTACAGCCTATATACGTCCTACAACTGGGCACATACCTCCTCTCATATCTGAGAGGGTTTTAGGGCACGGAAATCTTTGTGGCGCTAATGCGTGTTGGCGGACTTCATATGTCTTCGAAATATATTTTTTAAATTTTCTCACACGCAGGTTTTCTCACGATGATTTCTTCAACACCGAGCGCGTGGTAAAACAGCACTTAAAATTGCAATTAACAATTTCATTGTCGGCAGGAATCGAACCCGGATTGCTTACCTACTGTGGAATTTACAGCGAGCCCTTAGTCCCTGAGCTACAACGGCTACTTACAACAAATAGGAAATATATATGTTTCATATAAATTAAGACTGTAAAATCAATCAACTCATCATCATTTAAAGTAAACGACACTTAATAACGAGCTGGAATGACAATAAGCATATTTGTGGTGTTAAAGGTATACTTACCTTTTTTTCAAAAAATAACCTCTTGCCACTAGGATTTTCTCTTTTATCGTGTAGGTAGTTTACAAACATAATTGCACAAGGACAAACACCCAGACCCGGAACAAATATTTTAAGCGATACAAATACTTGTTTCGTGCGGGATACAAAACCACAGGCCTATGTGCTGAAAGTCAATGCCTAGCCACTGCGCTACTAATTCCACAGGGAAGGATTTGCTTAAAATTAATGTTTAAGCTTAGCTTGCGGGACATGCCGGAAAAATAATTGTTTCACCAGGATCTTAACTGGACTGTAAACAGTCGGTAACTTTGAAGAAGCTTAGAAGGGCTGTATAATTTTTAGTTAAAAAATCGCGATAACTAGCGTGTAGTGGCGGTGTAAGATTATCCACTACCCCATATCGTCTCGTGGGTGCCGTAAGAGGCGACAGAGGAAACTGAAAAAGGAGATGGGCAGCAACATCTACCTGATAATATAACACATACAAAATAAAATCTGCGGTTGTCAACCTCCTCTGCCAAACTTGGCGACTATGGAAAATTGCTTGGCTCTATGGGTCAATTTATGGGAGAGGCATCGTGGACTTTGAAAATTCTTGGAACTTTTGTAATAATAAAAATCTATTTCAACATTTACTTTTTTTGTAGAAGGCGAGAGAGAAAATGAAACAGGAGATGGGCAGCAGCATCTCCCTGATAATAACTCAAAATCTATACAAATAAATAAAATTGAAGTGTCTGTTGGTAATGTCAAAATAGCAGCTTTTAACCAAATGCATATGAAAGTATATACGGTACTTATAACAAAAACACAATTTTTAAATTTTTTGTCTGTCTGTCTGTCTGTTTGTTCCGGCTAATCTCCGAAACGGCTGGACCGATTTTGACGGGACTTTCACGGGCAGATATCTAATGTTATAAGGAGTAACTTAGGCAAATTTTATTTTAGAAAAGGAATTAGGGTTCCGCGCAAAAAAATTAAAATCCATAAAATTCAATCGTAATAAATATCACGCGGGCGAAGTCGCGGCGAACAGCTAGTAAAAAATAAAACTGTAATTGCCAACCCGCCTGCTAAGCGTGTCTGCGAACGTGTGCAATTATGGCAAAATCCTCCCTATGAGGCAATCTATGGGTTCAGTACATTGAGTTATAAACTCAATGATTCAGTAGTGGACTTTTATAGACTGTAATGGATGGAAATCGCGATAAGTTCACATCAACGATTTTTTGTTAGGGAGATTATCAAATTTAAATTGTCATAATCTTAACCTCAACAATGTCATACAAAATCTGTTCGTGCTTCAACGCACTCAGATATCGATATTACGTGAGCGTGAGGGACGATATCGTTTATTTGCTTTTGTGAACAAACGGAAAGGTTTGGGTGGTGCAAATTTCTTTAATTTTTTGTTTTGTTAAATTTATTCATATTATAAACTAATATGATGTGTTATTGATAAGTTGCATATATACTTGAAGACTATTTCTATACGTGGTAGAGTCATGCTACAGCTGTATAAGTAGTATAGTCGTAGCATGAATGGGTCGGCTCAACCGGGGAAGGACCACGCTCTCCGAGAATACCAGTGTAAAATAGCAGCTTAACGCTGCTGTGTTTCGTATGGTGAGTGTAGTGAACCGAAGACCTTTTTTACTGGAAACGAGGCATTCCATCTTAGTCCTCACGGGAGACAACGCATCTGCATTTAAATTCGTAATTGAGGATAGATGTAGATGTCTATGGATCACAGCAACCACTTACCATCAGGTGGACTGTGTGCCCGCTTGTCACCCTTATCCTATAAAAAAAATGAGTTGACTCACTTGCGAAAAGAACACACTCTCTCATAGAAATACCTAATATAAACCTCATACCAGCGTAAAATGGCACCTTAATGCAATTGTGTTTCGTATGGTGAGTGTAAATAACCGAAGACATTTTGTACTGGATATGAGGCATTCCATCTTAGTCCTCGGGGGTTACAACGCATCTGCATTTTGCTTCTTAATCGAGGATAGATGTAGATGTGTATGAGGCACAGCATTCACTTACCATTTTTTTTTAAATACTAGTAATGCTATTAAACATTACTAATATTCCCTTTAACCACTTCCGGTAAGCTTAAAATGCTTGTGTTAGAAGTGGTTCACGACAGTAGTCGAATGGCGGATTCGAACCCACGACCTTTCGAGTTCGCGGTCCGCGCCCTGCCATTAGGCTACTGACGCTTCAAAACTTCACTTACCATTAGTTGGCATATGTGCTCATCTGTCATCCTAATTTTATAAAAAGAAAACAGGCTGCGTTGATTTCACGCATTTGTTATGTATTTGACTATTAAGTCATGGGTTCACGGTAGAAGCTAAAACTAATAGAAATAGAGATATAATTTATTTTTATTCAATATAGCTCATAAATAATACATATTGAAAGTTATTATCCGTGTAGTGGCGTTGTAAGAATATCCACTACCCCATATCATCCTGTGGGTGTCTTAAAAGGAGATAGTGGAAATTGATCTCGGAGATGGTCAGCAGCATCTTCTTGATAATGCTTAGCTTATATATTTGCACACCGGTACAACTCCCGGTAGTATATTATTGAGACTTAATCTAATACTAAATACCTGTATTACCTAAACATTTTATTCTGCAAATAAAGACTTTGACTTTGACTTTGACTTAGTAAAAATTTAAAAATGTCTGCGGTTGCCAACCCGCGATTGGTACTTTGGTAGCGATCACCTCATTCAAATCGGGTTATTATTACCCATGTATTTTAATGTAATAATGAAGCCCGCTTTTCTCTATGGGATATAATATAATATATATTACATCTCGAGATATAAATTAATATCGCTCACCATACTTTTAAATGGAACCGTTTACACTTAGCTATAATATATATTACATCTCAAACTATAAATATTTTTTCGATCGACCGAGCTACATTTTCATATTATATTTCGCACACCGTTCCGCACCGCCGCAGAAACGGGTGCGGGGTACAGGGGGTTATCCAATGACGAACACACACTGGTTAAAAGATATATCTCACAGTGTAAAAGCCAATCGCGGGATATAATTTATATTTCGGGATATAATATATCTTATATCCCATAGTGAACAGCCAGCCTAACTCCTTTTATATACAATGATGATAGATAAACTTCGTATATTTTTTGGACTTTTGTTGTAAAAGCATTAACTTACATTGCCCTATAGATGAACTATCCTGACTCTGTGGAGTCGAGTAACTGGTATTGCTAGTATGTTTCTGGTGCTATTATCACTTATTTTTTTAAACTACTTATGTTTATGTTTATGTGCATTACATTTTCATAAATTTATTGACTCTTTACGTTTTAAATCATAGTTTAGTTTTATGACCCTCTTCTGTAAAATATCGCTAATCATAAAAGGCATAACATTTGCAAGTTTACACCTTTTATGGTTAGGATTAGTAAGATGAATGGCAATGGACCAAATAAATCGCTTAAATTGCTGTCTAGATTACGAAGAAGAACCATTTCACTTTTATATTTTAGGTTCAGCTAAAATTTTATCCCGTAACTGTAAGTTACAGTCTGCACTGGTAACCCCTTCGGCTACCTTAATATTTTATTTTGTACTAGCTGGTACGCGGAGCGTTGCTACCACTGAAGAAATAATTGTGGAAATATCGTTTTAATTTGGAAGAGTTATATGGTTTAATTAGGTATAATATTAGGTCCTTACAAATGAAATTGGCGTTTTGTACGGGAGGAATATAAAGTCAATTTTTTTTTGTAAAATATATTTAATTAATCAAAGTATGCACCGTTGTTATCTATGCACTTTTGCCATCTCATAGGTAGTTCATTGTCCCTTTACTAAAAAAAAAACATGGGGTCGAGAATCAATAAACTCTTTGAAGGCGGTTTGGACTGCCGCATCGGAGTTGAATTTTTTTCCTTGTAAGAAGTTTTCCGTAATACATAATACATAAACACTCACGCCTGTCACCCAGAGGGGTAGGCAGAGACTACGGACTTCCATTTGGCACGATCCTGACATACTTGTCTCGCCTCCTTACATCCATATATCTACGCATACACGCTCGTCGGTTAAGGGTACTCCTAATCTGGCCCATTTTCAATATATCGCCAATTTGGTCGATAAACCTTCGTCTAGGGCGCCCTTCCCGACTCTTCCGTTCACTTCTGCAACATAAATTTGCTTTGTCACTCTTTCCTCGTTCATTCTTTTTCATGACCAAATTCCGGAAAAATGGTAATCTGTTGAGCAAGGTCCGAAGTATTGTGAATGTCGCAGACATCCAATTGTAGCTCATCTAACTTAGTGGTTGTTTGTTGTGCAGTGTAGTCTTGCGTTGTCGTGAAGCAGCAGTGGCCTAGAGCGATTGACCAATTTCGGTTGTTTAGCAGCTAGTTCTTCCATCATGGTTTGCAGTTGCTGACAATAGATATCTGCCGTAATCGTTTGGCCAGATTTTAGAAAGCTAGTGAACGACACCGGCGCTAGTCCACCAAACACTCACAAGTAACTTTTCTGAGTCAATTTTCGTTTAGGGCAGGATTTGGCTGGGTCTCAGGGTTCAGCCATTGCGACGACGCTTCCGATTATCGTATAGTATCCACTTTTCATCACAAGTAATGATTCGATTTAAAATCCCTTCATTATTGTGTCGGTTGAGCAAAGTAACACAGCAGTCGACGCGTGTTTGCAAGTTCGATTCACTCAATTCATGAGAAGCCTGCAGCTATCTCTGAAGTGCTTTGTGATGGATCCGCTTCCACAATCGCCTTTAATTCTTCATTTTACACTTTGGTCTCTGGCGGTCCACGGGTTGGTTCTGAAGGTCGAAATTTCCAGAACGAAAACGTTGAAACCAAAAACGTACCGTGCTTTCTTTTGCGACACCAGCGCGTAAATATACCGATATTTCATGTTTTCCATTGTGCGGTAATAAGCGACGCCAAAGAATAAAATAATGAGGAAAAAACAAATGAATGACTGTTTTCAAAACTCAAATGTACCAGCTAAATGAATTTATAAATTTGAATACTTCAGATCAAAGTGGTCAGTACGACAAAACGCTAATTTCATATGTAAGGACCTAAATAATACAATAATTGAAGTTGAATGATAAATAACTTTCAAATAAATTTGTCGGTACGATACGCGTGCCACCTACTGTAATTTAATTGTAATATGCCTATGACCTTCGCGCAAGTGCCAGCAATAAGTTGACAAAGTTTTACCAAAACCTGATGAACGGTATGGCAGCGCATAAAATACGAACAAACAAACATACATTTTTATATATTACAGAGTGTGTAAATTAAGTTTTGTTGTGTTATTATATTATTAAGGCAAAATAATAATTTTTGAAGTTATACTTCTTTTGGGGCGTTTGGGAAAAATGATGAGAGTGAATTTTTACGATGCGCGCGCACACCGAAACCTAAAAACGACACCATGAAGTTGTTACGATGCGCACGCACACTGACACCTAAAACAGAGAACTTCAATGGGTAATTGTCTCTCAAGTTTTTTTGTTTTGTTACGCTAAAGAAGTATAACTTCCTATGTGCGTACATAAGTACACACACACACACTTTTTTTCTATATATTGACTACAGTGTTTTTCATGAAAAACACTCAAACGTTTAAAGTAAAAAACGCACATCACACATGTCATAACTGGCATTTTTTCAACTTCAGATAACAATTTTTCCTGTGATATTATATATATTAATATATTGCACTGGATAACAGCGAGAGACACCAGCAAAATATAAACTAATCGCTTCTATGTTTCGTATGGTGAGTGTAGAGAATCAGGGGCATTTACTGGTAACGCGTATTTTAGCCCTCATGAGTGAAAACTCATCTTAATTTTGGTGCTTAATCTAGGATAAATATGTGTCTTTTTACCACACTTACCATCAGGTGGACTGTGTGCTGACTTGTCACCCTAGCCTTCTTTAAAAATAATTAGGAAATTAAAGGATAAACGCAGCGCAAGCTGTCGTGTAATATTTTTCTTACACGATTTTATTACTGGGCAATTTCATCGCGATAAGAATGCCGTTCAAATTGTTTTTGTTGACGGAAGACTATGTCGGTGTACGTGTTTTTGTAAGCTTTGCGTAGTGCAGTCCCACTGAAACTTGTTCTCGTAGGACGACCGAGTTAATTATGTGCGATGTTTATGTCCTATTAACAAGGGATTGGTATAGCGCCCTTGGCATTCTAAAAGCGCGGGGGCTCGCCGCTGGTTATATTTCCCGTTGTTTTGACAGAGGAGGTGAATGTGATCAGTACGAGTTACATAGTTATCTATTAACAATTAAGAGTTAGAAAGTAGTGCTAACGTATATAACGTATATAAATTGATAATACACACATACACTGAGACTAACCCAGCTAACAGGTGTATAAGTAAACATTTTTCATTTTCAAGTGTTATATATACTATATATTTAAATAACTCTTACACATTGGGAGTGTAGTTTGGGAGTGTAGTGTAGGAGTATACCTACACAGGGAGTGTTATAGTAAATGCGCTTTCTAATAATCCGTTTACTACGATTGCAAATCGCCTACATACACATAAAATAAAGCCTCATTGGTATGCTCTTTAATTGTTTGCACATTTGTAACGCTCTTTTTAACTTCCCTACATTTAATATCCGTAGTTTAGTTTTTTCATTTGTAATCCCATTAATGTACATATAATATAACTAATATTTCAATTCCCCCCATGAAATCTGTCACTTCATTTCTAAGTAGCAACCCCTGGTGGCAGAAAAAATTGTGAGGCATCCACAATTTTTTCTCGGTAAAGAAATGTCAATAATAAAGAGCACATTTATTCACTTTGTTTGGTTTATAGTTATAGTATACTTGAGTTGGCTTATCGGTTGGTTTCTACATTATTATTATATATTAAGCTAAAGTCTAACAACAAAAACCTAGTAAGCCAGTGCACTGTGTCACGTTCAAACTAACCGTTAGGTCATCATTAGGCAAAATGACGACTCAAACCGAATACTGATTAGTTACACCATTTTAGGGTAGAGTAAAGTTATAGTTTTTCCAAAAGTACGAAAAAAGGAATAAGATGACTAATATAAAGCGTTTGAAGTTAACCCGCCGCACCTTGTGGCAAGGTGATTTTATTTTCAATATGGCAATAGTGCTGAATCTATCACCTCAGAGGGTGACCTAATGAGACAGCCTTCAAAACACAAATTACAATCGTCAGTTGTCACTTCACTTCTCTTTTCCTTTAAGCGTATTATATTCTGTTTATTGCTATTTCTGATCATATACATTTACTAGCTGTGCCCTTCATGCGCTTTTTTCCCAGAAATATTCGCGGGCACGCACACTACAATTCACCACTATTTCGTTGTAATCACACCATTAAACTGCAGTGACAGAGCTCTCCATGGACACCTGCAGCTAACTTCAAACAAAGAAGGCTACAAATGCGTTGTTACCTCCGAAGACTAAGATAGAATGCCTCACAGCTTGTTATTACAATGGCTTGCAATAGCTTTCAGACAATTAGCAATGTAAATCCTGCCACCAATTTTTATTATTACGAAAGACGTTAAAAACAATTTAAAATTAAAAATTTTGTACAATCGACTTTAATATAAATTATTAAGAATAACTCAAAAACTATTATTCAGACCTTGATCAAATTTATATGGGATCACATGAGAAGCACCAGCTTTCAAACAAAAAAAGAATCATCGAAATCCGTTTACCCAGAAAAAAGTTATGAGGTAATACAGAAAAAAAAACATACAGTCGAATTGAGTACCGTCTCCTTTTTGAAGTCGGTAGAAAAGTGAGAACACTTTTTATAGAAATTTATAGAAAATTCTAAATGAATTAATTTGCTTTTTTAAATTACATATACAGCCTATCAAAGTCTTTAGTGAACGAATGAATTTGCTGTGCTGAAGAGACCTCCTCCACAATTTGCCTCATAGGAGGAATATTGGCTATAGTTGCCACGCTTGGTTCGGGTTGATAGCCGCAACAGTCGCAAGTTTGTTTACTATTTGAAGTTGTTATCAGGAAGATGCTGTTGCCCATTTCCTGTTTCATTTCCCTCTGTGACCTCTTATAATAATATCATTTTTAACTACTGTAGTATTTCACACGCGGATTTGACCAAATGAGATCAAAAGCCTTTAAATCTACCCTTTGTAACCGATTTAATTAAGGTACAATAAAATATTAATTAATTAATTAATTTACTTACACCGAGTATGTGGAAAATAACCACTTCAAATTGAATTTACAAGTTCAGAGCATGAAGGTATACATAAATACATACATAAACACTCACGCCTGTCACCCAGAGGGGTAGGCAGAGACTACGGACTTCCATTTGGCACGATCCTGGCACACCTCTCTCGCCTCCTTTACATCCATATATCTACGCATACACGCTCGTCGGTTAAGGGTACTCATAATCCGGCCCATTTTCAATATATCGCCAATTTGGTCGATAAACCTTCGTCTAGGGCGTCCCTTTCCGACTCTGCCGTTCACTTCTGCAGCATAAATTTGCTTTGTCACTCTTTCTTCGTTCATTCTTTCTACATGACCAAACCACCGAAGCATTCCTTTCTTAATCCTGGTCACAACGTCATCTTGCAAACCACACTTTTCTCTTATCACACTATTTCTCACCCTGTCATTCAGATTCAGCCCTAGCATACTCCTTAATGACCGCATTTCTACAGCATTTATTCTACTCTCATGCTTCTTCTGCCAGACCCAACTTTCACTACCATACATTAAAGTAGGGACTAACACAGCATTGTGAATTGCCAAACGTGCCTTTTGACACATTCTGACTCTTAACAATAGCGTGTAGAGCCCCATTCACTCCATTTCCTGCGTTCACTCGTCGTTCTATATCCTTATCATATCTACCATCCCTGCTAAATAAACATCCCAAATATACAAACTCATCCACTTGCTCAATCAACTCCCCTTCTATTCTTATTTCACATAACGTTAAAGGTATACATATAACTTATTCTTCATCAGCCCATTAAAGTCCACTGGTTGGACATGGATCTCCCGTTGTAGAAAGAATTTACCCTTATCGTCACGCTTGGCAGGCGGATTGACCAGTGACGACCTGGAATGACATGCAGAAAGCCGATGGATGCAGGTGTCTTAGGACCGAGCTTTGTGGCATTACTTGGTAGAGGCAAATGTTCAGATGTGGATTTGTAAAGGGCTGTAATATTGATGACGTTGGTGATGGTGAACATAATGATGATGATATACGAAATGTCTACAAATGTAAAATACTCAGACAGACAACGGGAAGCAGTGTCAAAATTGCGATAAGTCTAACATTGCGGTCGATAATCCGCCTGTGAGAGGACCATAATTATATGATATTAGAGCTGGTTTTTCCGTTATCTATCGCAGACCATGAGATTGTCCTAGCATTTATTTAAGTAACCTTTTTGATATGGCGGATGGAGTCTCTAACGCCGCGCCGACACCATACTTTAATAATTATTACCGTAATCTATACCAATAAATAAATTTGAAGTGGCTGTCTGTTATATTGAAATAACTGGTTTCTAATAAGCTCAGGGGGTTATTTGCATGCTAGTAAGACATAAATAACCTTTTAAAAAAATTGTATGTCCTGTCTGTTCAAAAAGATTAGCCCGGATAGATAGAAAGACTTCTGTCTGTCCGGGATAATCTTTGGAATGGCTGAACAGGTTGCGATGAAACTTTACGAACAGATCTTTAAAAAAAAACAGTCAGAACACTCTAAAACAAGAGGAATCTAGGCTTCGTTTTATCTGAAAAACTTAAAGATTTTTTTATAAAAACGCATTCTTCTTTTTAAAACATGAATAGATCTTACCCAGGCGAAGTCTATGCGGGTCGCTAGTCTATACATAATATTATAAATCTGTTGAAAATTTGTGTGTGATTCACTAAAACGGACGGATTTCCATGGCAACTTTTTATCTGCCTATATAGAAGATAAAAAAAGGGTTACGTTTTCCCCTTTTTATAAGTTTATTTTCATAATAGCTGCAGACGGTTATATTAGTCATAGAGATAATAACATAGAGTTCTTAAAATGTATGATTTAGCTATACATATTATAAATACTATACTATAGAAAAGATTGTACGTGAAAATGGATCTCACCGCGCCACCAGAAAGAATAGAACGACATCTGCCGGACCAGTTAGTCAATTTATAAACATAGCAAATATCTTTTGCATGCAAGTTTATTACAAAAACTAACTGCCGGGTTGAGGCAAAAACGTGAAGAGCAAATATAACATAAATTACACTTATTTTATTCCTAGGCGGACAAATTAGAGCAGACGCCGGCACCTGACTAAATACCACAACTGGTTTCCAGGTATTAATTAACTTTATTTTTATTAAATTCCAATCACCGCGCCCCCTTTGGAGTTATCACTTCCTTATATAGCGAGCGTGTTTTTTGCGAGATACCCAACACTTAATCTTTATTTTGCGATTTTTTTAAATATGTACCTCCAATTTTGACAGCTCCGTAGCGCATATTGTTCTCCGGTCTGGATGTTTGTCCTTGTGCTATTTATGTACGTAAACTGCCTCCACGATACAAGAGACAATTCTAGTGTGGAAGGTAAGGTTTTAAGAAAAAAAAAAATTAGCTAAAATACTTCTTTGTACGTAAGATTTAGGGTTATCAGTTATTTTATAAAACTGCAGTAATAAATGAACTTACAGTCCACTTGATGGTAAGTGGTTATAGCAGTCCATGGACACCGGAAGCCAACTTAAAACAAAGAAAGATACAGATGCGCTATCACTTCTGAGGACTAAGATGGAATACCTCAAAGCCTGTAATCATACTGATTCTATATACCCTACAGACCGGAACACAGCAGTGCAGGTATTATTTGGCGGCAAAAGTTAGTCATGACGCTCTCCAGTGAGGTCTTACCCTTAAGCATGGGTCGCAGATTTACGTCGTGTGACGTGGCGGTCCGTGTCCCATGAAACTCGGTGTAATTCCCTCTCTGAATTTTATAATACAAAAGTTTGTGCTTGTGAGTCACAAAGGCGGAAAATATTGACACATATCATTACTATAATGTTCATTCAAGAGATCTATTTTCTATTTTTTTATCATTGCATTAAATTCTTCTAGATTATTTTTAAACAGCTCGAATGAAATCTTTAATTTTGTTCAAGTTAGCTATAAATAAATATTAACAACTTCAAAAAATATACACTGCCTGATCACACGCCTGATATTTATTGAAATCCCTAAGCTTACTTAGAGACTACTTTACATTTCGACGGGACGTAAATGCGAAATGCTATACGAAACTATCATGACAAAAAGTTATAAAATATTCATTAAAAGACTGATAAAGCAAAATAATGTTAAAATTAAGACTCATGTACGTCTTCATTATCATGATGATCATTACTTTGTAAGTAATAGGCATAAACTTATATTTCTCTCCAAAGCTTACCCAAAGCTTATACCAATTAATGATCGATATTCGATACTCCTTCAATCTCAGACTGCTTTCTGTCGAAGTCTAAATCGTCATTGTATCGTACGTAAACCAGACAGTACTGGAATTTTACTGATGTTTCCCTTAATGCGACCCCTAAAACAATCACTTGCGACATGAGGTGATGGATTAGTTTAAAGAAATAAAGTGAGTCGTTGGATTGATTAGTATTAAATGTTAATGATTCACTTCAATCACAAAATCTGGTAATCATATAGGTATTAAATATATAACTCAGAAATATTACAATGACAGAAGACTACAAGTGTACGCGCAAACACAGAGGCACTAGTCTAAAGTGCACTTAAGTAGTAGACTGGACTTAATTAAAATTTTGTTTATATACAACATGACAACAGTGCAATAAATGGCAATAATATTTGGTCTTAACTTTTGTAAAAATAATACATCAACAAAATACTCCTAGATGTCACGTCACGTAATCGTTACGTGACAAGATAAAAAGGCTATTTATAAAATAATCTATGAGCACAATATGCAAAAATATGTGATCCCAATCTAAGTAATGGAATAGAAGCAAAACAAATGTAAGTGCCGAAAGAATGCAGACAAGGTTTTTTGCTATGTCAATGCAATAAAGTTTTTATGCATCACTTATTATAATTTCGATATAAAAACAGTTTCGACGCTCACTTTGAACACAATGGGCCATCATTGTCATTAAGTTTAGCCTATGGCTTTGTTCATTGAACATTATATAATATATTATTACAATTTCGTTATTCGTGTATTAGATAGAAACATATTATTATATTAGCTGTACTGATATTATGATACTTTTCTGAATTTCAGTTCAATGAACTAATTATTATCGTATTTTTGATACGATTTCTTACTTTTGAATTAAAGTCAAACGATATTATCGTGTCGTTTGAATCCAATTCGAAACAAAAAAATTATAGGTCCTACTTAATAAATTTATGTAATTGATTGATATCCTTAAATATAGTAATAATTTGTCAGTACAGTTCGTATCAAAATACCGAGAAAACTCGGTTTCAACGTAGTACCGAAACTAAAACCTCCGGTACTGTGATAGGGACCGGTTTTGCAACACTTAGGTAAAACCGATATATAAAAAACTTGATGTACATTTTATTGGACTAGCTTATTTGTTGCATACTTAAAATAACGTCCATAACTTTTAATTCAAAAGTACCTTTTTTTTCATTGTTTTGTAAATTTTTAAGTAAATATTACTTCATTTTATTTTCAAAAATTCTTTATAAAATTGTAAAAAATTTAGACCCGAAGGAAGTTAGCGCAGAATATTTTTTTTAATTAAACTGTATGCCAACTAATTGCTCCTTAAATGCTCTCTTAGAATCTGTAATTGCTCCACGTCTATTAGTATTAGTCAATTTATAATTAATTTTACTATTAAACATAAAATATCTATAAAACAATAGTATTAAAAAATAAATTCCTTAAGTGAGAGTATGTGTATGTTATATTGTGTATTCTATAAAAAAATGTGTATAAAGTATGTGTGAAGTGTGCGTAAGTGTAAGGGCGTAATGAGGATTCATGTGAACATAGCTTTTAGTGAATTCAACGATCACCGATGACGTCATAGGGCAACAATTAGCGTGCAAACATTTTTTTATATTAATTATTATAAATATTGCAAAAATATAACATTTTTGTTTTTTAATTAATAGAGCAAATTGAGAGCAATTCTTTAGGCAAAAAAACTTTAGATATTTTAAGTTTTATAGCAAAATAAAATTTTCGATTTTTTAAAAAAAATAATTATAAATTAACTAATAGTAATAGACGTAGAGCAATTACGGATTCTAAGAGAGCATTTTAGGAACAATTAATAGGCATACAGCCGCAGAACGCGACTGGGTTCTTCGCTTCTCGAAACTGACGGAATATCCTCTGCACTCGAACGCTCAAATCCCTGATAACGGAGTGAGACTTAGAACAACTATGGGGTGTAATCCTAGTTAATCTAAAAGGAAGAGCATACGCATATACATAATATGTAGATTACGTATCAAGTCTTGTATTAAATTACAATATTGCATGATTTTTATCAAATGATATCTAAGTTTTGCCTTTCAAGTTATATTTTATATATGTTATATGTTATATACAAACAGACGGCCTAACTTGACAGGCAAAAGGAAAAGTTATAACAATAATTCTTAAACACATCTTTTTATTTATTTGCATTGAATATCGATGATTGTAAAGGTCACCCAGTTTCTTTTATTGATCCACTATTTCTATCCTTTGTTTCCTTATTTTGTTGATGAAAAATAGTTTAAGTGCCTATTTAATTTTTTTATAGAATAAGGATGACAAACGAGCACACAGTCCATCTGATGGTATGTGGTTGCTGTGGCCCATAGACATCTACATCTATCTTCGTTTGCGAATTTAAATGCAGATGCGTTGTCAGCCATGAGCACTAAGATAGAATGCCTCTTTTCCAGTAAAAAAGGTCTCCGGTTCTCTACACTCACCATACGAAACACAGCAGCATTAAGCTGCTATTTTACGCTGGTATTCTGTGAGAGCGTGGTCCTTCCCCGGTCGAGCCGACCCATTCGTACTACAACTATACTATTAATATAGCTGCAGCATGGCTCTACCACGTAAAAAAGGTAGAGCCATGCTGCAGCTATATTATTAGTAATATTTAATATTACTTTTTATGTTTTTTGTTCTATTACAATTTTGTTTTGTTTTTTTTACCGGCTATACCGTTCATCAGATTGCGGTAAAACTTTGTCAAGTTGTTGCTTGCACTTGCGCGAAGGTTATAGGCATAGTACAATTAACTTACAGTAGGTACGCGTATCGTACCGATAATTTATTTGAAAGTTATAGATCATTCAATTTCAATGATTGTATTCATTCCTAATAAAGTCTTTCAAATTTAAAACGATATTTCCAAAATTATTTCTTCTGCGGCAGCAATGCGCCGGGTACCAGGCTAGTATAAAATAAAAGAACTAAGCATATCTTATTAAAATATAAGATGTACCTAGATACTTTATTATTTTTAGTAGGTATGTCAAACTGTAAAAAATTATGCAAAAACACATATCATTTGTCACCGAGCTATCAATATAACAAATAGACTAAGATAAATTTTATATTAATATTATGTAATGGAGTTCTTTAGAAACGTATTACAACAAATATTGCATCGAAGATACAAGAAAAGAAGCAAAAGAATATTGGTAGAGCCATGCTCCAGCCTCGTCTCTCTGTCTCTCTCTCACTCGTCTGAGGAAGGACCACGCTCTCGCAGCGTAAAATAGCAGCTTAATGCTGCTGTGTTTCTTATGGGGAGTTAAAGGTAGCCGTACCGACCCTGCCAACTATAAGCCAATTTCAATTACCTCCATACTCTGCAAGATTATGGAGCGTATATTGAACGCCCACTTCATGGCATACCTAGAGCAAAATGATCTCCTCAGTGATCGCCAGTACGGATTTCGCCAAAATCGATCGACTGGGGACCTTCTAGCGTATGCCACTCACATATGGAGTGAAGCCCTCGAGAACAGTGGTGAAGCACTTGCTGTTTCCCTCGATGTTTCGACTTTGACAGAGTTTGGCACGCTAGTCTATTGGGCAAGCTTTCAGCGTACGGCTTATCCCCTGGCCTGATTGTCTGGATGAAGGACTTTCTGAGTGAACGGTCTCTCCGGGTCGTCGTCGATGGCTGTTCATCCGATACTGTGGCGACTAACGCCGGTGTTCCTCAGAGGTCCGTTCTCTCCGCAACTCTCTTCCTGCTGCACATAAATGATCTGCTCATTCCCGGTATCTATGGGTATGCAGTCGTCGATATTCCACGATTTGTTGTCGATATTCCACGCATTAGAACCAAACAGTTTTCTTCGACTTTTGTAATGCGTACAACAAAGGAGTGGAATAATTTGCCGGCGTCTATCTTTCCGTCCGAATACAATCTGGGCGTCTTCAAGGCAAGAGTGAATAGGCTTTTGTTACTCTAAGACAGTGCGATTTACCATCTAAGGCTGGATCACCACTTACCACCAGGTGGGATTGTCGTCAAGCACTGGCTTATAATAAGTTAAAAAGAAGAGTAGAGAACCAAAGACCTTTTATACTGGATACTAGCCATTCCATCTTGATCCTCAGAAGTGACAACGCATCTGCATTTTGATTCTTAATCGAGGATAGATGTGGATGTCTATGGGCTTAAGTGGATGACTTACCATCTGGTGGACTGTGTGAAAGTTTGTCACCCTTATTCTATAAAATACAAAGGCCGGACTTTATTAAGTCCGGCCTTTGTATTATTAGACATTCTCTACTAGTCAATCCATAGAGATGTGAGAATTTGACGTAGATATAGCAAATTATAGAAAAAATACTTTGTAGTTATTATTATATAGTTATTAAATTTAATATAATATAGTTATATTTATATTTTCATTCAGCGCTGAATAACCCTTGTGGCAAAATAATAAAAATAAATTGGATTTTATAATAAATATTTAAAAAAACTGAAGACCTTTTTCAGAGACAATGTTGAGCTTAAAAACTATTTTATTACTCTAAAATTTACATAAACTTCACAATGTCAAAATCTGCGTAAGATTTAGACCAAGGAATTTAAATATCACTAAATACTACGTTAGTCGTTTAAAAATTGCTTGGTTTAGACTCAAATTTTGACATTGAGAAGTTCGAGTTCAAATTCACTCGATATTGTCTTTGAATACCAGTTTAACATTTATATGGTGGTAGGGCTAGCTCCTTACTTACGATATAATTTAAGCAGACCAAACTTGTATTTTGAAATTATTTCTAACCTGAAACAAAAAAAAAATATTACAAATCTGCTTGCAAATAGTATTTTTGTACTCCAAATATTTGTATTACGGATAATAAATATCCGACAATCTTTCACGGTGGTGGGGATATTATATATACCATTTTCTAACAAAGAGACCGTCTGGGTTGGTGCCACCCACTACTGTGTTCCGGTTTGAAAAATTAGGTAGCCAGTATAACAACACGCTATTAAGAGGCCTTCCATCTCAGTTCTCAGAAATGACAACGCACCTGTGGCGTTTATTGCCTGATGTTCACTTGCAAGTGTCAATGGGCTACTGTAGCCACTTACCATTGAATAGGAATTAGTTCTTTTGTGACAATATAATAAATGTATATTTCATTTATTGCATAATAATCTTAAAAGATAACACAAAAAATATCAGACACGCATGCGCCTAAGATCCTATGAGATCTTTTTCGCACAGACTCTAACGTAATAATATATAGGCATACTTTGCTCTAACACCTAGAATAGCTTGATTATTAATTAAATTATTTAACTCGCTTGAATAATTCTTCATTCATTAAATTGTTTAACGTGTTGGTTTTAAAAAAAAGAATTTCATTAAGCGACTCCGAGCGCAGCAGTAGGTAATATGTTTACTAAAAGTTCAATTATTTATATTATATTGAAAGATAAAAAAACTATTTACTTCTATCTACTATTGCAGTTAAGCACAGAGTTGTAATTGATAGCCAACAACCGAGAAAGCATTGTCATTCATGATCGAATATTGTTCAAAAATATTGTTCTTATGTGATAATTTACAGATAAATGTTCTTCGAGGTTCTTAATGACTATAAAATATGAATTTCGTATACAGCAATCATTTCTAAGTACCTCAATAAACTTACAAAGAAATGTACAATAATGTTTTTGAATTATAGTAATCTCTAAAATAAGGAGTTATATGTTAAGAAAATAACGTGCAGGGCAAGTCCAGTTTAAATTAGGCCTTAGAAATCGTCTTATTACAAGAATATGTAAAGTAACTCCATTGTAGAAACTGTTTTAAAGACTTCAGCAGTTATCACTACAGAAAGTATCGAGAAAGCCCTGAGGTAATGATCTTTCCTTGACCGTCAATCTTACAAATTGGTAATAGTTATTTTTTTTATAGAATAAGGGTGACAAACGAGCACGCAGTCCACCTGATGGTAAGTGGATGCTGTGGCCCATAGACGTCTACATTTATCTTCGATTAAGAATCAAAATGCAGATGCGTTTTCACCCCTTAGGACTAAGATAGAATGTCTCGTTTCCAGTAATAAAAGCCGGCCAAGTGCGAGTCGGACTCGCGCATGAAGGGTCCGTACCATCGTAAAACACATTTCTGGTAGGGGAGCCCTCTTTAATTTTTTTATAGCGGCAACAGAAATACACATTCTGTGAAAATTTCAACTGTCTACCTATTATGGATCATGAGATACAGCCCGCTGACAGAGAGACGGACGGACAGCGGAGGCTTAGTAATAGGGTCCCGTTAGTTACCCTTTAGGTACGGAACCCTAAAAAGTGTCTCTGGTTCTCTACACTCACCATTCAAAACACAGCAGAATTAAGCTGCTATTTTATGCCGGTATTCTAGGAGAGCGTGGTCCTTCCCCGATCGAGCCGACCCATTCGTGCTACAACCATAATATAGCTCTAGGGTGGCTCTACCTCTATTGTCATTTAGATTTTTAAAAGTGATTTTACTCGTAAGTGTGAGAAAAAGTATCCGTCTATTTCAAACGAAGTTGACATAACGCTATTCAAAGCCTTTTATCAGCCATTTTACACGTGCAATCTATGTGTTAAGTGTGAAGAGCCTACAATGCCCTGCAGTTACAATATAATAATGCCTTCAGGATGCTGATGCAACTTCTACGGTATTGCAGCGCATCAGCAATGTTTATACCGAACAGTAAAGACGGTTATACAAATAATACATCATTATTATATATATTATTTATATTATACGTTAATAATGTTATATACAAAAAGTATACGTATTAAAATCGAAGGAAACGTTTTAGTGTTTAAAATGCAAAGTCCTTTCTTATGTAGATATAAAAACAGTTCGGATCTTGTTTTCGCATTTGTTCGGTCAACAGAGTTTCGGTCAGAAACCTTAACAAATATTTGAATTGTTAATAACGGCTATCGAATTTTACTTATAGAATTAACTTGACCTACCTTCGGTCGAATTATTTGCATAGAACATGATGTTCTTCATCTGTAGGAGACAAATATCCAGGAAATCACAATTTCAGATGGTCAAGTACATTGTGGCGTAAGACAGGGGGGGTTAAGCTTGCCTCTATTGTTTAACTTTTATGTCAATCAGCATATTGAGCGACTCAGTAGTACTCATGTTAGCTGTCATATTAACGATATCAGCTTCAATAATATAAGCTATGCTGACGACATGGTGCTGCTGAGTCCCTCAATCAATGCACTGAGGACTTTATTGTCAATATGTGAGACATATGCGGAGGTACATGGGCTAAAATATAACGCTAACAAAAGCCATTTTTTTCATTTTTTTCCTTATGTTCAAAGCAGGCAAACATCAGCCCCCAGAATCACTGGGTGGGCATAGTCATAGGATTAAAATAATGTGTAACTACTTACAATACTAACATAGTTTTAAGTCAATATTGTTACTACACTTATTAATAAAAACTTAAATAAAGATATTAAAAGTTAACAGATATAAAAGACTCTGAAATTAAATGTCAGAGGGCTGCTTTAACACAATACAAAAAAAATATTGTTACTAACAACATTACTAACAATATATGGACCATGGTCTGAAATAAAATTATTATTATTATAAAATGGGTCATCTATGTGCACTATGTCTGTCGACGACACTCGAAAACATTTCAATAAACATAATTTAAAATCAACTTTCCCAAAATAGGATCAACTAACTTCCTAATAATTGTTAGTGTAGGTACTGTTCAGGAAAGACTGCGACTACCTTACCTATGTTGAGGTGATTTGTCATTAGGACGCTATTGATTGATTCTTTAAAGTCTTAGGGTGCCTGGCTCGAGCAAGGAGCCCATATAATTTCGTTCTGTCAAAAAACATTGGCAATTTTTTTAAGAGAGGCTAATGTCACAAAATTATTTTTGACTTTCCATTTGAATGTATTATATTTTTAAGAATAAAACACTGACCATGTTATTAAAATTAATATTAAAAATTTTAAATCCAAGTAGCCTGACTTTAAATATTGATACATTTTTATATTTTGTATAAATTAGCATTTAGCACTAACTTTAACTGTTCTTTATGAAGAATTTCAAATAATTTTGAATATAGAACGAACAAAAGCTGTTTAAAAACGCTAAATATTATACTAACGAGTGTTGACCGCATCGGCAAATAGCCAATCTCGAGAACAAATTTGCATACGCAAGATCGTTGGCAAAATGAACCTGTCCATTACAATAAAATTATAAGGTACTATGCACATTGTTTGAAATAATGCAAAAGTATAAAAAGTTACAGCCTATATACGTCCTACTGCTGGGCAAAGGCCTTCCCTCATTTCTGAGAGGGTTTTTAGGGCAAGGAAATGTGCAACGCGCTGCCCCAATGCGTGTTGGCGAATTTCACATGTCTTTGAATTTTTTTTCTTATTTCTCAGACATGCTGGTTTCGTCACGATGTTTTCCTTCACCGCCGAGTACGTGGTAAATCAGCACTTAAAATTGCAATTAACAATTTAAAATAAACAAACAAGAGTATACTGAATAAAACTAATTATAGGTATTTTATCGCCGTAAAATTAAGAGAATCCACTAATATTATCCCATGGGTGTCGTAAAAGGTAACAGAGGGAAATAAAACTGGAGATGGGAATGGGCATCAGTATGTTAATAACTCAAAATATAAAAAACTGCGGATATTAACGGATGAGTACAGTTGTCAGTAAAGCGCCGAAAACGTCGAGAATCAAAATGTTAAAATAAAACGCCATAAAATCTGTAAATAGCTTTATTCAACGTGTACTGTGTAGTGTTTGCGTAATAAGTAATCAAAAAATGTGAAAATGTGACAACAATCAAACAAATTTCTTTGAAATCAATACAGATAATATCTTTTTACAAGCACGCATTCTTAAAATGTTTTCTTCCAATGGCTAAAATGATTCCTAGTTTAAATAAATTTTATTGAATCGCTCTTTCTAGAACATCTTTTATGAATGATTTTTAAAACTAGAAGTAACGGTCTAAATTTGATATTTTCTATATTTGTATGTATAGTGTGTGTGTGAGCACGTGCGTGTGTGCGATCGTGAGTGCCTGCGTCCGTGCGTGCATTCGTGCGTGCGTGTGTGCGTACTAACGGGCGTGCGTGCTAAAAAGTGTGCGTGAATGCGTGCATATACGCGCATGTGTGTGTGTGTGTGTGTGTGTGTGTGTGTGTGTGTGTGTGTGTGTGTGTGTGTGTGTGTATGAGTGTGTGTGTGTGTGTGTGTATGAGTGTGTGTATCTGTGTAGGAAGATGAAAAAAGTGAGAGGGGTCCGACATTCGCATATCCTAGGGGCCACTACATGGCTTAATCCGACTCTAAAGTCATTAAACTAAGCTCGTTAGTAGAAGTTAGTATATCACTCAAACACTTGGATTCCTTATAACTAATATTTAAAATCCAAGTAACTGATCAAACCATAACAACGCCTATTTAAACTTAAGTTCCTTTAAGATGCCGCGGGTTCGATAACCGGTGTGTTGATTGTTTGAACGACACGTTCAAGTGTTTTGACGCGGTTAAGCATTTAAGCTACTAATATTTATCATCTAACTGTTTTAATTAAATCATGATAACCTCTAATGAGAAAGAGGAAAGAGCATAAAATATATATAGAAATGTAGAGAAATATGAACCGTGCAATGGCGGTGAAAAATATCTAATACCGAGGAGTCTTCCTTAAAACAACTAGAAAATAAAAACAGCGGTCGCGGATTTTACAAAGAATTTTTTTTTTGGATTAGTCATGCGTACAGCAAAGGAGTGGAATAAGTTGCCAGCATCTGTCTTTCCATCCGATTACTATGTGGGCGTCTTCAAGGCAAGAGTGAATAGGCTTTTGTTAAGTCAGTGCGCTTTACCATCTTCGACCACATCACCACTTACCATCATGTGGGATAGTAGTCAAGCGCTGGCTTAGAATAGTTAAAAAAAAACTCGAAGATATTACAAAGAACCCAAGAAACAAGACATGCTATTGCTTAGCTGCGTCCGAGTATAGTATAGTATAGTAGTATAGTAAATGAGAGTTTCATATAGTATTAAGTCATATAGTATTTTAGTAAAGTTTTAGGAAGAATTTTTTGGCCCTTTTAAATGGACCCTGTTTTAAGGATTATCATATGCTCAAGGTAACACTTATAGTTGTCTAAATAGTTACAATAAAATTTGGCCAAGTGCGTGTCGGGCCACGCACAATGTGGAGGTAGGGTTCCGTAGTTACCCGTCACAATACGTGGGCTTTCTTGATAATGAGCATAAGTGAGTTCGCGTTTTGAACGCTATAACGACTAAAATGGGCCCAAATATGAAGATGGTAACAGAAGGACTTATTTTCAAATGAGACTTATAGGGAGTGGTATTCAAAAAAGATTAAAAAAACAAAATAATTCTCATGCCAAGGTACAAAGATGATCATAATTGACTTTTGTTCTATCTATATATTCCCGGCCGTTGAAACCCTAAGATATATATAATATATGACCGTAACGAACCTTCACGTAAACCACCACTGCTCTAAATTATCCTGAAGTCGCCCGCGTAAACCAAGAGTGTGACGAATGAAGCTGTATGAGGTTATATGACTGTGTGAATACTTTGAATGAGGCCTACAATAACTACCAACTAAAAAATAAGTGCAAGTAGTAGTAAGTAAGTAAGAAAGATCCTCCCTGCCTATCCCGCAAATGAAAAAGTAAAGCTATAGTAGTAATGCATATAAATCGTTTTCTTCATATAATGTTGATTTTTAACAGTTTACAATAACATTACAAATTTATAATGCAGCTAGTTTTAGGTCATTTCCTATGGAGTTGTAACGAATTTTTATTAATTTTTTAAGATTTTATTCCATAGTTTTCTGGGCGTGATTAATACCTATAACTATGCCAAATCACAGATTTGTAGCACCTTGGGTCTCTGAGTTAAACCGCAGACGGACGGACATGGCGAAACTATAAGGGTTCCTTGTTGTGTAACTACGGAGCCCTAAAAACTTCATCCTAATTTTCCCGACCTTTAAGAAGTTTTTTTTTTCCAAAGAATCATTGAAGGCAAAGACATCGCGTAACATATATTAAGAAATAATAATTTAAAAAACTATATTCTATATCGACCACTGCCATGTTCTTATTACTAATTATTTTACAACTAGAAACCTTCTAAAATTACTAAAATTGCTCAGTATATAGCCGTTACAGACATACAGCAAAATAATTTTTTGAAAAAAAAAATTAGTCTAATTTTGGAGGAGGAAACAGGGACTGAAGATTTTCATAGTTATATTCAGTCCGGGAAATCTCTCTCTTGGTTGTCTAGCTCGATCGTTCAAACACAAGATAGTAATAGATCTATTAATAATTTAAAATTAAAAAATTTGTACAACCGACTTAAATATTAATTATTTAGAATGACTTAAAAATTGTTGGTCAGATCTTGATCAAATTTATATGGGACCACATGAGAAACACCAGCTTTCAAATAAAAAAAAATGATCGAAATCGGGTCACCCAGAAAAAAGTTATGAGGTAACACACAAAAAAAAAGAACATACAGTCGAATTGAGTACCTCCTCCTTTTTGAAGTCGGCAGAAAAGAACATAAAGTCGAATTGAGAACCTCTGCCTTATTTGCTAAAAACACACGTATATAAAAATGCAAATATGTTCTGAGTCATCATCACTATCATCATCACTACAGCGCATCACAAGTTCACTACTAAATATGGTCCTTGGCCATCTGCATTTATCGGCTTCCTACATGCCTATGTGGAAGGTGAAAGCATAACCCAATTGTATGTCTTCATTAACATAATATATCAATGCTTATTGCTTACAGTTTGCATGCTCATGAGTTTACACTTAAAGTATAGTCTAAAAGTAAACTTTAAAAGAACAAGGCCCAAAGTCATAACAAAACTGACCTATTAAGTAATACATATATAATAGTGTTCAACGATTTAAATTAAATGTCAAGCCAATATTATAGAGATTGAAAGTCAACAATCGATCATATCGATCTAAAGTATTAGCTATGACTAATAAGATTCGTCGTCTATCAATCACTTATAAAAAAACTATGCAAACAGCCGGCATCGGACTACTTGACCTACATAATATGTTATATGCTATACAATGTACCGGCACAAAAACGCTTTGTGACCAGCATATCTGATATGGATAAACATAGCTGATTTAAAATATACAGGCAACCTGCAGCCTGCGATATACTTATCTTTAGTAAAGCCCTTTTCTTTTATTTAATAAAAAAAAAGTATTGAATGAATTTACCTACTGGCCACCTGATGTTAAATAGCTACTGCAGCCCATAAACACAAAAACACGAATTAAAAAAGGCATACACATGCGATATCACAAATAAGGGCTAAGATGGAATGCTTGCCTGTCTCTATAATGTTCTCCAGACCGATTTGACAGCAAACCTAATAACCGATTTTGGCCTGACCCAGGATTCGAACCCGGGACCTCATCAGCAATCGCATTTACCGCTACTACACCAACGAGGCAGTATGTCTCTATACCCTACAGACTAGAACACTGCAGTGCAGGCATTGATGTTTAGCCGCGGAAATAGGTAAGAAGGTGGTTTCTTCCCAGATAGATACCATGGCAGAAAAGGAGTCCTACCGCCCGCCGTGCTCATTTTATCTTTCTCTATGTGTTTTTTAGCTAATAGGCCATATTTGACTACTGTCCCATCTTCCCCGACTTGTCTAAGCAGTGTGCTCGTTTGTCACCTAATACTACAAAAATTGGTATCTCTAACGGTTTTCATTATATCTCTCATAAGCAGATTAAACGATTCGTCACTATATGAACAGCGTTGTCTGTTTGCTGTCGCTGGTTTGTGAAATGCCGAGGACAAATTGTAAAGTGCCTCGTCATTTTCCCATGAAACCCAAATTAAACTGTGACTTCTGTCAACTTTGTGTTAAACAAGAAAGTACCTATCAAGTTATATCAGCGACAGTAGGTTACGGTGGTCACCCTGAAGCTGCGGATATTTATAGAATACATTAATTAGGCGAAATGTGATATAATAACGGATAAATTATCAGCTAAATCATAAAACAGCGTATCGTGAAATACCCATTAGAAGCATCATTAACTTACCTTCGGCATTTTGCAAACCAGTCACAGTTCGCAAACAGACGACGTCATTTGTAGTGACGAATTTACACAGACTGCCGACGACATATCGACAAAGAATTATTTTCTTTGTATCTTCTTTTAACAGCCTTTTCAATCCGTGGCACGTTTCGGATTCTTTTATCGTTGCGAAGCGGAGATGGTAACGCGTTAATTGAGGTATGTTTTGGTTCCTTTTACGTTGAGAAGCAGCGCGGCGCTGATTTAAGCGCTTAGTCAGTTGTGTGCCGATATATTATATAACCCACAAAAACATAAATGAGAAAAAGGAACCAAAATTTCTATAAACGAAGTTTGGGATTGTCAGCTTCGCCAATAAAAGAGTTGAGAACTGAACGTTCTTTAAGTTAGCTATAAGAATCTCTTCTCCTTTTCCAATTTATTAAAAAATGCTTTCATATTAATAATAAAAATAATCAAATTATCAATATTCGAATATCGATAACTTCAGTTTTCTGATTTTTTCGTATGTACACGCCTTATGATCACCTTTGTGTCGTGTAGTGGCAGTGTAAAAGAATTCACTACCATGCGACAACTTCTTTGTGGAATCGATTACCACCAGCGATTTTTCCGGACCGATACGACTTACGGACCTTCAAAAAGCGTGCCTACTCTTTTTTAAAAGGCCGGCAGCGCATCCCAGTTTCCAGGCGATTCCCCTGTTGTTGCATATTTTCATGGGCGGCAGTAGTCACTTAACATAAGGTGAGCCACATGCTCGTTTGTCCCCTCTTTTAAAAAAGTATGTAAAATTACAACTTTTTGTGTGTAGTCTAGGTCTAATAATTTTCAAGTTACTAAATAATGTAATAATAGGAAGGGGCCAAAGTAGCTCGAAATTAATCGTTTAATATACACCCTACCGGTGCGTCGCCCTTATCTTTTCCGAACTTTGACACACTACCGTGTTTCCAGTTTATGGAAACGCAGGGCGTCTTATAATAGGTACGGCGTGTTAGAAGTGGAGATTCCAGATGTACGCAGCGCGTGTAGCTATTGTTTCTGCCAGTCCAAAGCTCGCGCGTAAGATGTTGTGAGCATAGTTTTTTATTAGTGAGATCTGTAATCTTGGAGTACATTACATACCTGCCACATACGAAACGCACCGAATACCGTTACTGCGTTAGATTTCGAAGGTTTTTAGAGATTTTGACGATACCTTTGCCCAGGAGACAGTGGAAAATGATGGTAACTGAATTGAACTTTATCGATAATGTCATCATTGACTGTCTGTTGGCTTAAGCTGCTGTTAAAATCTTCCAAAAACTTAATATAAAATAGTCACACATAATATGAGAGAGTGTGACATATAAGTATAATTGTAAAGAAAATCGTTAACATATTTCACACTATCGAATTTTCCGAACTAATCCGATATTTATGGAACAGTTCCGTGGATATCATACAGAGCATTGGCCGATGCCCGGGCTAAATTACCTTGCCTGGCGGAAGATCTACCCAAATACCAATATTTAATAGCTCACATTAAGCGACAGTTACTGACTTTAGCAAGGCCTTACTCAGGAATATTATGAATTGAATAGATGGATGGCTTTTATACATTACGTCACAGTCCAACATTTCTGTTCTCTTTAAATGCCTTCTTAGTATCTTAACGTTTAGTCTTAATGTCTAAAAATATATTTTACGTTAGAAAAGCCACGACGACATATTTAGGGTCGATGCTTGTTTATAATGTGTGGGGTCTACAGCGGCCCAAGGACGTTCGGAAGGTTAAACCATATGTCACATTTTGATGACGCGCAGAATAATATTTAATTTTAATTTGAATAAAAAATTGATCGTCTATCTGACTTTGATATGTAACCACCTTAACGATGCCAAGATCAGCGCACATGGCAAAATTTGGACCCACAGCACCAGACTTCTGACCTTCTGGACCTTCGACCACTTATAAAGAACTAGTGATCGAAGCCGAACATCGTATTTTTAACTTCATAAAACACTAACATTGGCTGTACGTATTTGAAAGTTTAGTCCACATAAAAAAATTAAAAAAGAAACTATTAACATTTTACTGCAGAGCATAATGATTTTTTCAGGATAGGTATCGATAATAAATTCAGTTAGTAACAGTACAGAGTATTGACAGTCAGATCGGTTTTAAAATAAATGATAAGTTTAGGCCATTAGGTAAAAATCCAAAAATTACGTTATTTTTCTTTTTAACAGTTTTAATCTACACCTGAGTAGAGATAATATATTACCAAAAATTAACCAACTGTCAATAAAGCGGTTAAGCACTGATTTAAAATATGAGTTATTTCGATATCGGCATTAACATTCAGAGAAGATATATTGAACAATGTACGTCTATTAATAAATTGTTAGTCGTCCTTTTCATGTGTTATAGAACCGGTTCATTTTATAATTTTTACATTGAAACGTATACAAACATAACCTTCAATAATTTGGCAATGTTGCTATGCAAGAAAACACATGTCCAAATTTGTTAATATGAATAGATTATCAGACGAATAAAACGATGTAGGTTAATGAAACTGGACTAGAAAATTTGACGCATTTCCACATAAAATAAAGCTTAGCAACAGTGATCAACATCATTCCCTTCCGAATAAAAATGTCGATATTAAGACCTCAAAACTAATTAGGGGCCATTCATTAATTTTAAACATGCCCTTATCTTGGGGTGGAGGAGAGTAAAACTCATTGTTACGTAATATTTTGTAAGTCGAAATTTAATATTAAAAATCTAATTCATTTTCGGATGCCGAATGTTTTTCTTCATTCTATGTACACTTTGATTTACATGTGTTAATTTTTTATTTTTACCCTAGTTTTTTTTATTTTTTGTTATTAGGAAGACGCTAATGCCCATCTCCTAGTTTTTCCATCTGTCGCTCTTACAACACCCACGGCACAATATGGGGTAGTGGATATTTTTACACCGCCACTACACAGTAAAAATGTTTACATGTTAGGTAGTTTTATTTTTATTTTTTGTTATTAGGAAGACGCTAATGCCCATCTCCTAGTTTGTTTCCATCTGTCGCTCTTACAACACCCACGGCACATTATGGGGTAGTGGATATTTTTACACCTCCACTACACAGTAAAAATGTTTACATGTTAGGTAGTTTTTATTTTTATTTTTTGTTATTAGGAAGACGCTAATGCCCATCTCCTAGTTTGTTTCCATCTGTCGCTCTTACAACACCCACGGCACAATATAGGGTAGTGGATATTTTTACACCGCCACTACACAGTAAAAATGTTTACATGTTAGGTAGTTATTATTTTTTGTTATTAGGAAGACGCTAATGCCCATCTCCTAGTTTGTTTCCATCTGTCGCTCTTACAACACCCACGGCACAATATGGGGTAGTGGATATTTTTACACCGCCACTACACAGTAAAAATGTTTACATGTTAGGCAGTTTTTATTTTTATTTTTTGTTATTAGGAAGACGCTAATGCCCATCTCCTAGTTTGTTTCCATCTGTCGCTCTTACAACACCCACGGCACAATATGGGGTAGTGGATATTTTTACACCGCCACTACACAGTAAAAATATATAATATCGCTCTTATATAATATACTTATATATAAGAAAAAAATTATGTAAACTTCCAAAGATATGTTAAGAAATATAATATATTATGTATTATCTATACATATAATAAATCTGTAGAAAAGTCGTGTCTGTAATTCTAATATATTCTTGAAAAAACAAGTCCAGGGGACTAATTAAAGGTAGTTAGTAACCCGGAGCAACTTATAGGCTACTTTTTATCCGATTTCGGAACTTCGAAAAAAGAAGGTTAAGTATTTTCCTTATATTAGATGTTAATTTTCTATTATATCTTAGTTATAGGCGGTATGACCGGTGTTTTTCAAATAAATACCATATTTATAAATAAAGATTAAAATATAGTTATAACCTTGGTAAAATAATTTGAAACTACACTGATTTATTATCAAAACAGCGCCATCTGTCATCAAATGGAAAAAGTAGTATATTTTGCCTCCAGTTACATTGTAATAAAGTAAATAATATAAATAACTTACAAAAATTTAAGTAATTAGATTTTTTAAATTATTTAAAAATTCTAACGTTTAATTTTTTAGTATTTTTGTTATTTTATTTTAAAACTGTAATAATTTCAATAGATAAAAATGACGTTCATATAGATAAAAATATGAAAATTGATAAGGTTTTTCTTAGAGTATTTATAATAGCTTGCTTATTCAACACTCTAAGAGATTTTTATATTGTTCGCTTCTATCGCTGATATTACTAGATAGTATAGTTTTGGCTTTCATTATTTCATCTAACAATAGCGCCATCTACTTATGTACTTCTAAATAAACTAAAATGGTTAGTCATGATAAAATTAAATAATAGAATGCTACTGAATATACGATGTAAATAATTGAAAATTCGTTCGTGGCATCGTTGGAGGTGTAATTACTAGGTAGGTAGATGTGGTCAACAATCATGCAAAAGCTTGTTTAAATACAATTCATAAAATTTTTATGAATTGTATTTAAACAAATACGAGGGCCGTGTAGTTCGCCATGAGATTTCATCATGGCACGGGAGCAAAACGTGTACGATTCCCTCGAGGATGAATCTGTTGATTGATGTATCATGTATGTAAGCTGCTACTTTTTTACTTTTCATGGGGCAATATATGCAGTTTATATTTCATTCATATTTTCGGGTATGTTCTTTTTTATTTTTACTCTACCGTAAATATTAAGGGTTGCAAAGATGAGTAGAACTCATTATCGTCAGCCTATCAAAAGTTCACTAAAATTAACATAGGCCTCCCCCATAAATTGTAAAGTGGCTGGATATTTGCTATAGTTGCCACGCTTGGTAGGCGGGTTGGCCACCGCAGCTATTATTATTTTGATCTGTTGTCAGGAAGATATTATGCTGCCCATCTCCTGTTTATTTTCCTATGTCGCCTCTTACGATGGGACGGTATGAGGTGGCAAATTCTCTTTCACCACCAAAACAAGGCGAACATTTTTCTACTCCCGTTCATGAGTTTAGTGCTTCCCACATTCACTGTGAATAAAATTTATAAGGAATAAAACAAATTTTAAGTTTTTTTTTTGCTTTTAATTTTAACTTTTTTAATATCCGATGTTTTGGGCACTTTACAGCACCCATGGTAACGGGAGGACTGAGGTGTTTGACCACCTGATGTCATAGTAAGAATATAATAGAATAGAATAGAATAGCATAGATGCAGTAGTATTAAAGTTGGTAAAAATTACTGCAGTAGTATGCTTGGGTTGGAATTTAATTTTATTAATTATGGGGTCCTTAGCAGATGGTAACACTCAGCCATCTTCCCTATTTAAATTAGGATGTTTTTGAATTTCAATAGCCTCGCGAATCATCATTGGTAGGAATCGGTGTTCAAATGCAAAGATTTGTTGTCTATCAGATCAGATATAATGGTTGGGACGATACTAAAGATATCACTGACATATGACATGACATACTTTAGACTTCCCGGAGCGTCCGTGCTTCACATTAACGATATGTTCCTTTACGCGAGTTTTTATGGAACTTTCATCCAAAGATGCGTAAAAACCCCCTCGTAAAAAAAAAGTTAAAATTAAACGTGATAAAATCCGTGACATTAGTTTTATTCCATGTGTAGTATGTACATTATTATTGAACTGCATTTATGAAATTTTGAAGTCTACTCGAACGTAAAAAAATATCTACATCTATTTTATGTTACTAATCTATATTCAACAGGACCAATGATATGAATAAAATATTTCAAATAAACATTATACCGTAAATTGATAGTAGGTGTTTCTAGACATATACATATATGCACGTGTTCCTGTAGCTATTATATCTGTGCCAAATACAAATCATCTACGTCTAATAGTCTTTTAGAATTCAGAAAAATCTTTGACAGACATAGAGACACAGACACCGAGGTGACTTTAAAAGTAATCGAATTTTGCTAAATTTGGCACGGAATAGCATTTAATAATGTTTCTAAATTCAAGTTCACGCGAGCGAAGCCGCGGGTAAAATGCTGGTGTATTATAACTGAACAATACTTTGAAGACAAAGGTAATGTAATGTGTTCGCGAGATTGAAATTATTACAATTTCTAACTTATTCTAAATTCTACAAGAAGACTAAAACAAATTTAAAAGAAAATTAGCCACGAATTTTGTGACTGGTGACTTGACGTTGTCACCCGTGAGGACTAAGATGGAATGCCTCATTTCCAGTAAAAAGGGTCTCCGGTTCTCTACATTTACCATACGAAACACAGCAGCGTTAAGCTGCTATTTTACGCTGGTATTCTGTGAGAGCTTGGTCCTTCCCCGGTCGAGCCAATCCATTCGTGCTACAACTATACTACTAATATAGCTGCAGCATGGCTCTACCACGTAAAAAGCATTTGCCTACATCTTTAAGCTTCGCATCTTTGACTTTGGTGCCCATCGCTAGTGTGGATATTTTATGTGTAACGTAAATGAGATGGTTATACTCTATAATATATTTAGAGTACTAAGAACAAAGCACATTCTTTGTCCATGAACACAATGAAAACACCTTCACTGTGCAAGTTGACAGCCGACACGCATCGACAGCTGCTCCGTGACTCACCTTCTGAGAAGTGCGCCTGCTGTATGGTAAGTACAGAACGTGCAGCTCATAAGGAAATTGATTAAGCTTTTTTCCTGTCATGTTTTAGACCTTCGCATATGTTCAGTATTGGTATCGCTTTTAATTGATGATATGGGATATAAAAATATGTTATATAGGGTCGGGGAAAAAGTTTCAGAAAAACAATTGAAAATGGCGGAAAGTGTTTTTTACTTTTTATTTTTCTTTTTCTTAATGTCCTATATGTATTTATATTAAAACTAGCCAGATACAAACAGTACAACCAAAGAGATTTTTCTTCAATTTTATACAAACAAAATACGAAGAAACTTTTTCCCCGACCTATTATATACTAATATACCTTTTAAAGATAAAAATGCCATTGTAGAAGCTACTAGATACTCGTAGTAGGACGACATATACATAGGTTTCCGTCTGGTTATGTATCACCTTATTTCTGCCGCCCATGTTCCAGTATAATTACAGTCTGTGAGACATTTCATCATAGTCCTCAGAATTAACAAATCTGTAACCTTCTTTGTTTGAAGTTGGTTGCGGATGCCCATATATATGTATGTGTTTGTACTGTTAATTATTGTAACATATGAAATGATTGTAAAATGTTTCGCTGGGTTTCTTGTTGGTTCTTCCGAGAACAGTAGTAATTTCCGAACTAGTGATAAATTAAACATATGAGTGACTTTCAAGTATTATTTATAATCTATATTGAATAAAAAAAAGTGTCTATTTGTTGATGACCGTGTAATTTCTGAACGACTTGACCGACTTTTCTAATTTCAATATGAAGCTGTAAGTAAATTTTAGAAAAAATTTACAAAATTATTTTTATTATTTGAGGTGTAAGACTTGATTTTAAGAAAACAAATACAATTTTACTTGAATCAATTGTATCAGAACAAATAAATTGACGCACACATTCGCGTTATGGAAAAAAATCTTCAGGCTATGGGCTGTGCATTACGTTATTTATTGCTCAATATAAATGTTATTTATCTGTATAAATATTTTATTGATAATATTACTTTTTTATTTTAATTACTTAGGATACAATACTTTTGCACATGGTAGTTAGAAAGCGTTAGCAGTAGAGCATATGTAAAAACGGAATAAATTATTCTAATTTTTATTTTATTATCAGTCATTTGAATCCACTAGTATACAGGCCTTTCAAAGAATGCGCCAAAGGATACATTCCATATAAAGTTTTCCCGTACTCACTAGACCACGCTGGGTTAGCGGGTTAGTAAACGCAGAGGCAATACCTTCCAAAGTGTCATTGATAAGAAATGTATGAATTATATTATCTTTTCACTCAATCAAAAAAAACAAAAGTAAAAAAGAACAAAAGTCCTTTTATTTAGTTTAGTGCTCCATTAAGCCCTGTAGATCAGAACAAATCAATGAGTGTGAGGAATAAGTAACGAATGACACATTTTAAATTTTACGAATTTAAGTTATTTGTGCAAAATCAGTTTTTAAGATAAAAAATCACTGGAAAAAAACATTTTTGGTTAAAAGTGAACACCGAATTTAAAGAACTTAAAAGAACAAGTCAAAGACATATTGTATAGAAGAATTAAAGCCCTGACTTCAGAATGTCAAATTATTTTATTTTTTTAGAAAACGGCTTTATCTTTTTATTAAAAGTTCATTTTTTACGCTTTTGAGTTGACTAAAGAATATGCGAATCTTTGTAGCGTCTAGAATCTAAATAGTTATATTATCTCTTATTTTTCCACCCTTAGAAATGGATTTCTCTTTTCAAATTTATATGGGACCTGAGTCTGTGAAAAATAACTATATAGGTTATTTAAAGTAAATAAGAAAAAATAAAAATAAATAAATTATATTTTCTGTGATTTGTAATAATGTTTCAATCTAGTCACAGAGTAGTTTTACTCATGTGATCTAGTGTTAGGTTCACCATATAAATACACCAGGTGGCACTGATTTCAATTTATCCGACAGCTCGAGCGATTGTGCTCCTCCTCCTATCTATAATAATGGTAATAGTATCTCTGGACTAAACTAAATGAAGTTGATACACATTTGAATTAATGGTGAATGAATGATATGTTTAATTAATAAAATGAAGTAGTCCATTTCCTTTACTGTTCACGATTTACACATCATATCTAGTCTGTTCAAGTAATATTGACCCCCATCGCCAGTTAGGCTTCGAGTTCGGCATATGTGGATGGACTTTTTATCATCGTTCAATAACCAGGGCCTCACCTGTGCACCGTAAGCATCAGCTTGGAGAAAAAATGAATTCATTCTCCCTTACCCCTTTATTGCAAAGAAAGAAATGCGTTCATTCCAATTTAAGCATGCAGCACAACATGTAAAAAAGTAGTCGTATGCAAAAAGATAAATAAAACGAAATATTTACCATCGTATTATATAAATTTAAGAAAATACACTAAATATTAATATTACTTATAAAAAAACTATTTCAGTTTTAGTTTTTCTTTATTATATTTTTTTTTAATTTTATATTGTATATATTTCATTAGATGTTACTAAATTAAATGTACATTATTTAAAGTTAAAAAAAATATGTGAATTTCTTGTCAGTGTGTAATGGTTTTTAAGTAATAACTTTTTCCGTGTGATGGCTGCGTAAGACAATTCATCACCTCTTTTACGTCTGATAAAGAAGAACAGTAGAAGTCTATATTAATATTAAGTACAAGTCGGATTGTCAAATATCGTGCATGATGCTCGGTATAGCGCCAGAAAAAAGTAAACAAAATAAAATCTTAATCGAAACCGCAATAATAAACATTCTACAAAAATTGTTCCTTAACATTTTAAACTAAAAGCTAATATTATTAAAATTCTCAGTAAAAATTATAATTCTTAGTTTTATGTGTCTAAAAACAACATAAAAGCAAAATGACGTACCATCACAAACAGCTTATGAAATATATCGTAAAAAAGTATATCTCTAAAAACTAATAAATAACTTTGGCAGGTTAATGTATTCAATTATGTTACATTTCAAATATCAATAAATGATGATTTCAAACGTTTTAAAACAGTTGGCAATGCAGTTCTATGCAACGGCTTAATTTTTTATACAGTCTTAATACACTGGCTACTACAGGTTTAATTTTTATACGGCCGTTGTTTTATACAGTCATCATTATTAGGGTTCCGTACCCGAAGGGTAACCAACGGAACCCTATTAGCAAGCCTCCGCTGTCCGTCCGTCCGTCCGTCTGTCAGCGGGCTGTATCTCATGATCCGTAATAGGTTTAGGATTGAAATTTTGACGGAATGTGACAAAAAAAATGAAAGGGGGCTCCCCTACTAGAAACGTGTTTTACGATAGTACGGAACCCTTCATGCGCGAGTCCGATTCGCACTTGACCGGTTATTTTATTTGTATCTTGTTGAGCAAACAAAATGCGTCTAGCACTTCATTATAATGTACAACTTGTAATAACAGATACGTCTAAAGTAAGAAAATGTTCTGACTTCATATCTTTTTGTGATGCCTTTTGCAAGTCATTTACTAAACGATTGAATATATCTATACTATATTACTATATAATATTATAAAGAGGTAAAATTTGTAAGTTTTTGAGTTTGTTTGTAGGAAGTAATCTCTGGAACTACTGAACCGATTTTAAAAATTCTTTCACCAGTAGAAAACTACATTATTCCTGAGTGACATAAGCTATATTTGATTGTGATTAATAATATTTTTAATGTGAAATAACAATATTCTGTCAATCAATTCCGAAAATAAATCCTAAACACTCAGTACTAAGAACCACACAAGATAATTTCATCACAAGTAGAAATGTTTGACGCCCAACAAAGTGGGCACGGGTCAGCTAGTATAATATGTATATAAATATATTCAATACCCTTATAATTTCCTTCTGACCTATCTATGTTTTTGTGACAATATACTTCAACTTTTTAATAAAGCAACTAAGCATTTGGAATAATTAGATAAGAAAGGAAACGAAGTATTTTTATAAACCTGGTATGAAAAACGAGCTTCCATCTGATGGTAAGTTACAACTGCAGTCCATGTACTTGCAGTCAACTTCATATAAAGGAGGCTACATTTACGTTGTCACCCCTGAGGGCTAAGATGGAATGCCTCACAGCCTTTACTGTGCTGTCTGATACAAGGCTGTAACTCGAGAACCTTTAACTGATTGTTTTTGTTAATCTCACACTGATTTTGTACATTTATAAAATCGGTGCAAGCGCTGTAACACCCGCATAAAGCATGCGCTGTCAACACGTAAGTTAATCGAGATAATTAACTACAGATAACATTAAAAGCCCATATAAGTTTCAACAAAAATTCGCCCTCACAAATCCGCGGAATAAATGGCGTATTTTTGTAAAGATTGTTGCCAGATTGCTCCACTGATATATTGAACTTATTCAAGTGTGGTCTGGATATGCCTTTTAAATTAAGTATTACAGTCACAAATCATGAGAGATAAAAAAAATAACAAAAAATGTGAATAAGAGGTTTTTAAATGACAATCAGAAGTAATTTAATGGCTGCAGAGTTGAAGAAGAGATCAAGGTCCGTAAGAGTCAAACTTACGTAGTAACATTATTTAATCTGTGGTCAAACCCTCATGTTGACAAAAAATTAATCCGATTATAAAAAATATGACCTCGAAACACTTTGAAAGAACACGAAAAACAGATGTCGCTGTAAGAAAAAAGTGGGGAATATAGAGTGCACCTGTGCTGTTAATTCTATACAGCTACATTTTGTATGCTTGTTTTTCGACCTCTCCAAAATTAATAAATAGTACAGTTGTTTCTTTTTATTTTTTATTGGATAAGGGTGACAAACGAGCACACAGTCCACCTGATGGTAAGTGGTTGCTGTGGCCCATAGATATCTACATCTATCCTCGTTTGCATAAAATGCAGGCGTTGTCACCCGTGAGGACTAAGATGGAATGCCTCGTTTTGATTAAAATGGGTCTCCGGTTCTCTATACACACCATACGAAACACAGCAGCGTTGAGCTGCTATTTTACGCTGGTATTCTGTAAGAGCGTGGTCCTTCCCCGGTCGAGCCGACCTATTCGTGCTACAACTATACTACTAATATATATAATTTTTACATGGCTCTACCACGTAAAAATTATTTTTATCGTTATTGCAAATTATTGTTATAGTTTTTGGAAAGCAAGTGTGTAGATGACAATCCATAAGTCGGATTATAATTTAAACATAATTTAACATAAAAGACATATAATAAGTTAGTAATAAGATGTTTTACGATATTTTGTCTTATTTCAAGTTTCTATTTAACTTGCTTTCGTCGTATGTCTTTCTGGTTTATAATTTCTAATCAGATTTTGAACACTTGCTGACATCCGATTGTGCTTAAATTTGGCATACTTATGTAACTTCGATTACAATTAAAATGGGGCTAATTTTATATTTGATCCGGATGCTGGCCCTAGCAACGCCTTTAAAAGTTTGTTTTGAAATATATTGTTATTATTTATCTAACGAATTTGACCTCTGATTGACATTTTGACATATAAGTAACATATATTTCATAATAAATCAATCAATAAACCAGAGTTAATGATTGATTTCAACAATATTGTGAATATTTTACATTTAATATCACACCGTTTCAATCTCGAATCTATTTCAAAAACAAAATGATTCATTTCAATTATTTCGCTGAGCCATTACTAATTATTACAAGTTGATGTGTGCAATAAAATATTTTAATCGGTGTCGAATCAACTCTGGCCTTGGTTATGACTTATGTATCCTGAATTTTGAATCACATTTATGTCACCTCTTAGAACTTATTACGGAAAATTATGTTTATACTTTACTGCAATGAAGCCATTTTGAAAATTAATTGACCATTTTCAAAATTTCACATTTGTAAAATCGGAAGCTCACTATTTAATTTACTTGGATTTATGTCCACGACCGAATTCAGCAACAGAGACAACAGAGATACGTTTTTTGGTATGATTTGTAAAAGGAACACTTCGAAAAGCAATATTTTTCTGTTTTATTTTAAAGATTTTTCAATACTCCAAGACCTTTTTAATCTGGCTCAGTTAATGCCCATGATTTTCCTCACGTCTATATAATTATTTGTTATTTATTAGCGTCATCATAAAAATATCTGGAAAAGCACCCCACGCTTTTTTACAATAAAATGATTTTTTTATGTTAATCACTACTTTCTTATTTTAAGCTTATTGTAAATTATTCAATAAGTTTAAAACGGTTATCTTACAAATGTGTTTTTTAGTTTTTCAATCTATTATTTATTTCATTCCAAAAGACAAAATTCTATCGGACGGTATCGTAATATTTTATGTGGTATGGTAAATCAGTAAATTTAATATGAGTAAATTTAGTTACACTACATGAATTAATTATAAAATCGATTAACAAAAAATCTCATGATAGGAAATTATCCTTTTTCTAAACTTATGCATTTTAAAAATGGCTGACGCTTTGTCTCCAATGGATGTAATTAGGTAATCATAAACATAGGCGACGCGTGGTCCGCTATTGTCCCCTGGTATTAGCTGGTGAAATCAATATATCGGATGCCGATATCGAATCTGAATGGTAATGTCAGGGTCGCGGATCCAGTTCTAACTGGTCCCACTTGACATTTCAACGGGCCTTTTTGTGACTGTCACTCAAAAACAACTAGAGTTAATCATGTAAGAATGCAAGAATGCAAATAAATTAGAATGCAGGAAAAAAAGTCCGAAAATCCTTTTAACAGGTTAAACGTCCGTAAATTCTTTTAAGGTTTTACGTGGTAAAGCCATGTTGCAGCTATATTATGGTTGTAGCACGAATGGGTCGGCTCGACCGGGGAAGGACCACACTCTTACAGAATACCAGCGTAAAATAGCAGTTCAATGCTGCTGTGTTCCGTATAGTGAGTGTACAGAACCGGAGACCTTTTTTACTGGGAACATGGTCCTCAAGGGTGGCACCGCATCTGCATTTTAATTCTTAATCGAGGATAGATGCAGTGGTCTATGGGCCACAGTATCCACTTACCAGGTGGACTGTGTGCTCGTTTGTCATCCTTTTTCTATAAACAATAAAACATCACGTGCTACATTCGAGTTATGGTACCTTGGTCGAATCAATGAGATAATCGTATTATGATAATCCTTTTGCGGATTTTTTAAACGCGGGGTCACCAATCTCTGTGTACTATCGAAAATTTTATTACAGTATTAAAAGTGTTTTGCCTTGGCACTTCGATGTAATGTTTTGGTTTTACGGACACGTTCGTGTCCATAAGCATATAGGTGAGTAGTCTTTTGAACCTACCCTCATTCGATGAAGCGCTGCAGTAATATCAGAAATAAACTTGTTTTATAGAATAATGGTCACAAACGAGCACATAGTCCACCTGATGGCAAGTGGTAGCTGTGGTCCATAGACATCTACATCTATCCCCGATTAAGATTCAAAATCCAGATGCGTTATCACCTTAATGACTTAGATATTATCTTTTTGAATTGTTATCAGGAGGATGCTGCTGCCCAACTCCTGTTTTAGTTTCCCTCTGTCGCCTCCTACGACGCTCACGGAACGATATCGTGTAGTGGACATTCTTATTTTATTTAATATTCTTTATTAAAAAATAAAAAGTAACCTTCTTACTATACACTTACTACACGGTTAACTAACAAAATGTACTTTATTTTGTTAGTAAAATCTCACTAAAACTATTAAAATAATTAATTAATTAGCTCTGTCAAATCCTTATGTACTTACGTTAAGAATGCTTATTGCTTGCAGCTTTTGTAAATTCGAAGGGTTGTGGATCTTAGATAGAAATCGAAGTTGTCAATTAACAATTTTTATTCGTGATTTTTTTTAAATAAATTAGCTTTTTGTTTGTCACTGAACTCCTCCTAAACGGCTGGACCGATTTTGATAAAAAAAATATGATTGTTTTAGTCAGTCCCAATTAGACCCAGTAGGTGATGTCGAGATCCAAAAATTACTCGCGCGAAGCCAGAGCAGATCGCTAGTTTTTTATACAATTTTATTTGGGTCTTAAAATATATTATTATAATAATATAATATTAAGATTTATTGTGATCTGTGTCGTCCTAAGTTAGATTACTCTAATATTTTATATTCAATATAATATATATTATTTATACATAGTATATTTTATATTATGGATAGTGAATTTTGCCTTGAAATCAAAGAAATAAATAAACAAAAAATCTGATTTGTCTTTTGAAATACCTATCTACTCGTATTTCCTAAGAAAAGACATAAACGCGTGTTCCACGAATCTATTATCATTAAGAGATCCTCAGTTTTAACAAAAAAAAACTGCAGGCACTTAGCAATAAAATTAAAATAAAACGAATACTAATATACCTATTCGAAAACAAAATATTATCAATTTCTTTTAATACTAATGCGGTTTTCAAAATATGTAATATGTTAGTGTTTTTTTTTTTGTTTTTTATAAAGTATGGTTAAGAAAGGATAAAACATTAGGTGGAGTACCTGGTGGGAATTGGATGCAAATGATGCAAATGAACGCAAATGAAACATGGAATAGCAATAATAGAATAAAAATATGAATCATCATCATCATCATCATCATCATCATTACAGCCCTTCACAAGTCCACTGCTGAACATAGGCCTCCCCCAAGGAATGCCACAAAGCACGGTCCCGAGCCACCTGCATCCATTGACTTCCTGCATGTCTTACCAGGTCGTCACTCCATCTAGTGGTGGGACGCCCTACACTTCGCTTACCGGTACGAGGCTGCCACTCGAGAACCTTTCTTCCCCATCGGTTGTCGGTTCTTCGAGCTATATGGCCGGCCCATTGCCACTTCAGCATACTAATTCTTTGGGCTATGTCGGTCACTCTGGTTCTACTGCGGATATCCTCGTTTTTAAGTCTATCACGCAGAGAGACGCCGAGCATAGCCCTCTCCATAGCTCGCTGAGCGACTTTGAGCTTCCTCATACGGCCAGCAGTGAAGGACCACGTCTCAGATCCATAGGTCATCACTGGCAACACGCACTGGTTGTATAATCTAGTTTTAAGATTTTGAGGTATGTCTGACGAGAAGATGTGTCGTAATCTCCCGAACGCTGCCCAGCCGAGTTGAATCCGTCGATTGACCTCTCGGTCAAAGTTGGACTTACCTAGTCGGACTAGTTGTCCCAGGTAAACATATTCGTCAACAACTTCGAGCTTAGTGCTCCCAACAACTACCGGCATAGGTGTGACATGGACATTAAACATGATTTTTGTTTTGTCCATGTTCATCTTAAGACCTATCCGTTGGGAGACACTATTGAGGTCATTGAGCATAGTGCTTAGGTCCTCCAGCGATTCTAACATATGGACTATATCGTCGGCAAATCGAAGGTGAGTGATGTACTCGCCATTGACGTTAATATCGTATCCTTTCCAGTCCAGTAGCTTGAAAACGTCTTCCAACGCAGCGGTGAAGAGTTTCGGGGATATTACGTCAACCTGTCTTACACCTCTCTGCAGTTGGATAGGTTTCGTACTCTGGTTCTGTACTCGGATAGCCATCGTAGCCCTACTGTACAAACACTTCAGCACTTCGATATACCGACAGTCCACTTGGCACCGCTGAAGGGACTGCAGCATCGCCCAAATTTCGACGGAATCAAAGGCTTTCTCATAGTCCACATACGCAAGACAAAGTGGCAGATTGTACTCTTCGGTCTTCTGTACAATTTGCCGAAGGGTATGTATGTGGTCTATGGTGCTAAAGCCTTTTCGGAAACCGGCTTGTTCGGGAGGCTGGAAGTCGTCGAGTCTGCGTGCGAGACGATTCGTAATGACTCTCGAAAACAGCACGTAGACGCGGCTCAGAAGGAAATCGGTCTGTAGTTCTTCAAGAGAGCGTTGTCGCCTTTCTTGAAGAACAAGACCACCGCACTTCTGCTCCACGCCTCGGAAGTAGTGCCACCATGGAGGACGGAATTAAAGAGCTTCTGAAGGACTTCAAGTACCGGTTTTCCACCCGCTTTCAGAAGCTCCGCTGTAATTCCATCCTCGCCCGGGGACTTGCCGTTTTTAAGGTGCTGGAGAGCCATTCTAATCTCGCTGAGACTGACGTCCGGGATATCATCGGAATAGTGTCGCATAAGACTTGCTTTTGGATCTCAATCTCACTCAAAATCTCAGGTGTCCCGGAAACGATACTGCCACATTCGGTCTTCAGCTTCAACAGTTGGCTCTTTCTGGCAGAATCAAAATATGAATAGCTCCAAAAAATTACCAAACGCAAATTGAGCTGAGGTAGGCGTGACTTGCTAATTGCATTCCGAACGAGTTTAGTTCGAATACTGTCACTATCACATCAATGATTAATTATAATTTGCATTGATTATTACATTATACGTCCTTGGTGACGAGTAACAAGTACAATTATGTCATATAATAAACTTTGTAAGCGACTTATATGATGTATGGCAATTGAAACCAAAAACCATCGCGAAATAAGGTAAAATTTTGATCGTAGGTCCCGAGTCATCAACGAAGCGTTTCAATGTGTGGGTTCGTTTATAATGTTGTTCCATGTTGCGCGCCTTATTCCCTTGAAGTAATCCTTCCATATTTTATTTCAGTTCACTGCACCTACATCTATCCTGCAACGCTGCAGCTGCATTATGGCTGCAGCATGAATGTGTCGGCTCGACCAAGAAAAAACCGCGCACTTCTAGAATCTATTACAGTCTATAAAGTTCACTGCTGAACATAGGACTCTCCCATAGATTGCCTCATAAGACTAAGATGGAATGCTTCATTGGGTATGGACATGGGTATAAACGGATGGAGACCCGGACAGTCTCATAATTCACCATAAAAAAAATGTAGTGTTATGCTGTTATTTTCTTTTTTTTTTAAAAAAACCTTACCTCCACACTAGGATTTTCTCCTGTATCGTGGGGGCAGTTTACATACATAAATTTCACAAGGACAAACATCCAGACCCGGAACAATTATTTGTAGGCCATACAAATACTTGTGCCGTGCGGGATTCGAACCCGCGGCCCTTAGCGCAGCAAGTCATTGCTAAGCCACTGCGCCACGGAGCTTTTACGCTTGTGATCTGTACGTGCCATGTATGTGCGATGTAACAATATCATATATCGTCTCGTGGATATCGTAAGAGGCGACAGAAGGAAACTGATATAGCATATTTCTGATAACAACTGAAAATTATAAGAAACTGCGGTTGCCAACCTTCTTGCCAAGCGTGGCCACTTTGACAAAATGAGTCCAACTATGGAGGAGGCCTATGCTCAGCAGTGGACTTTTATATGCTATAATGGATGAATGGATGACGGATATACTTTTAGGATCATTTCTTCAGAAGAAACAAAGTGCTTATTAAACAAACACCTCGCTGTACAGTGAGAAGAACGTTGAGTTTCCTTGCTAAATTATAACTATATTTAAACACCGTTGATAAATCTTTCAGATTATAAATGTCTGTAATTTAAGAAAAATTGAATCAAATTGGAAGCAACTGCAAATTTACATAATGTTATGAATGACAAACATCGATTGCAAAGATGCCTAAAGCAATTTCGCAAGAGCTTGTTAAACAAAAGCTGGCACACAAGCCTACTCAATTATGTGTCGTGCAGGGCCCAACGTAAGAGTAAGAATAATTCGGGACGGAGACCGATATCTGATCCGATATGTTTTCCAATTATTTTTGCAATAAATCTTTAAATAAAGAGTAGTAAGACTTTTAAAACATATTATTATTATGTTAATGATAATATTATGTTAGTTATAAGCAAGTTAATAAAAAATTTGGTTCAGTTTTTTTTTGTTTCTTTATGGAGTTAATTTTTCTGTAGGTAAAACATGAAAAAATCATAATTTTTTTACGAAACCCGAATCGTGCATAAAAATTTTGAAGGAGATAAAAAATTCATTTTAAGACACGTTTAGATTTCTAAAGCTATGTTTGGTGTAGAGTTAAAATCTATTTCAGACTATCTGTTTAAACAAATTTTATTTTAATAGTATTTACATTTCGCCCCCTTAAAAAGTACCTCTTAAAAAACTACATTTTAGCCTTTTTTTTACTTTTAGTAAATATTTTGCTTTATAATCTTAATAAATGTTCTTAATTAGTAACATTTCCAGGAAACCAATGAATGAATTAATGCAGTATGCTTTTCAGTACCTTATTAATCTGCTGCATAAAATGCATTATTGGAAACATTATTAAAAAAAATGTACTGATTAAAACATTCAACATACAATTGTTGCACATAAAGATGGCTATCCATCAAGATATCCTTTCAACCGATCGAATAATATTTAAGATCCAATTATAAAATTTCCCATGGCTTTATTTTTCTTAAAATAAGGACAATTAAAAAGTTTCAATACATCCTTTATTTATTATAATTCTTAGCTCATTATGAGCTCTGTCGGGTATAATTTTAAAATAAATTACTAGCGATATCCATATAAATTATAACAATGTTGCAAGAAAGTGTTTTTGTCGCACTTTTGAATAGTTTTAACATTAAATTACACAGTAATTCGCTGTACATGGTGCTCCCACAGGCGACCTGCCTTTTGGCGCGCATGCACTTTGCAAATATGGAGCTGCGATTAACATATAATTAAAACTTGGCGCTACATGTACGGAAATTTAATTAATTTTAATTTAATTAATTATATTTCAATTTAATAAACGCCATTTTATCATGACAGATGAAATTTTTATTTTTTAATCAGCTTCTTGGCGATCTGAGCTCACTTAAAGAAGATGAATAACCAGATTAATGTAATGACGTAGCTTCACCATGTTATGTCAGCTTCAAAGAATCCATCAACCCTTTTCGTCGCTTAAGAGTCGACTATAGGAAATGTCAGGAAAAATCATGATTTCTAAAATATATTTAAAATTTGTTTGATATTTGTTAACGCTTACAAAGTGTAGGGAACGTAAATCCTTTCTCCTCTCAGATCATAAAAACAAGGAAAGCAGTAGTCTAAACTAGTGAAATCAATAATATAGTATTCTCGTCAAAAGTATTTACAACTAGCGATCCGCCCCGGCTTCGCACGGGTGATTTCTGTATCTCGACAACAGCGCCACCTACCGGGTCCAATTGTGTATTGCTTAGATCATCCGGCAACCTACTCAAGCACACACAAAAATTTCATCAAAATCGGTCAAGCCATTTTCGAGTTTTTGTGAGACTAACGGACAACAATTGATTTTTATATAATAGAGATTAGAAAATTGGCAGCAAATATAAAGCATTAATAGTGTCATAAGACTATAAATTACATAATTCAAGGATGTCGACATCCTCGGTAAGCGAATGAACTTTACTCGTCACTACTCGATTCGAATAGCTGCGATGGGTTTCTGAACTGTCCCTAAGAAACTTTTAAAATAATTATAAAATAGAAGATGGAGATTAATTTTTAATTATCTCAATTCGCGATTTGCAGCTTTGAATAGCTACGTAAGGTAGATTTTTGAACTAACCCTAAGAAACTTTAACAATTAATATAAAAGAGAAAATTAATGTTTAATTTACCGGCTCTAAGATTTTTAGTTGCATGTACACAGCTCTCCGTATTTCTTTCTCTGTTGATCTGTAACATAATTTGATTATTTTTTATTGATCAGTGGTGATAAATCTTTATAGATTAGCTATGTTTTTCTTCTTCATGAGCCCGCAAATCATCAAAAGCCCCTCTCGCAAATAAAGGAGAAACAGAGATCTTTCTTTCCGTCTCTTTCTTTGTTGTTTGAGGTTGTAATATGAAAAATGAAGTATTTCGATTAATTACATATTATAACATAATAAGAATTAAGTTAATGATGCATTGCATAAATAGCAGATACTGTTAACTTTTAACGCCAAATTTATAAGTTGTTATATATCTTGCTGATAAAATATTTTTTGTAGATGCTACACTTATTTGGAACTAACCAAGAAACATGTATTTGATCGAAAAGTATTTTTTTATTTTTAGACATAATATCTTCACGGGCGCGCACTATTCTGTGGGAAATCTTACATGAAAAGTCTTTGGGATGGTCTATATGCCAATAATAAAAACTGGGACCAAATTATTTGGATAGTTTTAACATACTCAAAATCTTCCAATCATCAGACTGCATCAAGTTAAGATGCCTTTTCATTAAAGGACAAATATAAAAACAGCTTCTGATGGAATTCCGATGCAGTTAACAGTCTCGTACATGAAATTTATTGCAAATTTATGCACTTAAAGATGGCAGGACATTTTCAAGAATGTTATACAACAGCTACTTACACAAATAAAAAAAATCCTAACAAATGATAAGAACCAATATAAAAAGATATACATATTTACCTATTTTTAAAATGAAAATATTTTGTAACTAGCAATTAAATTTTGTAAAAGATTAACAAAAAAGAAAAAAGAAAATTTTTAAAATTTGTTTCCTGAGGAATATGTATGTATAGTAGTTAATTCGCTGTCGTAAATTTTCATCAAGACGTTTCCACAATGGTAACATAAAGGTTGTGTTTCAGGTTATATTAAAAAGGATTGAAGGAATCGTAATCATTAATTCTTGATATAATTATGTTAAGGGCAACGTCGGCGATATGACCCAACACTTAAATACAATATTCATAAGCTTCTACAACGTAATTGAGAGAAAAAGGTGTAAAAGTGACTTGATAGTCCGCCCCTACTACACTTAAAATATATGAGCCTCATATATCAGTCAGAGATCTTGTTGTCTTTACTAAAATAAGGATCGGGAGTAATTTGTTGCTTTTAAATGCACATTTTCATTGTTTGCTTATGAAGAGATAAATTCCGTATCTTTTTAAATACAGATTATCTTTGATTAAAATAAAAAAATGGTGTTGACATTTAAGCATAATCAACTGCACTTAATGTAATTGTAGTATTTAACCGTTTTTCTGTGTTGAATACACAAGTATAGGTAATCATTGTGGCAATTTTACAAATTCCAGACATATGCATTCTTATAGTAAGGGTGACAACCGAGCACACAGTCCACCTGATGGCAAGTGGATCCTGTCGCCCATAGACATCTACGTCTAAACCCGATTAAGAATCAAAATGCAGATGCGTTGTCACCCCTGAGGACTAGAGCATGCAATGCCGCAGTATATTTTCAATACTGCAATATTGCGGTATCGGTACTTGTAATATCGCAAAATTTGCGGTATTGCGAAATTAAAAAATCCTTTAATGGCGGTTTAACTAAAACAATAATATGAGTAAACAACATTTTAATGGGGGTTAAATTACAACACTAACATGAGATAACTACAATTAATCACACATACAACCCTAATCTTAATTTTTACCCTGTTTATGTAAAAAGCAAAGCATATCCACGGTCTCATCATTTAAAGAACTTCTAATTTTATTATTCTAATTATATTATTTTATTATATGTATCCAGCATCCGAAAATGCTCTCAGCTTGTACGCTCGTTGGTGGAATGCTTAGCAGATAGTTATACACAGTCTCCAGATATTTACCTATTGTTCCTCCGGTTTCATACCGGGTTCGTTTTTAATACCGCGAAATTCGCATTTGTAATCTCGCTTTTGTGGTATTGAAATACAGCGCGAAATTCGCGAAATTGGGGTAACGATATAACGGTATTGCATGCTCTACTGAGGACTAAGATGGAATGCCTCGTTTCCAGTAAACAGAGATATGCATCGCAATGCAAATATCTATGATTAATTGTTGAATGTAATAAACATGACGTTTTATTTATTACGCACAGCTTCTAATTGGAGCTTCTTAGTGGCCTCAGCCCATTGGTCAGGAAGACTGACGCTGGTATTAACACTTTCACTGTCCGGTTTTCAGACACAATAGTAAGACAATAGCAATGACCTATATGTATTGCACGGACAGCCAAAGGGTTAAGTTACAAAATCTCTTCGAGAATAAATAAGCTTTTTAGGTTAACGTGTAGATCTTCGACTATTGCACTATTCACTGTCAAGTTTGTAGTATAACGCTGGTCTAATTTTTAAATTAATTTTAACAACCAAACGAAGTTCTAGAATAAAACTAAAAAATAATATTTCTATTTCAAATTCTTCCTTTTTTATTCTCCTTTCTCAGCCTGTAACAGTACGAACATGGTCCTCTCTTATAGTGGGAACGAATTGCCATTTATTGGCAATAATTTGCATTTCGCATAATTGGCATTATTGTCAGTAGTATCATTACCAGTAAAGAATATCCTCCAAGGTAGAAATAAAAACTTGCGGGGAAAACACTAAAACTGGATAAGATTAATATTAATAATTGTATCCGTATAAAATCGTAAGCATTCTTAATAAGATATAAATAAACATTTTTACGCCCACTAGGAATCGAATTTGCCACGTCTGCAATCACAAAACTGACATGATTATTTCTGGCAGATTATTTATAGCAAAATCTGTGGATTCTTATATTTTATAGAATATAATATTTTATGAAATATCCATCCATCCATTACAGCCTATAAAAATCCACTGCCTCTGGATTGCCTCATGGGGGAATTTTGCCAGAGTTGTCACGCTTGGTAAGCGGGTTGGCAACCGCAGTTTTTATTAATTATTTTGAGTTGTTATAAGGAAGATGCTGCTGCCCATCTCCTGTTTCATTTTCCCTCTCGCCTCTGTCGCCTCTTACGACACCCTCGGGACGATATGGGGTAGTGGATATTCTTACACCGCCACAACACGATTAACAAATGTGAAATATCAGTGATACTGTATAGTATTAGAGTGGTTTAATACATATGATTTTAAAAGGCTAGCATTTGACCACAATCCCGCGCCCTTGTATGTTAATTCAGCTTACATGATATGATAATATAAAAAATCTCGTCAAAAATTAAGCGGAAAAATAATTTTTAGACGAGGAAAAAATTTACTCGAACATGATAAGCTCAGGTCGTTCAGATCATCTCGGTAGACGAAAGTTCCATTCATCCATTCCAAGTAGCGACGGTACGTCATCAATAATACTATTTTGATGACCGATTAATTGAAAACCTTTAAAAACATTACGTGGCAGAGCCATGCTGCAGCTATAATATGGTTGTAGCGAGAATCGGTTGGCTCGACCGAGGTAGGACCACGATCTCACAGAATACCAGCGTAAAATAGCAACTTAATGTTGTTGTGTTTCGTATGGTGAGTGTAGAGAACCGGAGACCCTTTTTTACTGGAAACGAGGTATTCCATCTTAGTCCTCAGGTGTGACAACGCACCTGCATTTAGATTCTTAATTGAGGATAAATGTAGATGTCTATGGGCCACAGCAACCACTTACCATCAGGTGGACTGTGTGCTCGTTTGTTATCCTATTCTATAAAAAAAAAAAAAAAAAACCCTGCTCATTGAATAAAGTGAAAATTTAAACAGTAATCTAAAATGATTTTGCTGTGTACCATAGACTAAATTTAAAATAGTTTTTTAATTTCAATAGCCTCACGTATCATCAAAACATCCTAATTTCAATAGAGAGGAGGCTGGTATTACCACCTGCTTGGGATCCTGTAATTAATAAAATTAAAACTAAACCCAAGCATACCACTGCAAGACTTCAAGACACAGTTAGTTCATTCTGCGTAGATCGGACCAAAATTAATAATTAAAAAGCTGAAGGTACTCCGATTAACTTTGACATCGGGACGTCAATCACCTCAGTCCCCGTCACCATGGGTGCTGTAAAGCACCCGAAACGTCGGGAAATAATAAAATAAGTTAATTAAACGCGATATAATCCGTAAAAGTAGTTTAATTCAATGTGTAGTGTTCGCGTAAATATAAGAAATCATGATGCAGGATAATGTTGTGACCAAGATTAAGAAAGATTTTCTTCGGTGGTTTGGTCATGTAGAAAGAATGAATGAGGAAAGAGTGAGAAAGCAAATTTATGTTGCAGAAGTGAACGGCAGAGTCGGGAAGGGACGCCCTAGGCGAAAGGTTATCGACCAAATTGGTGATATATTGAAAATAGCCAAATTAAGAGTAACCTTAACCGACCAGCATGTATGCGTACCAAATGAAAGTCCGTAGTCTCTGCCTACCCCTCTGGGTGACAGGTGTGAGTGTTTCTGTATGTATGTAAATATATTGTAACACTAAAAGTAAAAATTGTAAGACATTGCCACAATTCCAAAAAATAGTGCATACACTTTAAAAATAAAAATGTGTAAATAAGAAATTATTAATTATAATTAATCATATTCCCATTTAAAAGAGAACTTTGAAATAAATAATATATGTGAAATAAGTAAACTACGTATGAAATCTAAAATATTTAAAAAAAATTGAATTAAAAAACATAATTGTCATGTTAAAAACCGTTTTTAATAAAAACTCTCTATTTTCCGCTAACCGTGTGGTCCTGACGGCTTAATTTGATAATAATTGTAGTTTGCGTTGGCGGGAAATGAACGCAAAATTGTTTTCACAGAAATTTGTGAGCACAGATAAATCAAGTAGGTGGAGTTATTGCACAGATAAATCTAAAAGATGGAGTTATTACAGTGTACAGTGCAATTGATAATTCAATTAGAAACGTTAATAATTTTATAAATAACTTAAATTAAACATTTAAAAAACCCACTATCAAAAATCGAAACGTATCAAAAAATCTTCAAACGGCTGTACAGATTTTCTTGAATCATAGCTACGAAGTCCGTTTGGGCGCTACGATGCCACAGACAGACACACAGATGCACACATACACACGTTAAACATAACCCCTCTCTGTTTTAGTCGGGGATTAAAAAGGAATCTCTGGGTAAAGAATGACTTACTAGATTATTCTAAATTATCATTTAAAAATAGGTTTTCTACCGACTTCAAAAAGGAATAGGTACTCAATTCGACTGTATGTTTTTTTTATGTGTGTTACCTCATAACTTTTGCTGGATGCAACTGATTTCTATGATTATTTTTTATTTGAAAGCTGGTACTTCTCATGTGGCCCCATATAATATGATAATAACTATTGATCAAGGTCTGACCAATAGTTTTGAGTTATTCTTAATAATTTATATTGAAGTCAGTTGTACAAAACGGTTGTTAAATTATTAATGGATCTATTACTGTCTTGTGCTTGAACGACCGAGCTAGACAACTAAGAGAGAGATTTCCCGGACTGAATATAACTATGAAAATCATCAGTCCCTGTTTCCTCCTCCAAAATTAGACTAATTTTTTTTTTCATTAATTTATTTTGCTGTATGTCTGTAACAACTATATACTGGGCAATTTTAGTCATTTTAGAAGGTTTCTAGTTGTAAAAGAATTAATAATAGGAACATGGCAGTGGTCGATATAGAATATAGTAAAAACTATTTGTTCTTGTGTCCACCGTGTCCATGGAGAAAACGAAGGAATGTCTGGACTAAACGCCGCCCTCCATCCATATCCTCTTGAGATTTAATATAAAATGGTGCAGCATTTCAATTGTACTGCAATTATACCGGCTCTGTGACCCTTCAAAACGGAACACAGCAGTTGTTGTGGTACTGTTTGCTGCAGAAAAGGGTAACGCGTGGTATCAGTTCCGATGAGTCTTTTTTTAATCGAATGCCCAAAAGGATGGTAATGTAGGTAATTCGTGTGTATGCATATGTATGTATGTATGTATGTTTATTTTTTGGTACGCTTTGTAGCCTAAACGGCTTGATGGATTTTAAATGTCATTACATTCGTCTTATTTTTTTATTCGTTCTATTTGGAATTTATATAGGGTATAAATTTTTTCTCTTTCCATCAAACTTTTTTACGCAAAGGATTTTTTTAATTACCGTTCTAACCATTAAGCTCGTAATAGAATAAGAGTGACAAAAGAGCACACAGTCTATCTGGTGGTAAGTAGATACTGTGATCTATAGACACCTAAATCACTTCTCGATTAATAACGAAATTGTAGATGCCGTATCATGAATGACTTGTTACCGTTAATAAGGGTCTCCAGCTATCTACACCCAACGAATATCAGCAGAATTAAGTAACTATTTTACGCTGGTATCCTGTGAGAGCAAGTCCTACCCCGATCAACACCCATCTTCTGTCTTCAGTCTTCGTCTGCAGCCATAATTTAGCTGCAGCGTGGCACAGCCCCGTAGATGAATATTAAATCTGAATATTTAAATCAAAGTATTATCTATCCATTACAACCTACTGTCGATTCTCCACGTATTAGAACCAAACGGTTTGGTTCGTCTTTTGTAAAGCGTATAAGTAGCGGCACGAAAGTCTAGCGGTGACCATTATTGCGCATAAGTCGCGCTGATTGGCTCGTGCGTATCGTTCGCACGCGCTGCCTCTCCAGTCGCATTCGTGCAATTAAATTCATGCGCGTACCTTCCACGTTTCGTTCAGCGCTAGACTTACGTGCCGCGACTTGTACGGCGTCTGTCTTTCCATCCGAATACAATCTGGGCGACTTCAAGGCAAGAGTGAATAGACTTTTGTTACGCTAAGACAGTGCGATTTAACATCTAGGGCTTCATCACAACTTACCAATAGGTGGGATTGTGGTCAAGCACTGGCATATAATAAGCAAAAAAAAATTTATAACAATGGACATAATATTGATTCCGCCAATACGTACTGTCAAAAGCGGGGCGGTTAGTCCGTTCCTCTTTTACAGTCATTGAAGTATTATGTATACGTAGTACATACTACTTCAATGTTTACAGTACGCTTTTTTGTTTTCGCTTTTTTGCACGTGCGTTTTTTTGCGAAGAAATGAGAGGAGTCTGTGCTCAGTGGGCTATATTTAGGCTGTAATTTTAACTTTATATACTTATAAAATTCCTCACAAACATTAATTGTGTCCTGCCAAAACATTCGTAACTGCATAAACAGATGGAAATAATCTCATATTTTATTTTATTTTGTGCATCGAAAATACGTCGTCAACACCGAAGTATGCACCACACTGTTCACAGACCTGCCGCCTGGCGTGCGTTTAGAATTCTTAACGTCGTCTCAGAATACGTATAAAATGCGTACAACGTTCTACTACGGTGTAATTTTATTACGACTTTATACTTGAATTGACTGGGAATAGGTTGTTACTTAATCGTGTTATGGCTTTCGATGAAAAGATCTTTTGTTGACAAAGAGAATTGAAAGAATCAGAAAATCTATATATTATACATTAACTGAAAACTTTGTACCACCTTTTAAGCATATTGTGCTGATGGAGAAGTGTGAAATTTGACATAATTAAAATTTATACAGAGAAGGAATGCAGGAAGCTAAAATTTATATATAATATGTTGTTTTGCAAATACGTTAAATAAAATAAAACATTCATTCACGTTCATACTGACAATATCAAACACATATAAGTCTTTAGCTCTTTGGCTACAATCTTATTAAAATGTTGCAAACAAATGAAAATTATCATATTTTGTGAGATTTCAAATGCTCCTTTTTCAATAGTCTGCGCAGTGTATGTCGAGATAAAGTATTTATATATGAGATATCTCTATTTAAATGAATGTGAAGTTGAAAGTGAAATACAGCTTGTACAGACGACTAGGCGACCACTAGTATAAAGAAATTGAACAAACAATTAATAATATACAAAAATATATCACGCAAGGGCTATCAATTTATGACAAATACGCTGCGAAACAATCATACTTTTTAATTCGCCCTCCCCTTTATTACACTGATTCGCATTTTTTTCTATAGATGATATTATAACTTTTGGTACTGCCCTAAAAAGGAGAAATCGGTCAAATTATATAAATGTATAAAATAGTTTGTGCATGTGTACAGGTGTTTTTGGACTCCCATGTGAATGAATATTTGATCGATTCTAAGAGTAGTAAAATAATGAAAAGGTTTTAAGGTTTTTAGGTTTTCAAAACGTCGCATCACATCACGTTTGTTTAGACTCCTCCTCCCTCATCTTGCATCATTACGTAGGGTAATTCGCTCCCCCCCTCCCCTTTTTTTGCGTATGTCATTCTTGCATGGCGCTCTAAATAAAATAACAATCTGATGCGGCATTTAAAATATGAATAATTCTGTCCTTTTTATCTTTTAAATTCAAAATGCGTGGTAATGCATTATTTTAGCTGGTTTTACTGCGCACGCACACATTCGTAAGGGTTTATCGGTAGGCAAAAACGCTGGTGCCCATAAATCAAATTAAATATGGGATAATTTCAAATAAAAGTAGAAGCGTTATTTACTCGTAGTTTCAAAAACTGCAATAACGGTATATCATTATATATAATTTGAACTTGTGTTTAAGCTTTGGCTACTCTTTTAAAAATAATCCTGTATATATATTAATTGATATAGGATTTGAAAACTGTAGGTATATTTACTGAAACTATATATTACTCGATAAATCCATTCAATTTAAGATAATTACTATGACATAGATTCAAGAACTATACTACTTCGTTTTGTGCCGCCCACTCTTAACGCTCGCATTTATTTTGTTTTTGCATTCCACAGTGAGACAATACCGTCACGGTAGATCTACGTTACGCCTGCCACTCAGGCAGTTTATAAGTGTATAACGTATTTTTTTTATCCTGTGGTGATAGACAGTTGCGCTGATCATGTGGTCCCGAGTTTGAATCCTGAGTTGGACAAAATCAGTTGTTGAGTTTTTCTGTTAAGGAATTTTCTGTTTCACCCCTGTGCCTCGGAAAGCACGTAAAGCTCTCTCTGGTCTTGTCGAACTTGGATTGGACTATGAGACTGAGGGCATAGAGATTACATGTGTATTTGGGCATACACTTGTGCATTCTGTAAAGACTGGCCGCCGTGACCAAACAAGTTATGATAATAATTCGGTCTGGAAGACATTTTTATTAGTATAAACCTATGGGCGATATAGTGAATCGGTCATTATATTATAATTTCAGTACAGATGCCTACTATCCTACGTGATGGTAAATGGTGATGTAGCCGAAGATTAAAACGTAACTTAACAAAAGTCTAATTCATTCTTGCCTTGAAGACTTGCTATACGCATTACCGACGAATCAAACCGTTGAACCGTTGTTTCACCGATTTTATCACGTTTAATTTTAACTATCGCTATTATTTTTAGCTATCACTACGCACTATTATAAGACATATAAGTGGCTGCAGTATGTGGCCATATCCTACCTGGTCCCCACCATTACATCATATTTCATAGAACGCAAATCTTCGCGAAAGCAAATCGATTCCTACTAATAATGATTCGCGAGGCATTAAAAATCATCCTATTCTCAATAAAAAAGGTGCCACCGTCTGCTTGGGATGACATAATTAACAGAACAATTCAGACTCGAGCAATCACTCCAAGACTTCAATATACTGTCAACTTAAAATTAATAATTAAGGTTTGTCGATTTAACTATAGCATCAGGTCGTCCACCACCTTAGCATCTCCGTGGCCATGAGTGCTAAAAAGTAATCGAAACGTCTGTAGTTCAAAATAAGTGAAAAGATAAACGCAATGATATCCGTAAAGTTATTTTTATTCAAAAATTTTTTGATGCTTTCGCACGTAGCTATATTATAACACTATACTCGTCCCTTAGGTTGAGCTCCTGTTCCTGCATTACGGGATCTCAATTCACAACGCTGCAGAATATTATATATAGCTTCTCTTGTTCTTCTGGTTTCTTTCTTTCTTTCTTTCTTATTTATCACCCCTTGTGGGGTGGATTTGCCTTAATCACCTTTACATTGATTGACAGACGCATTAACGATCACAGTGCTTTTGACGCTAGTCCTCCTGATACTAATTTAAAAATAGACAATTTCTTTTACTGCTTCTATTGCCTATATCTTCTTTATTAACTTGCTCCTGGATTCAGCAAACTAAGTTGCAAAATAACCTTATCCCGCTTTTAAAACAGTATTTATTTTAAGGACATTCTTTATACATAAATAGCTGTTCCCCGCGACTTCGTTCGCGTGGATTTTATTACGATTGGATTTCGTGGGTTTTAATTTTTATGCGCGTAAACCTAAATCTTTTTCTAAAATAAAAGTAGCCTAAGTTACTCCTTCAGCCATTTCGGATATTAGCCGGAACAAACAGACAGACAGACAAACAGACGGAGAGACAGACAGACAAAAATTATAAAAATTGTTTTTGTTATAAGTACCTACCGTATATACTTTCATATGCATTTAGTAAAAAGCTATTACTTTGACATTACAAACAGACACTTCAATTTTATTTATTTGTATAGAGTATACATATTAACCGCGTCCATCCACATATCTACAATTTAATGTCCGCAAAATGAAGCCATTTATATTTTGTAAATTATTAATAAATATGCTGACATTTAGCATTTTAAACAACTTTAGTCTGAAATAATAGGAATATTCGCGAAAGAATCTCTCGTATACAAATATTCTTTAACGACAACTTTATTAAAAACATAATCAACAAAAATCATCGTTTAGGTTCAAAGACCTTTCGCAAGGTTAACTAGGCATTATTATTGTTTATGCTACAGATTAATACTTTCTGGTTTCGTCCATTTCTAGGTGTTTCTTCAATATTTACATCTTCAATAAATTTGGTTTTAAATACATTTATTATGTAAAGTAACAGCCAATATACGTCCCACTCCTAGGCCCAGGCGTCTTCTAATTTCTAGGAAGGGTTTGAGGAAGAAAAGACAACGTCCTCATCGCTGACCTAGCACGTGATAGCTGATCTCACATTTCCTCGAAATATTTTTAATTTCTCCGATATATTTCGTTATAACGTTTCCCATCACCTAAATCAGTGGTCCTTAACCGGTGGTCCGTGGACCACTGGAGGTCCCTGAAGGCGTCTAAATTAGTCCGCAAAGCCATCATACAATTCTTTCAAATATAAAAAAGTACAAAACATTTTTTGAGATGATAGTCGCTGTGCAGATACTATCGAGTCAGTTTACAATAAAAGGTGTTCACTTTACAACAACCTAAATTACCTTAATTTATATTATGTTTAAAAGTTGGTATGACAAGACAACGAATCGGTCAAATGGTCTCTCGTCACTAAAAGTTACGAAGTAACTATTAGTTAATCTGTGCTAAAAGGTTAAGGACCACTAACCTAAATTAATAGTAATTTGACAATAGTTTAACGAGTGGCATTAAGGGCATGGGAATTAAGCCACGCAGGGCCTCTAGGTAATGCAAGTGTCGGGCCCGTGTCCCTTCTGCCATCCAGTTCCTTCCAGTCTGTAGGGTTGAGCCAGTATAATTAGAGGCTGTGACACATTCCATAATCGTGCTCTTAGGTGACAACCTGACAACACATGTGTAGCCCATCTTTCTTTGAAGTTGGCTGCGGAGGCCCATTGACTGCAGAACCCACTTACGATCAGGTGGACTGTTAGTTCATTTCTAACTTAAATTTTATAAAAAAGGACAGCGCCACACTTTCTTTCCTGCTCGAAAAACTATTCAGAAATTCGACTAATTACATCGATTATTTGTTATTGTAAATTATATAAGTACATTTTACCGTTAACGTTACCGCCTGTTAAAGTCCACTGCTGAACATAGGCTAGTATATATACAGTAATCTATGAACATAGGCCTCCCCCATATCAAAGGGTGGATATTTGCCATAGTTGCCATGCTTGGCAAGCGGGTGGGCAACCGCAGTTTTTTATTTTTAGTCTTTATTGGGCAGAAGCTGCTGCCCATCCCCTTATTTTTTTCATTCTATCGCCTCTTACGACACCCACGGGATGATATGGGGTAGTGGATATATACTTATAAGTACATTTTACCCTTTTGAATTTGTTTTGCCTAAATACTTTTTTGTTAATTTTATCCACGATATTTGCCCTTGTAGGATTGATTGCATTACTTTCGCACGTAAGCAAGCTTATTTTGTACGGCCGACCAATCGACCACAGTTACAATTAAGAACAAAAGTTATAACTTAATGTTCTCATAAGCGATTTCTTAATATTTGGAGGATAAAGATCTTGAACCTTTAACTTTTATTGTCAACTTATGAGTCCCTAGTTGTAATTTTTTCTACCCTTCATAACTACTAAAGTCTGTCAGGCCTTGGTTTGCATAGTCAATGGTCAGTCGAACAAAGGCCTTTCGCGTTACGCCTTACGCTATCGAACTGGTGGCTTTCTTGAGATGTTTTTCTTTTATACTTCAGATACTTTAAAATAACATATACATAGCGCCACAATTCTAATCCCCGAGGGATTGGGTAGAGTCAAAAGTGCAGCGAGCTACTCGGACCACGTTTAGCCAAAAAAATATGAGTTTAGATGGAAAATTGTATAAGAATTGATAGGCGGCTATTCCATTGCCTACACAATCACAAGCCGCCTTTTACTACATGCTAGGCCAGTAACACAGTTGGCACATTATTTTTGTTATAAGTCCTACATAAACATGAGACCTACAAGTCCCAGGCCAATATTATAGAATTAGGATGACAAGCGAGCACACTGCACACCTGATGGTAAGTGGATGCTGTGGCCCATAGACATCTACATTTGGCCTCGATTAAGAATCAAAATGCAGACGCGTTACCGCCCCTGAGGACTTAGATGGAATGTCTCGTATCCAGTCAAAGGTGTCTAAAGGGTAAATAGTCTCCGGTTCTCTACACTCACCATACGAAACACAGCAGCATTGAGCTGCACGCTGGTATTCTGTGAGAGCGTGGGCCTTCCCCGGCGACCCATTCGCGCCACAAGCCACAACTATAATATAGCTACAGCATGGCTCTACCACGTATACTTTAAAGTAACGTTCAAGTATTCGTAATGTCATCGCTGATAAGTACTCGTGTGAGATTTGAATCGATGTTGTAAACGTAATGTTGCAGTGCGGCTCTGTTATCGTATCACGACGAATGAAAGATCAGATGGGATATCATCTTTTTTTAATTGAAAATGTCACCTGCTTCAATATTACCGGTTCGAGTTTGTTAATACAACACTGTGTTTTTGTTTGTATCGTTAGCTTTACCAGAGCTTAAATAGAGTTTTTATTGCTTTGTTGTTTGTAGGTGCATATATTAAGCGAATATTATTTTAGATATGACTACAATTTCACACTCAAACCAGTAAGGAATAGAGCTTAAAAACCATGTGACCTTGATCGTCGACATAGTAAATAAAATGTCGCAGACATATTGACTTCTTTTGTTTTTATTATCATGCTATCGACCCGCCCCGGCTTCGCCTGGATAGGGTCTATTAATGATAATCAGATTTATTGTATCAATTTTTAGTTTTTCCAATAAATATCATCTAGTTTATCGGATAAAATATAGCCTACATCCCTTGCTCTCTGTTCGTAAGGTTTCATTACAATCGGTTCAGCCATTCCGAAGATTAGCCCGTACAGACAGACAAGAATTTAAAAAATGTAAAGGCGTTGATACACGTAATTAATAAGCATTGATAAACACCCAGACCCGGAATATTAGTCCCATAAATAGTTGTTACGTTCTCACCTGGGGGCTACAGTAGCCGTAGTCAAGCGCTTTTCACTGTACTTTGTGGTCGTGAACATGACGTCAGATTTTATTGTGTTGTCTTGTCATTGAATTTCGATTGTACTCGTATTTATACGTACTTACACATTTATGTAAAAGTAAAAATTATAATTAAGTCAAAATCTAAAATACTTTATTTAGCTTTTTACTATATGGCTTATTTGTAGCTCTTATGAACATCAATAAGTAAAATTTTAGAAACGTAAAACCAGTCATAGTTAGCCCGGCTATTTGCACTTTTTGAATATAAATGTTTGGTTCGATCTTGCAGAATGAGCTTACTTCTTGAAGTCTTGCAGTGTATGCTTGGGTTTGGATTTAACTTTGTTAATTATAGGATCCCAAGTAGATGGCAGCACCCATCAATCTTCTCTATTGAAATTAGGATGTTTTTTTAATTCCAATAGCCTCGCGTATCATCCTTGGTAGGAATCGGTGTAATGGCGGGGACGATCTTGAACATGTTCACAGACTGCAGACTTCCCAGAGCGTCGGTGCTTCACGTCAGCTATATGTTCTTTCACGCAGGTTTTAATAGATCTTATTAAAACCCGCGTGATAGATCTTAGAAACGTCGGGAATTAAAATAAGTTAATTTGTAGTTTTTATTCAATGTGTAGTGTTCGCGTAAATATAAGAAATCATAGCGCGTAAAAACCAACTTCAAAGAACTAAAAAAAATATAATTATCACAATCAGTTGACGTGATAAAGAATCATACGCCCATACGTATCGTACTTATGCCGTGCAGATCGTTGGCGTCTTCTTTGTAAATTGATGAGTTCTTTGATTTTCTCATGGATCCCATCATCAGATCTTGACCAATTTTATATGGAACCTGAGGTCTGGCAAAAAATAATAGTTGAAATATGACAACAAAGCAAGAATTATCTGAACATACATAAAAAACGTTCCGACGAATTCTGAATCTCCTCCTATTTTAAGTCGGTTGAAAAGTAAGAACCTGTAAGTATGTGCCACTACTGGAAACAACCCCCGAGGGTTTTAAAGCAAGGCAGAATACGTCGCGCTGTCCTGTCCCGATACGTGTAGACTGTAGATGGACTTCGCTTGTCATCGAGATGCGTTTTTTAGTTTCTTTTTTATATATAAAACTGAAACGACAAACGAAGTTACAACAACCAACTTTAAACAAAGAAGGCTATAGAGGCGTTGTCACCTCTGAGGACTAAGATGGAATGACTCACAGCAGTCTGCAGGCTTCCTTAGAATATTTTCTTTCACGGCCGTGTTACAACACGGTGTACTAAATCTGTACTAAAAACGATTTCGTGGGTGTCGGCGGGAACCGAACTCTGTTTGCTCGATTATTAAAAAATTTAAAAGCGAGCGCATAGCCCCTGAGCTACCACGGATCTTGTGTACATATTATGCTTGAATAGTTTATTTTTAAAGTATAGATTTTAAGCAATTATTTTAAGATCTAAACATTGGTTCACTTTTCGGCCACTAGAAGACTCTTTTACACAGACTCTACATTCATTCTGTTATATACTTATAATTTGTAAAATTAGCAGCGATTGGCCGTTTTGGAAACGTTGATTTTTATGCTGTAACGGAGGAATATATTATGGTGATAATCTTTTATATAATAAGATTTTATACCATATCTAATAAATCATATTGTCTCAATAAATAAGAAACAAGCATATTTATTACTTTGATTAAATTGTGACGGTTTTATATAAATCAGAAAATAAAACGTTGTTGATTTTTAAAATATGGTAAGTAAAGTATGGTAGTTTAAGTTTTGTTATAAAAAATGGTTTTTTTTAAGGTGAAATTTCTCATCGATCAGTTATCCTTGAATCGTACCACTAATGACTACCAATTTGAATGTAAAATAGACCGAGTCTATTCATTAATGGCTCGCGAGCTAAAAAACCTAAACGTCTTACATCATAATCGACATTCATCTTGTAGGACATTAATTAAATAAATTCATTCGTTTGATAACAGTAAATAGGTAGATTATTTTAATTATTTTTTTTAATTATACTTACTTACATCATTCTGTATCATAGTCTGTATTAAACGGAATCTGTATATTTAGATACATATATTTACATTATTTCGCTTAGCAAAATCATAACAATAATCCCGTTTTTCCAATGTCGATTAATCCAAAGAAATAGAAAAAACTTACCTTAATAAATCCAATAGCCAATTATAAAAAAAATTAAATCACAATTTTCTATTCACGAGTCTCTGGCACTGATGTATTGTAACCACCGAATCGAAAGGAAAACAAAAACTGTTCTAAATTCTCAAAGCGCGCGAAACCGCAGAAATGTGTCAGTGGCGTGCCGCGGCGGATGGCCTAGGACGCTATGCGTGATTCGAATGTCAATAGCAGCGATTCGAAAATCGATATTGTCTTTTTCGAAAATATTTTGGGAGCGGTTGTCGCACCGATGCGATGGCGGGCTTTTGAATGGCGCGTCGCACGGTACATCCGAGACTGGCTAACAAAGTGGCAGGACATCGACTTTATAAATTGACTTTGTCCATCATGACGTTTGTAACTGTATATGCCTTCGGCTAGAAGTTTCGGCTGTGCCGTACCGATTGAGTGTTAATTGACTTGTACGACATAATTCCAATAGCATGTTGATAGACTGAAATATTTAATCAATTAAGTGTACCATCTAACTTGTATTCTTTTATCCTTTAAAAAACAGTATCGCAATGGTTAAAGATACAAACAGTGAAAGTAAAAAGTCGTGGGTTTGAATCTGCCATCCGACTATTGTCGTAAGCCAGTCCTAGTAAGTAGTAGATAGAGTGTTATATCTTATATCTGCAACACGAATGAGTCGGTTCGACCGGGAAAGAATCATGCTCGCGCAGAATACTCACTAAAAGTAATTTTCTTGTTGATATTCATTTTTTATTTTTGTTTACTTTACTTTACGTGGTAGAGCCACGCTCTAGCTATTTTATGACTGCAGCACGAATAGTTCGGCTCGACCGGGCAATGATGTAGTCATAGCCCGGTCGAGCCGAACTACGCAGAATACAGACGTGTCGGGCCAAAATCAGTTATTGGATTTTCTGTCAAGAAATTCTTAGTAGCAGTCCGGAAGCAGGAAGTTGGCGGTGTTTCAACCTCGTGGCTCGGAATCGTGTTGGATAACCGTCCCATAGGACTATGAGAGTGAGGGAATAGTGAGTGCACCTGTACTTGCGCACACACTCGTGCACTATAATCCTGTCCTACGCAGATGGCTGGTCTCCGTTGAGACTGACCGCCGTGATTGAAAGTCTGTTTGGAGGACATTACATTATGTAAATGTATTGTTATCAAATGTAAGCCAATTTTTTATATTAATAATATCTTACTTTAGGTTACAACGTCATTCTCACAATCCCACGATCATAGCAACACAAGCTGAACCGAATGTGACGATTTGCATTTTTGCACAAATTAATGTGAGTTCTAGGCATAGTAAATAGCATTTAGAATGTCTTCCTGGCTGATTTTCAACCATAACTATATCTTTCAAAATACAAGTATGTATAAGGTTATGTCGTTGTATGGGAACTTCTCGAAATGCAAACTCACCACCATGTAACGTAACCTTATTAACGTACTAAGCTATATCGACTCATAAATCGTCACATACACATAATAAAGCTTTACTAGTGTGAGGGTGTCTGCTCCACTAATTCGTCTTCGCAACGTGATAAGTATGGGTAAAGCTACTACTTTTATATACCTGTTGTTTAAAACCATATATACTGTAGGTTTATCTACACTAGGAATTTCTGCTGTATCAAGGATTTGTGGAGGGGTTTACATTACATACTTATCAGTTATTAGTAAGCTAAACAAATAGTTGTTCAGAGCGAATCCTCTGTCCTCAGCGCCGCAGTGAAAAGGCTTAAAACTAGCGGGCAGTGGTTTTAAAGGGCCGGTATGGAAAAGATTATAAGGTACATGAGGGTAATATGGTCACCTTAAGTTTTGCCGCCCTATAAAACCAAAAGTAGGAGGAGAACAGAGACAAAAACACAAAGTCGTATAAAAGTAAAGTAAAGTAAAGTTACAGCCTATATACGTCCCACTGCTGGGCACAGGCCTCCTCTTATTTCTGAGAGGGTTTTAGGACAAGGAAATGTCCGCCGCGCTGCCGCAATGCGTGTTGGCGAACTTCACATGTCTTCGAAATATTTTTTTTTGATTTCTCAGACATGCAGGTTTCCGCACGATGTTTTCCTTCACCGCCGAGGACGTGGTAAATCAGCACTTAAAATTGCAATTAACAATTTCATTGGTGCTGGCGGGGATCGAACCCGGGTTGACTACCAAAGTCGTATACTATAACTAATTTATTAAGAAAAAAATAGCAAACAAGCTTTGGCTATAATTAGGTACACTTCGAAAAATCAACTTATTAAAACTAGATACACTACACAATACTAAAATCGACTAAAATATTTACTATAATGTCAACTGTCAATATGGCGTCCATAAAGCAGCGTCCTTTTGACCCTTTATTATTTGATTGACTGATGAAGAGCTATCGTTTCACAGAGCCATCTATGCAAACAAGGCTGTAGTTTTTCAGTTATAAGAAAGTGACCATATTAACCGGATGACCATACTTGTATTACCTCACGTACTATAGAAAGAAGTAGACACTCACTAGACGAATGCCAGAATAAATTCTAAACTATAAAAGTGTGGATGTAAGATTGTCAGGGCATCATTATTTTAATTCAAAGAAGGTTATAAAACTGTAAAGATTACACCACAGTGAGAGGTGATACGAAGAAATCACCTTCTTTTTCTAATCACACTACAGAATCTCTAGTGTGCGCTTATATCAGACCGAAGAGTATAGAATATTCTCAAGGATCAGATTACAAACCACTTAAATGTCTAAAAAAAATAAAATTCCGTTACAAATAATACCTGTTTATTATAATTTACTAGCGATCCGTCCTGGCTTCGCACGGATGATTTCTGGATCTCTACAACAGCGCTACCTACCGGGTCCAATTGTGAGTCTAAAGTCTAAACCATCCAAGTACCCACTCAAACACACACACAAAAATATTCATCAAAATCGGTCCACCAGTTTTTGAGTTTTAGCGAGACTGACGGACATCAATTGATTTTTATATATGTATAGAGATTGTTACGCAGTGGAATTACTCTCCCAGTAATTAGATAAATGAATGACCAGCTGTGAAGCGTACAAATATCATCCCGTAGGTATTTTAAGAGATGACAGAGAGAAATGAAACAGGAGAAAGGCAGCCTCATAACAACTAAAAATAAAAAAATAACTGCGGTTGCGAACCCGCTTGCCAAGCGTCACAAATATGGCAAACATCCCCTCTATGGGACATAAAACATAAATCTATCAAGAAAACAGCAAACCGTAAATCTGTAGAACAAAAACATATATGACGTTTTGACCAGAATTAAGAAAGGAATGCTTCGGTGGTTTGGTCATGTAGAAAGAATGAACGAGGAAAGAGTGACAAAGCAAATTTATGTTGCAGAAGTGAACGGAAGAGTCGGAAGGGACGCCCTAGACGAAGGTTTATCGACCAAATTGGCGGTATATTGAAAATGGGCCAGATTAGGAGTACCCTTAACCGACGAGCGTGTATGCGTAGATATATGGATGTAAAGGAGGCGAGAGAAGTGTGTCAGGATCGTGCCAAATGGAAGTCCGTAGTCTTTGCCTACCCTTCTGGGTGACAGGTGTGAGTGTTTATGTATGTATGTAAAAACATATAGTTGTACGTCATTGTGGACCGTTTAAGAGGTACCCTTAAAACTCAGCAACTCGAGGTTTTAGCAAAATAAAATCTTTCAAATATAAAAAAATATATAATTTAGTAGAAAAACAAAATATAAGAGAAGTATGAGAACCATCTAGCTCAGAGGCTAATCGCCGTAAATATCACATCAAGCAAACGCCCCTGGTTCGATCCCCACTGTCACCACAATTGTTGATTGCAGTTTAAAGTGCTGATTTATCACGTGCTCGGCGGTGAAGGAAACATTTAGGAGGAAACCAGCATGTCTGAATTATAAAATATACTGAGACAATTAAAATCATCGTCATCAAACTGCTCTACGTAATTGTTTCGCAAGCCACACCACTAGTCCGGTTTTCGGCTTTTCTTCCCTGTCACCTGCCTCGTGCACATCGTAGCTCTATCAATTCAGCCACGTTTTTAACGTGGTAAGTCACGCTGTAGCTATATTATGGTTGCAGGGCGAATGGATTAGCTCGACAGAAGGAGGCCCACGTCCTCACACAATATGCAATAGCAGCTATAATGCTGCTGTGCTTCGTATGGTAAGTGTAGAGAACTGGAGAACCTTTTTGCTGATAACGAGGCATTAATAGTTCTCAGGGGCGACAAAGCATCTACATTTTAATTCTTGAGGATAGATGAAGGTGTCTATTGGTCACAGCATCCACCACCACCGGTTTGTCGCCCTTATTATATTTTTTTCAAGTAAAGTGAGTGACAAATGAACTTACAGTACAACTGATGGTAAGTGGTAACTGCAATCCATGGACACTAGCAGCCAACTTCATACAAAGTAGCTACAGATGCATTTTCACTACTGATGATTAAGATAGTTACAGCCTATATACGTCCCACAGCTGGGCACAGGCCTCCCCTCATTTCTGAGGGGGTTTTAGGGCAAGGAAATGTCCGCCGCGCTGCCCCAATGCGTGTTGGCGAACTTCACATGTCTGCGAAATTCTTTTTTCTTATTTCTCAGACATGCAGGTTTCCTCACGATGTTTTCCTTCACCGCCGAGCACGTGGTAAATAAGCACTTAAAATTGCAATTAACAATTTCATTGGTGCCGGCGGGGATCGAACCCGGGTTAATAAATAATTTTCATCTAAATCCTCTCCTCCAGAGGATTGAGATGGAAAGCCTCAATTATACTGGCTCCCTATATCCTTCAGACCGTAGCATAGTAATGTAAGGACCGCTATTTGGTGGCAGTAAAAAGGAAAATGGGTGATACCAACCCAGACGGAATTCTAGACAGAAAAATAGTCCTACCATCTAGTAAATAATCTATAAAAAACTAAGCGCCGTAATCACTCTGTGACATGTCAACACTAACTGTTGTCACTTCTGCGACAAATGTGGGTAACCAGTCTATGGTCACGGAAGGCTATAATATCGATGTTCTTGTCCTTGTCACTCGAAACTTGAAACTTATCCACCAGAGAAACTTCAAAAATAGGTCTTTCTATCGCTTGCTATTTTGAGCTTGTGGAATAACCGTACCGTTAGTGTCCACATTTCGCAAGGTAAACAAAAAAAAACAACAAGTCAAAAATATGTAGATCCTAAAATTTACTGTGAAGACCAGGTAATCCCACGTTTTTATTAAAAAGAGTCAAAGATTAAACGTGCATTCCAATAATAAATGGCAAAGAGTTTAGCTCAACTCCGTTTAACAAACTAATTACAAATTAATTAAGTCGAAAATTTTAAAGCTAATTCCACCTTCCTTATAATTTATCTTTTACCAAGAAAAGAACTCGACTTTAAAACCTTTAGATAAATATAAATATAAGGTACGATTCCATCTCAACAGAAGTAGTCTTACCATATAAGTTTCAAATGCTTTAAATCAAAACGGACATTTAAAACTAATAAACGAAATCTTTGACTTACCGAAAATGTGTTCTCTTTTTGTAATTTATGTGTGTATATAAATAAAATATTGGCAGACCACCCAAAAATGTCTAGCCTTAATTTACATTTGTAAGTGGGGTATTAAAGAAAAATAAAAATCTATTTAAAATGTGTGATGTGGAATGATGTTTATTACTTGTATATTCATCTACATCAACCCGTACAAGTCTACCGCTGAACATTGACTCGGATGATGACGGAGGATTGACGATTGCAGTACCGAACGTATTGCACCCTTGATGCTGCTTCTTGGTATTTTACATCTGGCGTAAACGAAACAATTATAGCGCCATCTATTGGAAGCCTTGAGCCAGATTTCTGGCATTTCTCATAGTCCCCTCTTATGATACTCATGGGACAAAATGAGTTGTTGGATTCTCATATTATATTACTCATTTATTTAATTATTGGTACCTATATTCTCCTCATTAAACCGTAAATAATCCACCACAGGGTATACGGGACCAGGGGCCTTTCCCATAGTAGGGTTTGCTGAAATCATGCAAGTACCAGACCTTCTTCCCTTTCTATGCCGTCGGCCATTGGAAACTAAAGATCTTTGGGCATCTCTCTAAATCGGCCATGGGATAATGGATTCTTTTAAGCGGCAGACGGCTTTTTATTATCTTATACTTCACTGATGAGCTCATGGGCAGTTCTCATCATCTGAATTTGATCTCCATCAGCAATACTCGGCACTTTGTTGCTCGGCGGGGAAGGAAAACATTGCGAGGAATTCTAACGACGTGTTAATTACGTCAACCCTAACTGTAACAGCGCAACGGGCCTTTCTCATTCCATTATCCTTTTATCATGAGGTTCTTATAGGTTATTACTTTGTTTTATACGTGGTAGAGCCATACTGCAGCTATATTATAGTTGTAGCACGAATGGATCGGCTCGACAGGGAAAGGACCACGCTCTCACAAAATACCAGCGTGAAATAGCAGCCTAATGCTGCTGTGTTTCGCAAGGTGAGTGTAGAGATCTGGTGACACTTTGTACTGGTAACGAGGCATACCATCTTAGTTCTCAGGAGTTCCAACGCATCTACATTTTGATTCTTATTCGAGAATAGATATAGATGTCTGCATCCACCTATCACCTATCACATGATCGACTTTAATTATCATTATTTAACAGACTTTTAGAACCCACTTTTTAAACTTTAGAGCAAAAACACGAGTTAACAGTCTTCCTTTTTTGCAACCCATGGACGTCCTTAAACGACGTAAACAACGTAAAAAAAAAACAAAGAAGGTAAAAGGTGTGTGACTAAAGTAAAATACCTCGCATCCTGTAATTATGCCGGTTCTCTTACCGTCAAACTGTAACAGCAATGCACGAACTGCTTTTTGGCGGCAGATATATGCACAGAGTAAAAAATCCATGCCATCCAAGCCAAAAATCTTAATAAAAAAGTCGCTAGTAAGGAGAGTGCGTAACTGCGCACGCAAGTGAAATAAATTAAAACTCATAACAAACTTAAATTAAACTCCATTATGGCTTAAAGAAGCAATTCAAATCAAAAAACAATCTCTTAAACCTATAAATATCACTAACAACACAATATTCAAAAAAACTATTATTGTGATTATAGTGCCCTATTGTATGGGCAAACACAGGTGGACTCTCTATTCCCTTACTCTCATAGTCCGATGGGACGATAATTCACCTCGACACTGCCAATTTCCTGACGAGAAAGTTGAAAGTTTTCCGGGCTGCTACAGAGAATTTCTTGACAGAAAAACCCAATAACTGATTTTGTCCATACCCGGGATTCGAAAACGGGCCCTCATGATCAGCAATCGCGTTTAAGATCATTAGACCAACGAGGCAGTAGAATAAAGATATTAGGAAGTATGAGTAACATGTTGGTCTGGGACTTATAGGTCCTAAGTTTATTCTTAAGTCCTAAGTTTATTACTAAGTTTAGACTTATAAAGTAAAAGTAAAGTTACAGCCTATATTATGTCCCACTGCTGGGCACAGGCCTCCTCTCATTTCTGAGAGGGTTTTAGGGCAAGGAAATGTCCGCCGCGCTGCCCCAATGCGTGTTGGCAGACTTCACATGTCTTCAAAATATTTTTTTTTGATTTCTCAGACATGCAGGTTTCCTCACGATGTTTTCCTTCACCGCCGAGCACGTGGTAAATCAGCACTTAAAATTTCAATTAACAATTTCATTGGTGCCGGCGGGGATCGAACCCGGGTTGCTCGCGTACTGTGAGACTTACAGCGAGCGCTAACCATCTGAGCTACCACGGCTCAAGTTTAGACTTATAACAAAAAATAATCTGCTAACTGTGTTGCTTACCTAGTGTATGTATAAGCGACTAATGGAATATAGGGTTTGTGTTTGTGGACTATCCACTTAATACTTCGTTCACAATTTTTCATGTATACCCATATTTTTTTAGTTAAACGTGGTCCTAGTAGCTTGCTGCTCTTTGGGCACTGTGTACCCCCTCGAATATAGCATGCGTGATGCTATGTATGTACATATATAATATGGACTATAAACTTCAATGGTTTGTCTACTTTCATTGTTATTTTTTTTAGTGAAAAATTACGATTAATCTCATAAGTTGAAATTTTAATGTACTCATGAGTACGCAGTTTTATAACAAATATTGTGATTTATTACATAAAACGCAAGTCATGGTTCATTCATGAAATACACACGCCACAGCGCGACGTACAAAATACAAAACAATGGCAGTAAAAGTAAAAGTTTTCTTTTTATAAGAACTAGATTTTTTCCGTGGCTTTGCTCTCGTGGACTTCGATTCACCAACATCATTATTAGTGTTCCATTCCATCATTGTGATATGTTGTGTGCAATGTATTTTTATATGCACATATTTTATATATGTTATAGTCAAACGTCGAAGCTTCGACGCTCCTACTTTTGACTAGTCAAACCTCAGGTCTGACATAAAGTCTTAGACAAAGTCCAAATAAATTACGTTTTTCTGCCTTTGACTAATGAATTATTGTTTAACCTAGGAGAGACTAATTTGGACAGTGAAACGCCGAAACTCAATTTAATGAAATCGGGGTTTGACCAGTCAGACCTCAATAGGTATTGGAATGAGTTAGTTTGTCAAATTAGGTATAATAAAAGGACATTTTTTTAATTTTAATGTTTATTGTTTCAATAAGAATCTCAGCTCACTTTTTTTTACACATGAATATTGACCCAAAGTTACTTCAGCAACGGCTTCGGCGCTGCGGTGAGTGCAGCCCATTCACCCTTGCGTAGCAAATTGCAGGCACCTACGGCGGACGGAGGCTGCTCTCCCTCCGCGCCTACGGCTTTACAAAAACACTCTAGGGGTAGGGCAGACAAGACTACGTGGAGTCGGGGTGTGCTGTTTTAGTACAGATTAGACCTATCTTCGACCTATAAAATCAGGTTGTCTAAATTCCGCTATGATAGTGGTAAATGAAACAATGTAATGTGAATTGATATAATTTTGTTTTCTTAAAAAAAAAATTACTGCTCTCCACTGCGACTTGATTCGTTTTGTATGAGTTCCATCTTCAGCCACAAATGAATAGTCGCTTTTCCTTAGTCGCTTCTAGGATCGACTAGGCAAAGCGGCAAAGCCCGAAGCAGATTATTTTACTTTCGACGTTTGACTAAAAAGTTAGGTACTTCTTAGTTTGACTAAAAATACTTCAGTCAAAGGTCAAAATTGGAATTTATTTCGGGATTTGCCGAAAGGCCTTGGTTAAACCTAGGATAAACCAGTCATTCCGGGAAGAGACTGCATATTGACCTTTGATTATGACATATATACTACTAGATGGTACCCGGCGCCTTGCTGCCGCAGAAGAAATAATTGTGACAATGTGGTTTTAAATTTGGAGGAGTTATATTGTTTAATTAGGAAGGATAACACATTAATTTAATGATTTATAAACGATACACGCGCCAACTAGCGTAAGTTAATTGTACTATGCCTATAACCTTCGTGCACGCAACCAAGTGCAAGCAATATATACCTAAGTTGACAAAGTTTTACCGCAAACTGATGAACGGTATGGCAGCGCATATAATTTAAAATTAAATATTTTGTACATTTTTGTTTCATATTTATTCACTTTAATTAACATTTTAATCTATGATCAACTTATTTCATTTTATCATCTCCCAAAGGTTGACTGGCAGAGAATGCCTCAGGCGTCAATACATCATAGTAATAATAATAATATACTTATTGTATGAAATTAAATGAATATTCTTCTCAGAGCCGTGATATTAATACGTCCACTATGTATTTTTTACAGCCACCTATCGCCTTCAGATTTGGTGATTATTTTGGCAATAAACCAAGATAATATATTCAATTGCATTCAGTGTCATTTTGGTAGATAAATTACACAAATTTTTTTTATACAGCGATTCCTTGTAATCTTCAGAATAGCTGAACCGATTGTCATGAAAATTCCAGATATCGTCAGGAGTGATCAAAGCTATATTTAATCCAAAAAGCTTGGAGATTTTTTTTGTATAAAAGAAATATTGATAAAATGAATAATCATCATCATCATCACTACAGCCCTTCACAAGTCCACTGGTGAACACAGGCCTCCCCCGAGGAATGCCACAAAGCACGGTCCTGAGCCACCTGCATCCATTGACTTTCTGCATGTCTTACCAAGTCGTCACTCCATCTAGTGAGTGGTCGCCCTACACTTCGCCTACCGGTAAGAGGCTGCCACTCGAGAACCTTTTTTCCAAATCGGTTGTCGGTTCTACGAGCTATATGGCCGGCCCATTGCCACTTCAGCTTACTAATCCGTTGGGCTATGTCGGTCACTATGGTTCTACTGCGGATATCCTCATTTCGAAGTTTATCACGCAGAGAAACTCCGAGCATATGCCACTCCTGAGCTCGCTGAGCGACCTTGAGCTTCCTCATACGGCCAGCAGTGAAGGACCACGTCTCAGTTCCATAAGTCATCACTGGCAACACGCACTGGTTGTACAGTCTCGTTTTCAAGTTTTGAATCTCCTCAGGTACATATATATATACCTGATGAGAAGATGTGTCGTAATTTCCCAAACGCTGCCCAGCCGAGTTGAATCCGTCGATTGACCTCTCGGTCGAAGTTGGACTTACCTAGTCGGACTATTTGTCCCAGGTAAACATTATGAATATTCTTCTCAGAGTACCAGGTAAACATACTCATCAACAACTTCGAGCTTAGTGCTCCCAACAACTACCGGCATAAGTGTAACATGGACGTTATACGTGATCTTTGTTTTGTCCATGTTCATCTTAAGACTATCCGTTGGTAGGCACTATTGAGGTCATTGAGCATAGTGCAGTAGTAGTAGTGATTCTGCCATAAGGACTATATCGTTGGCAAATCGAAGGTGAGTGATGTACTCGCCATTGATGTTAATACCGTACCCTTTCCAGTCCACTAGCTTGAAAATTTCGGGGATATAACGTCACCCTGTCTTACACCTCCCTGCAGTTGGATAGGTTTCGTACTCTGATTCTGTACTTGGATAGCCATCGTAGCCCTAATGTACAAACACTTCAGCACTTCGATATACCGACAGTCAACTTGGCACCGCTGAAGGGACTGCAGCACCGCCGAAATTTCGACGGAATCAAAGGCTTTCTCATAGTCCACACACGCCAGACATAGGGGCAAATTGTACTCCTCGGACTTCTGTACAATTTGCCGAAGGGTATGTATGTGGTCTATGGTGCTAAAGCCTTTTCGGAAACTGGCTTGTTTGGGAGGCTGGAAGTCGTCGAGTCTGTGTGCGAGACGATTTGTAATGACTCTCGAAAACAGCACGTAGACGCGGCTCAGAAGGGAAATCCGTCTGTAGTTCTTCAAGAGAGCATTGTCGCCTTTCTTGAAGAACAAGACCACCGCATTTCTGCTCCACGCCTCCGGAGTAGTGGCACTATGGAGGACGGAATTAAAGAGCTTTTGAAGGACTTCAAGTACCGGTTTTCCACCCGCTTTCAGAAGCTCCGCTGTAATTCCATCCTCGCCCGGGGACATGTTGTTTTTAAGGTGCTGGAGAGCCATTCTAATCTCGCTTAAACTGACATCCGGGAGTACATCGGAATAGTGTCGGATAAGACTTGCTCTTGGATCGTTACTCACACTTGCGTGTGGCTCCAACGATGACGTCAGCTGCCCATAGAACCTCTCAATCTTCCTCAAAATCTCAAGTGTCCCGGAAACGATGCTGCCACATTCGGTCTTCAGCTTCGACAGTTGGCTCTTTCTGGCAAACAGATCTCTAGCAAATACTTGGGAGCTCTGGTTCCGTTCGATCGCTTCTTCAATACGAACAGTATTAAAGTTGCGCAAGTCCCTCCGCATGCATTTGGAGATCTGTCTATTTAGTTGCCTTTATGCTGTCAAATCTGCTGAAGACTGCAGCTTCATTTCCCGTCTAACAGTCATGAGATTAAGAGTATAATCGGAGAGTTTTTGTGTTCTTTTGCGTTGGGTCTTGCAAAACTTAGCTCCGACCGCATGGACAGTTTCCACGAGCTTGTCATTCATATCGTCCACAGCATTGCAATCTTCTAGGAACTGAAAACGGTTCTGTAACTCGAGCTGAAAGGTTTCGGGACTCTGGATTATAGTACGAGGGGGACGGAGCGTTGACTTCATTAGACGACACCTCTCCAACTTAACGTTTAGGTTCAGTGCTACCGGTTTTAACACTCGCGATCACTGAGACATCACTGAAGAGTTGTCGTCTAGTCGTTATAATAAAGTCAATCTCATTTTTTATCGAACCGTCGAGGCTCTACCAGGTCCACTTCCTGTGGGGCCGCTTCTGGAAGAAAGAGTTCATCATAAAGAGTCCCTCGTTCTCCATGAAGTCGGCCAGCTGCTGGCCCCTTGGGTTCCGTTGCCCTATTCCAAATTTTCCTACCCTCAGCTCGCCGTTCTCTCTTGTGCCTAGTTTTGCGTTGAAGTCTCCCATTAACACCGTATAGTGGGTTGTGGAGGAATGCATGGCTTTAGAGATATCCTCATACATTTCCTCCGCTTCCTCATCGGGATGTGCCGAGGTTGGTGCGTAAACCTGTATGACCTTCAACGAATACCGTTTGGTGATTCTGAGTATAAGGTACGCAACCCTCGTCGACACACTCACAATCTTTACTACGTTGTTAACGAGAGACTTGTGGACGATAAATCCGACATCTCCTTGGGACAGATGGTCGCCCTCCCGGTGATAGAACAAGTTGCCGGATTCGAGGATTACCGTGTCCTCCCCCTCTCTTCAGACCTCAGATAATCCTATAATATCCCAGCCCCACTTGTATATCCCTTCTTCCAGCTCCAGGACCTTCTCGTCAGTCCTCAGGGTGTGTGGGTTGTATGTTACCAGGTCGAGTCGTCTTAGGTGACAACCGAACCTCCACCGGACATTCTTAGCACCTCCTGCCCCGCCGTTACCATGGTCGCCACCGTAGCTAGCCGCCAGGGCCGCCGGGGACTGGGGGCCGTCTTTTTGTAACTTTCGTTATTGGGGGTATATTGCCATAGTTGCCACGCTTGGCGAGCGGGTTGGCAACCGCAGTTTTTTTATTGTAATTTGCTGTTATCAGAAAGATGCTGCTGCCCATCTTCTGTCTCAGTTTCCCTCAGATAAATATCGCTACATTAATAGACCGTACCCAGGCGAAGCTGAGGCGGATCACTAGTATTACATAAAAATAAAGGGTTATCTGTTTTATTAGCGTTGCCTTATTGTCTCGGCAGACCCTTCTTGAAAACTAGCAAAAAATAATAATAAATTAATTAATAATATCTTATCGCAAGTATGTAATAAAATAATAGATGTTCGGTTTACAAGCCGCAGTAAAACCTGAAATATGAATTATGTAATGGTTTCTCTTACATCGTCATATCACAAGACTACGGTAAGTACTGTAAGACTTTTGTAAGACTATCCACTACTCCATATCGTCCCGTGGGTGGCGTAAGAAGCGACAGACTGAAACTGAAACAGGAGATTTGCAGCAACATCTAGGAAGATCATAAGATAAGATATCAGGAGATAGCAACTCAAAATAATAAAAAACTGCAGTAGCCAACCCGCCTGCCAAGTGTGGCAACTGTGGCAAAATCCCCCTTACAAATCTATAGGGAAGACCTATATTTAGTGGATTTTAAAAGTTGTAATGGATGGATGGATTGATAAATTAATTGAATAGCCAATGCAAATTAACATTTTAAAATTATATCCTAAATACAAAAGACTTCCCAATTAATCCCATTAAGGTCACGCCATTAAGGTAAGGTAAAGCGATAAGTATTCTCGAGTGGCAGCCTCGTGGTAGGCGAAGTGTAGGGCGACCTCCCACTAGATGGAGTGACTACCTGGTAAGTAACAAAGTACAGGCAGTCGATGGATGCAGGTGGCTCAGGACCGTGTTTTTTTGCATTCCTTGGGGGAGGCCTATGTTTAGCAGTGAACTTGTGAAGGGCTGTAATGATGATGATGATGATGATGAAAGCGATAAGATACTAGTAGGTAGGATTCTTTTCTGCCCACGAGTACGTCTTAGTAATTACACCTCAGAAGTGACAACGCATCTGTAGCCTTCTTTGTTTGAAGTTTATAGCAGGTGTCCGTGCACTGCAGTAGTCACTTACCATGAGGTGGTTCGTTTGCGACTACAATTTTATTAAAAAAAAGCTACATTTACTAAAACAAACCATTCCTGTTTTCAGAAGATATCGTTTTACTTTCAATTTACTTCTTTTTTAATGACACGTATCTCCGCCAAGTACATTTATAAATGAAAAATATCTAAATATAGTCCTTATAAAGACGATGCAACTCTGATTGTAAGTAATCGTAGAAACTAGTCGTTTTTCGTCAAGTGTTAGACATAAAAACATTTGAATTTTGCAATCTCCTCTGACAAAACAGGTTCAGTACGTGGGCGCTGAAAAAAAGTTAACATTTAGATACCAGTCTCTGTAATAAGTTGTCAACCTTCAACGATATGTGTACTAAATTTCGATGCAGGTAAATTGAACCCTGATTTGCATATAAAATGCACCATGCATAGTTTACCAGTACGCATAAACAACCGATAAGTTAACTACTTAATAAAGAAACTCCTAAAGTAATAAATTGATTCCATTTTGTCAATTTATGGTATAAAAATATTCTTTTTCCCGTATCGACATGTAAAGAATGGAATTTATAGTGAAAGATTTATTGTGCAATATTTCATCGTATTAATCAACACAAAAAATATACGAACCATATAAGAAAAAAGGTTATTAGATACATAATTGTGTTCTACAACTAGATATTACAAAGAAAGTCTCATTCATCTTTAATAAACTTAGTACGACCTCTAACTTATTAACCTCGACAACAGATATCTAAATGGTAGGCCATAGATTTAAAGATAAAAATAACAGCAGTAATAAATATCTGAAAAAATATTTAAAAACAATCCTCCGCTCAATTTTTTTTAACTTGAGCGTTAAAAAAAAATGAGCGGAGGAAAAAGGAGCACAAATTGGTGTACAACTTTTATTTTATACTAATAATTTGCCCCGGCTTCGCACGGGTGATTTCTGGATCTCGACAACAGCGCCACCTACCGAGTTCAATTGTGAATCTAAACCACCCAGGAACCCACTCAAACACACAGATTTCATCAAATTGGTCCAGCCGTTCTCAAGATGATCTTTCATACATCACATTTCATACATTTTATTTATATTGATGGCATTCTCTAACGGTACTTTTGGTAGTGTGGTGGTAGCAGTGAAGGTAGAATATTAAGACAAACAACTTAGTAAGTACTTGTGTACTTTCATTTTGTAACTTTTACACCCTTTTTATCTAGCAAAACTTTGAAAATAAATAAAAGTCGTAAAAGTTTGAGCACCTATGAGATGTTATCATAATATTAGATTAACAGTAATCTATTATTATGATAATGTCCTATAGATCTAATTTCAGTCACGGCAGCCAGTCTCAACAGAGACTAGCCATCTACGCAGGACACAAGTATAGTGTACACTCTCCATTCCCTCACTCTAATAGTCTGATGTGACTGCAGGCCGACACGACCGAAGAGAGATCAGACGCAGGACCAACGGCTTTACGTGTTTTCCGAGTCAGGGGGGTGAAACACTTCCTGACTCCGGGTTGTTACTGAGAATTTTTTGACAAAAAAAAAACAGTGGTAGAGCCACGCGGCAGCTTTTGCTGTCGCATGGATGGGCCGGCTCAAACCGGGGTGGTACCACGACCTCACATAATACCAGCGTGAAGTAGAGGTTTACTTGCATTTCGCCCAGGAGTGCAGGTGGCCGGAGGCCCAATCCCCAATTAACATGGTAGTGGAATTAAACAGAAGACTACCCCAGGAGGGTACCAGCATCCCTGGAGAATCCCTCGCTGAGCATCCACGCCCATGCGACCCTACTTTTTAGCGTGGATGCTCAGGCTGCCCCGCGTATTCTGGGGGCGAAATTCCGCTCAAGACGAAACCTGCTCGGGGCAAGGAGCAAAAGACAAAGGCAACCCTGCTACGCTTTCCGTGGATTTCTGCAATATCAGGGACTTCATTCAAACCTTAACGCCGTCCACTACCATCTGAGACGGCAAAGCCGGCCTTGCTCTTTCTAACCGAGACACAGGTGTCCTCTCCGGCTGATACTTCGTATCTCTCCTGCCGGGGTACAAATTGGAACACTCCTTTGTGCCCCGGGCTGGAGTTGCGTGTACGTCGGAGAGGACATCTGTTTTCGACGCCTCGGCAGTCTTGAAGGTACGGACCTGTCCATCCTATGGCTGCGCGTAGACAGCGACGACCATCCTCGCGTCTACGGGTGCCTCTATAGGTCCCATAGCGGTAATGCCGATACAGACCGACTCATCGACCACGTCCAAATGGCTGCAGACTCCGTGCTACAACAGGTCCCTTCCGCAGAGATCGTGATGCTCGGTGATTTTAACGCCCACCACGCTGAATGGCTTGGTTCCCGTTTAACCGATCATGCAGGTAGATCTGTTTATGACTTTGCCTTGGCATATGGTCTGACACAACTGGTTACTTCGCCTACGCGGATCCCAGATGTGGAGGACCATGTACCTTCCCTGTTGGACCTTCTGCTGACCTCTCATCCGGACGGATATCAGGTCTCCGTCGATGCCCCTCTTGGCTCTTCGGACCATTGTCTGATCCGGAGCACGGTGCCACTCACGCTCCCATCGCAGTTGCGATCTGCAGCTCGCCGTCGTGTTTGGCACTATAGGTCAGCCGATTGGGATGGGATGCGGTCTTTTTTTGCATCCTATCCTTGGGGGCGGGTTTGCTTCTCGCCGGATGATCCCAACGTTGTTGCTGATTCTGTCACTGATGTGGTTCTTCAGGGAATGGAATTATTTATTCCATCATCTGTGGTGCCTATCGGAGGCAGAACTCAGCCATGGTTTGGTCGCTCCTGTAAGTTGCATCACGCTATAAGCAGGGTGTTACCGGGCCTGGGCTGACGCATCAACGTCCGGGATGTAAACACTAGCGCTCTTAAAAGAAGTATAATTCCGCCTCAGGTCCTTCAAAGTGTCATTGCCAAGGCAAAGTCAGAGCACATCGGCAGAATTGGCGAGAAACTAGTTCGCCTCCCTACGGGAACACGTGCATTCTGGTCTCTCGCCAAGGCTGTCCAAGGGAACTTCTGTCAGCCATCTCTGCCATCTCTGCACAGGGTGGACGACTCACTGGCCCATGACGCAAAGGAGAAAGCCGATCTGCTAGGCTCTCTTTTTGCTTCCAACTCGACTCTTGATGACGGGGGGAACATACCGCCTACCATCCCGCGGTGTGAGTGCTCCATGCGGGAAGTGCTGTTTACACAGCGCTCGGTGCGTAAAGCACTTCTCTCCCTGGACGTCAACAAGTCGAGTGGGCCTGATGGAGTCCCACCTATTGTGCTGAAGACGTGTGCTCCGGAGTTGGCACCGGTTTTAACGCGTCTTTTCGGTACTCCTACTCCTAGGCGTAGTCCCGAACTCATGGAAGGCAGCTTTGGTGCACCCGATCCCTAAAAAAGGCGTCCGCTCAGATCCGTCCAACTACAGGCCTATCGCTATCACTTCCTTGTTCTCCAAAGTAATGGAAACTGTTATCAACTGCCAGCTCATGCGGTACCTTGAGGATCACCAGCTGATTAGTGACCGCCAGTACGGTTTCCGTCGAGGTCGCTCAACTGGTGATCTTCTAGGTTACCTAACTCATAGATGGGCGGAGGCAGTGGAGTCAAAGGGGGAGGCGTTGGCCGTTAGTTTGGACGTAGCGAAGGCCTTCGATCGGGTTTGGCACAAAGCGCTTCTTTCGAAGCTATTTCCTATGGACTTCCCGAGAAATTGTGCAATTGGATTACCAGCTTTCTTGCAGATCGGAGCATCAAGGTCGTAGTTGACGGTGCATGCTCCGATTACAAGCCCATTAACGCTGGTGTTCCACAAGGCTGCGTGCTATCACCAACGCTGTTTCTACTGCATACCAATGATATGTTGCAAACCGGTAACATTCATTGCTATGCAGACGACGGCACTGGTTATGCTTTATACACCGGCCGTGCCAATATTTCTCGGGAAAAATACCGGAACAAACTTGTGTCTGAAGTCGAGACTTTGTTGAACAAAGTCTCAGACTGGGGGCGACTAAATCTAGTCCAGTTCAATCCCCAGAAGACACAAGTTTGCGCGTATACCGCTAAAAAGAACCCCTTTGTCGTATCTCTTCAGTTTCAAGGCACTCCCCTTGTTGCCTCAGCCAGTATCGGAATCCTCGGTGTCGACATATCGAGTGATGTGCAGTTTCGTGGTCACTTGGAAGAGAAGGCCAAATTGGCCTCTAAAAGCTTGGCGTGCTCAGCAGAGCGGGACAGTATTTCATGCCGGCACCGCTTGCAACTTTACAAGGCGCAAGTTCGGCCCCACATGGAATACTGTTCCATCTCTGGGCAGGGGCTCCCCAGTGCCAGCTCCTTCCACTTGACCGCATCCAGCGCAGAGCAGCTCGAATCGTCGACGACCGAGTTCTGTCCGATCGGCTTGACTCACTGGCACTGCGTAGAGATGTTGCATCTCTTTGCGTATTTTATCGCATGTACCACGGGGAGTGCTCTGAGGAATTGTTCGGACTAATTCCAGCCGCTCAATTTCACCATCGCACATCGCGACAGAACTCGAGATACCATCCATACCATCTGGATGATTGGCGGTCCACCACTGTGCGATTTAGAAGAAGTTTTCTTCCTCGCACAACTTGTGGAATCGATTACCACCAGCGATTTTTCCGGACCGATACGACTTAGGGACCTTCAAGAAAAGAGCCTACTCCTTCTTAAAAGGCCGGCAACGCATCTGCAATTCCCCTGGTGTTGCAGTTGTTCATGGGCGGCGGTAATCACTTACCATCAGGTGAGCCGCATGCTCGTTTGCCCCCTCTCCTATAAAAAAAAAAAAACTCATCAGTGATTTTGTCCGACCCGGAATTTGAACCCGGGGCGTATGATCAGCAGTCGTATTTACGATCACTAGACCAACGAGGCAGTCATAATATTATGATAATACATCATGTATATAATTAATTAATAAAATGTTAGTCTTAAAATTGAATGTGATAAGGTTAACTTTCCTAACTGTTGCTGTAAATTTACTTTACTTTTCTACCGACTTAAAAAAGGAGGAGGTACTCAATTTGACTGTATGTTTTTTTTGTGTGTTACCTTATAACTTTTTTCTGGACGCACCGATTTCGATGATTATTTTTTTATTTGAAAGCTGGTGCTTCTCATGTGGTCCCATATAAATTTGATCAAGGTCTGACCAATAGTTTTTGAGTTATTCTTAATAATTTATATTGAAGTCGGTTGTACAAAATGTTTAATATTAAATTATTACTTTGATACTCTGTAAGTTACAAGCTTATGTTTCTCTTAACTCAATTTTAGAGCTATCATACCCAAAATATAGCTTAGAAGTAACTAGATATACATATCTCAATTTATCTTAGGCATTTTAATTGCCTTTGGCATTTGCCTATTTGCTTAACCTTCTTTTCTGCGCCAGTGAGTGTCGATTGTCTTTCGTTTCGATAAGCAATCAAGTGGTAAAATTAAAAATTTTGTACGACCGGCTTCAATATAAATAAAATGAGAACATCATCAATGTAGTCGAAGTCAATTAAAAACGCATTATTAAGGATACCTCAAAAACTACTCGTCAGATCTTGATCAAATTTATATAGGACCACATGAGAAGCACCAGCTTTCAAATAAAAATCATCAAAATCGGTTCACCTAGAAAAATGTTCTCCTTTATTTGAAGTCGGTTAAAAATCACAAATAATTTTGTAAGTTGCATTAAAAATATAAGATTATGGCTGAATTTAATATTCTGGAAACGCCTGTGAGTAAGTTCTATGAAACCTGCTATTTAAGAGTGACAGGAGCTGCTTTATTAAATATAATATTTAAGAAATCGGCCTATCTTTAGAGGATAATAGAACAAAAGAGTAAGTCGGTTACTTAATAATTTTAAGTTTGTAGGTTAAACTGTGAAAATACAAAAATAGAGATAATAAGTCTAATTATTTGATAATAGAGACCATACAATTATTATTCAACAATAGTTAAGTAATGTTTGATTTCCATTATTATTTATTTTTATCTCAATCACTATTACTAGTAGTGGAGATGTCAGGATGGATCAAGGATCTGGTTTTCTAAACATCTTACGTGTCTACAACTGATGCTCTTGTGATCATGTGTAAATACACACAAGTACCTATGTATCAGAGCTTATTTTTACTAAGGAACAAATTAATTAACATTTTAAATGAAACTATTTTTACGGATTCCATTTCCAATCCGTAAAAATTTGTTTCATTTAATGTGTAGTCTTCGCATAAATATAAGAAATCATTAATTAACATTTACTGGTTGTGGAATTATACCGTATTTTACAGTGCGGTTGTTGCGTATTCTATAAGTCGGTGCGCTAAATTTAAACTTGTAAAAACATTCACCAAAGATGACCCTCGCTCGGGATGCCCTACGACAGCAGTGACCGAAGAAATTGTTAAAAACCTCAAATAATTGATTTCGCAGGTCTTAGTGCCAAGGTACCTACCAAGTTCTCAAGGAGCTTCAGCAAAAAAAAACTGCTGAAGTTCAGACCAACAAAGAAAGATGGACGGAGCACTGCGTACATTTCAAGTGACGCTGTAACCTAAGACAAATTCATGCTCAATGTGTATAATTGTCTGCGCCTAAAGGCGGCTACTCACATGCCTGCCGCAGGGGCAATCTAGGGTGTACAGCGGTCGGGGCAATATCTGAACTGTCTCTACACACACGCCTGCCATTCAGTATCGATGGACACACGCGTTGAGAATGGCGTCAGTTTTATAGAAATATCAATGAATCGGTATAGCCTTGGCTCTTTTTTTATACATAACAAGGGTGACAAATGAGCACAGTCCACCTGATGGTAAGTGGACACTGTGGCCCATAAACACCCACATTTATCAATAAAACAACTAATTAATTAATAATTACAACCATAATATAGTGCTTATAAGCTGCAGCATAGCTCTGCCACGCTATTTTTAGGCTATCAATGATAATTAAATGTGACTAACTTCACTCTTCAAAATTTAATAACCAATTTATTCTGTGATATAACTTAACTAACTAGTGCTTAGTAACTATAATTTTAAGTAGTGAGAATTTTTTTATTATTTTAAATATTATTGATTAATTATTACATAACATTTAAAAATTTACAATATTATTATATTATTATATAAATATATATTATACATATCTATACCTATATAAAAATCTAATTTGTGTGTGTTTGAGTATGATTTATATTCACAATTAGACCCGGTAGGTGGCGTTGTTGTCGAGATCCAGAAGTTACCCAGGCGAAACCGGAGCGGATCGCTAGTATACAATGTTAAAAGTTAAAGTTACAGCCTATTATACGTCCCACTGCTGGGCACAGGCCTCTCCTCACTTCTGAGAGGGTTTTAGGGCATGGAAATGTGCGCCGCACTGCCCCAATGCGTGTTGGCGAGCTTTACATGTCTTCGAAATTTTTTTTCTTATTTCTCAGACATGCAGGTTTCCTCACGATGTTTTCCTTCACCGCCGAGCACGTAGTAAATCAGCACTTAAAATTGCAATTAACAATTTCATTGGTGCCGGCGGGGATCGAACCCGGGTTGCTCGCGTACTATGAAATTTACAGCGAGCGCTAAGCATTTGAGCTACCACGACTCAGATGGTTAGCTGACACCAGTATACAATGTATAATATCTGTTTATCAGCAGCAGTACAAATAAATGAGGGCATCCACAACTTTTTCTGCCACCAGGGCGGCGCCATTTCAAAATGAGGTGTAATATTTGGCAGATTTCATAGCGGGGAAGTTAATTTGTTCGAAAAATGTAAAGGTTAATTTTTCTTTCTGTACTCTTAGTTATATTTTATATTAATTACATTAAAAATAAATAAAACAAACACAGATATTCATAAAAGTAGAAAAATTAAAAAAACTTCACGCTCTTTATTGTTGTCCATAGTAACTTGTAGGGTAAGGAAAGGTATATTGGTGATATAAGTAATTTGGTGATATTTTTAAACGGAATGCCACGGAATTCTATGCTAGCAAGTTCGTGAGACAGCGCTATCGAGTTGTTACAAGTGTGAGGTGTATAGATATATTGCACGCGCTCCACTAAGTCGTCGCAGCGTCAGGTGAGTAAACTTTTGACAGTTGCGCAGCTGTGGCGCCATTGTTTAGTGGATTCGGTTGCTTTACATATTTGGATAGAATTTAGTTATAATAATTGCAGATTTAGTAATAAAACTATATAAAACCATCAAATAAACTTATAATCATCAAGCTAAAGTTAAAGTAAAGTCGTGATTCAGTCAAGGTAAGTTTTATTCCTTAATTTGCGACCGTTGTTTCTTAGTGTTTTAGCAAAAAATCGTTACCATTTTACAATGCTATTTTTAAACGTAATTTGCTCTTTTACTTAAAATAAACCATCAAAGTTTAATATATCATTCGAAAGATATTGTTTTGAGACATCCGTAAGTGTATGTTATTTTGGAATTAATTTTTTTTTTTTTTATCACCAATTTACCTGTACGAAACATTTGGTTGGCAGGTTGGCAATGGAAAAAGGAAGTAAATACAGAAAATATAATCAGCAGCAACTTCAAAAGCTGTCAGATTAGTAAAAGATGAAGGTAAGACTATATACAAAGCTGCTAAAGAAGCAGATGTTCCATGGAGCACTTTGAAGCGTTATCTGGAAAATGAAGAGGATTCTGTAAGAAAAATGGGGCGACCTTATGCACTGTCTTCTGACTTAGAGTTAAAACTTTATAATTATATTATAGAAATGCAAGAATTGGGATTTGGGCTAACTGTTTACCAGATAAGAAAATATGCTTATGATATTGCTGAATTGGCTGGTCGGGAGAACTTACCATCAGATAATCGCGTAGCAAGCAAATGGTGGTGGAATAGCTTCAAGAGTAGGTACAATTTGTGCCTTCGTGTGCCAGAGAATCTTTCGGCTTATAGAGCTTCTATGGCTAATGAAGTTATGATTAAAGATTTCTTTTCGAAACTAGATGATCTTCTCACTAAACTGAATATAAAAAACAAACCGAATTTAATTTGAATTGTGATGAGACTGGATTATCATATGTAGTGAAACCATCTAAAGTTGTTACCGGTATTGGTAAAAGTATGTTTATAAAAGATCCTACGCTGAACGAGGTCAAACTCAAACAATGTTAGCTTGTATTTGTGCGGACGGAACATGGATTCCTCCTATGATAATTTTTAAAGGTGTTAGGTGGAATGATACACTCAAAAATGATGCACTCCCCAACGCATTAATTAAACTATCTCCTAAGGGATGGATCAATTCTGAATTATTTTACGAATGGTTTAATTTTTTTATAACTGCCATTCCGCCTGAACGTCCTGTGGTCTTACTTATGGACTCACATTCTGCACATATTGGAGCAGAAGTTCTTAAAGTTGCGAAAGATAATCAAGTTTATTTATTTACTTTCCCAGCTCATTGCACGCATCTATTGCAGCCACTTGATGTAGGAATATTTAAGCCACTTAAGAGTTACTGGCGCGACAGCATGAATCGGTACATGAACGATAACCCTAGAGATGCTCCAAATCGTAGCAACTTCCATTCCATAATGAATCCAGCATTTATAAGAGCCTTTACTAAAAAACATCGAGAATGCTTTTAAAAACAGGCATATGCCCTTTAAACGACAATGTAGTTCCAAAAGAAGCATTACGACCTTCATCTTTAACTGACACTGCTCCTGCTTCTTTACCTACAACTTCAACAAACTCAGCATTTGAAAGTTGTACTTTAAAACTTGAACTCACAGTAGACGACATTTAAAAACACCCAAAGCTTTAGGACGTACAGAGAGGTCAAGAAAAAGAGATTCTAGTGCGAAATGCTTAACACTGACTAATGAAAATGCTATGCAAGAAGATCTTCAGTCTCAGCCTTCCACTTCGGGTAAATCTGCATCTAAAACTTCTAAAAAGTAAAGAAGAAGATGATTGGGAGTGTGGCTTATGTGAAGTCTTATACTCAACAGATGTTAAAAAAAGAATGGAGCCAAATGGATCCAATGCTCATATTGTTTGACGCCATACCACGAGGTATGCATCTATAGAAGATACTGACCTTGAGGAACAACTATATTATAGATGTGATCGTTGTATTGAATAATATTTTAGATATTTGACTATATTTACAGATTCCAAAATATCACCATATTTCCTATCTACTATCACCAATTTACCGGACTATATCGCCAACTTACCTTAGATAACCTTGTATGTTTCTTTGTCATTTATTATAAAACTTATTAGAGTTTGGTTCAGATAAGTGATCTAGGTAGTTACTCAAATAATAAGTAAATTAATAAAGAAAAGTGATTTGTTGCATTGTTTTTGAAGAATTATATAATGCGTATGTTTCATTTTTATCACCAACATACCTATCCTTACCCTACTCAAACATGTGCTCCGCGCGAAAGTCGCGAAGGAACTGATTGAAATTGCCCCAATTGCGCTACACACGCGACAGCGGCAGGGCCGATCTAGGGAGCAAGGAAGGTCTTGCGCCACTGCCGCCCTGCCGCAGGGCCGACTTAGAAAATTGCCCCTGCTTGCATACACACATCACAATTAAGGAGGATATTAAGGGTCATCCCCACTCCTACACCCTAGATTGCCCCTGCGGCAGGCAAGTGAGTAGCCGCTTTTATTGAAACAATTTTTTAAAGAATTACGAGGCATCCCTTTCTGATTTTGCGAGCGATGAAGGCACAAAGTTTATTTTTTCACCTTCTTACACACCTCATTTTGGCGGCATCTGGGAGGCCGGAGTGAAATCGGCAAAATTTCACATTAAGCGTACAATGGGTAACTCTCATCTAACATTCGAAGAACTGACCACTCTTTTCGCATAAGTAGAATCAATTTTAAACAGCCGTCCATTATGTCCTCTATCCTCTTCTCCTGTAGACCTCCAAGTTTTAACTCCTGGACACTTTCTCATTGGCCGAACTCTCACTGCGCTACCATCACCTGCTCTAGAAGATCTTAATAGCAATCATCTTCAACGATACGAACGAATACACCAGATTTATCATCATTTTTGGTTGCGCTGACAACGAGAATACTCTGCTGGCGTTTTGGACGCGTACAAAAATTATATCCCTGTCAAGACGGCGCGCCCCGAGTAGCCGATGTCAATACCACCAAGGGATTTGTTCGCCTCCCTGTCGTTCATCTATGCCCTCTACCAACTGCAGAAGACTACAAGGATTAGGAGTTTGAAAGTCATCGCCTTTCAACGGGGGGAATATGTCTGCGCCTAACGCTTTATTGAACATTACGTCAAGTGTCATTTTTTGTCCCCCCACCTCAACACACAAATCATTCATTCGTCTTACAAAGAACATCGCTCTCACCTATTTTTATATCTAAATTGTGAACCTGCAAATATATTAAATATTTAATCAGACTCCGTGTTTGCATTTATGTCCAATACGAGACAATCATTTTAAAATCATTTACAACCAACAACATGGTTTTAGGTGCACATGTGTACGTTCAGCAAAGGTCCTTTTTTTTTAATGTGCTTGATTGCGGGTCAAGTTGAGCATGGTTTCGCGCGTCATTTGTAATTTACGTGGTGTTCTCTCTATCTTTATTTATTGGCCTGAATGTTGAAGAAACAATAACTTAAATAGGTGTTGTGCATATAACCGTTACCGTTACAGCTTATCAAAAGGCCACTGCTGAACATAGGCCTCCCTCATAGATTGCCTCATAGAGGGAATATTTGCCATAAATACCACGCTTAGCGCAGGTTGGCAACAGCAGTTTTTTTAATATTATTTAATTGTTATCAGAAAGATGTTGTCCATCTTCTGGTTTGTTTCTATATGTCGCCTCTTACGACATCCACGGGACGATATGGGGTATGTAATGGATATTTTTACACCGCCACTATAACACTTAACATGAACGCTTGAGGATGAATAAAAAGAAGTGTCCTCGGGTTGGGGACCCAGATGCTTAGCAATACGCAAAACAAACCAGACTGATTATTTCCCGAGGCTTTTTGGAATTGTTACAACCAATATCCTGACGTTTTCGGCTGTAATAATGGACGCAACGCGGTTTCGCCATTTCGATTCCGAAACAAAACTACAGCCTATAACTTGGAAAAGAACATCATCTCCGACTCCTAAGAAATCGAAGTCTTTCCTGCAAGATAATGAATGGGCTCTCTTTTCTGGGATAGTCAGGAGTAGTAATAATTGAATAACTCGATGATGGACATGTTACATGCACTTTGTATGCAGAACAAATTTTAAAAATGTGCACCAAAATATTTGCGGTTTTTGGTGCACATTTTTATCAGTTTTTATCAGTAAAAAATGGATGTTATGGATTCCATATCATCCATTTTTCACTCCATTCCCTCTAACATACTTATTCTCTCCTAGTACTTAGAAAAGAAAATCTATACTTACATATAAATACTTATAGAAGCAAGTGACGGGTCCAAAGCTGATCATGTATATCAACTACTATCAATTATTAATTAACTTCCGCATTTCTTCAGCTTTGCAATAAAAAAAGAACAAGAAACAGACATTGAAGTAATATGTACTTTAGGTACATACAGGCTTCAATCTTGTTTTATTGGTGGTGATATGGACTCGTCATACACCATGTTCGCTGATAAACACAATAATTCGTGGATTAGACTTATACAACGAGAAACTGGTTTCTAGGGTTCAAACTCAACCATAAACGGTCTTATACCCAAATGCTGCTCAACTTTAACAAGCCGTTAAGTCTTGTGCTGTCTCTATCACTTTGAGTCAAAGTGACTGTGACACCAAGAGACTTAAAGACATCTTAAAATTGGGTAGTGTTTGAGTATTTGGCCATTATTCATAAAAATATACGTCATTTTAAGAAATAATTACGTTACCCTCTCCCCCAGGTTTTGATTTAGTTAAGTACTTACTATTTTTACCATTTCAACGTTCCCAATTATCTGATAGAACTGAGCTTAATAATAAGATTCTGAACTTGAAATTTTCAACAAACTTAACACTTTCACTGTCTGGTTTTCAGACACAATAGTAAGACAATAGCAATGACCTTTAAACCCCTCATGTGCCCGACCATTTTTTTTGCGATCCGCCCCTGCTTCGCACGGTTGATTTCTGGATCTAGACAACAACACCACCTACCGGGTCCAATTATGAATCTAAACCATTCTCTAGTCAACTTAATCACACACACACAAAATTTCATCAAAATCGGTCCAGCCGTTTAGGGGTTCAGTCACATACACGCGGACAGAAAAATTATATAATATATAATATGCATGCATTCTACATATAAACATTTCTCTTGAATCGTCTGTTTATTGATGAAAACCGCATCAAAATCCGTCGCGTAGTTTAAAAGATCTAATCGTACAGACGGTGGGAAGCTACTTTGTTTTATACTATATAGAGATAAAACAAAGGGAAACAACCTTGATAAATTATCATACAGATTATAATACTTTGTTCAAGATAACAACTGTATCATTATTTGAAAGATTCGACTTCATTACCCTATTATCTATACATCTATTCTATACACATAAGATACGTGTAAGAGCCGTGCTACAGCTATATTAATAGTATAGTTGTAGCACGAATGGATCGGCTCGACCGGGGAAGGGCCACGCTCTCACAGACTACCAGCGTAAAATAGCAGCTTAATGCTGATGTGTTTCGTTTGGTGAGTGTAGAGAACTGGAGGCCCTTTTTACTGAAAAAGAGCTGACAACGCATCTGCCTTTTATTCGCAAACGAGGATAAATGTAGATGTCTATGGGCCACAGCAACCACTTACCATCAAGTGGACCGTGTGCTCGCTTGTCACACTTATCTTTTCTAGTCAATATTTTATCCGAAAACATGGAGGATTTCTAATGAAATAGAAATATAATGTTTTTTTAACGATTATTTCATAAACTATAAGATAAATAAAAAGTTTCGATGGAAACCCTTTTTGGTTTGCAATTTAACATGAAAAAGGTTCATTGCGATTTAAGCAACCACTAATTATATTCTTTTGCCAGAGTCGTTTCGGAATGACTTAATATGTCTCTTCGGAGATGAAAACGGATCTAATTTTTTTTTACATGGGGAAATGCCTACGCATACCCGCCTCGAGGGGGCAAGGACGGGTTATGTCAGACTCGCACCGACTAAAACCCCATGGTGTTCCACCTTCGCCGCATATTGGTAGGGCCACGGAAACGCTTTTACACACATCCGCGGCCCCACCAGCGCTGGCCGCCCCATGGCAGTCCCTCCTCGGGGGAGGACTTCTCCTCCCCATTCTCCTTCTCAGGCAAGGCGCATCAGGAACACAAGACACGCCTTACTCCACGGCCTCCAACTCTACCTGCGTAACGGGCCCCCCCGAGTCCGATACGCGCTCGGTAGCACCCGCTTTCCCCGACTCCAGCGGCGGATCTGGTCTTTGGCTCCGCCGCCAACCGAGTTTCGGCCGCGGAGGGTAGGGAGGCGGCGCCTCGCAATACCGACACCCTCTCCCCGCGGTCACACCACCACCGCATCAACGGTGCGGCCCGTCAGAGTCGCGGAAGATAGGGCGAGTGGCGCGTCGCCACCAACACTCCTCTTCCCCAGCGACTCCACCTCGGCTGCAGCGGTAGGGAGGCACCCCTCGCGGCAGCCCACCGACACATCCGAAGTGGGCTCGCCAAGCCCACTCGAGAGTGGTTACCTCGGGCCGGCCCTACACCACGGGCCAGCCAAGGGTTCCTCTTTGTTCACCGCGGTGACCAAGCCACGGCGAATAACGGCGGAAACAAACAGGAGATGGGCAGCAGCAACCGAACAAAAAACTGCGGTTGCCAACCCGCCAACCAAGCATGGCAACTAAGGCAAAATCATTCAAGAGTGGACTTTTGATAAAAAAAAATTAAAGTTACAGCCTATATACGTCCCACTGCTGGGCACAGGCCTCTTCTCATTTCTGAGAGGGTTTTAGGACAAGGAAATGTCTGCCGCGCTGCCCCAATGCGTGTTGGCGAACTTCACATGTCTTCGAAATATTTTTTTTGATTTCTCAGACATGCAGGTTTCCTCACGATGTTTTCCTTCACCGCCGAGCACGTGGTACATCAGCACTTAAAATTGCAATTAACAATTTCATTGGTGCCGGCGGGGATCGAACCCAGGTTGCTCGCGTACAGTGTAACTTACAGCGAGCGCTAACCATCTGAGCTACCACGGCTCTTTGATGGGCTGTAATGAATTAATGAATGAATTAAAGAAAAATCACATCACTTATAATACATATAATTCAAGATCTTGTTCTCAAATATCATCTACATTTATAAAAACAATCTGCACATATCCATATTTACAATTCACACATAATAATTAAATCACAAAATATAAAATAAACTATTCCGAAATAAAAAGACAACCTTCCAAAAACCAGTTCCTGTACATGTCATTTGATCAATATAATACAATTATATTATACACATCATTTGCGAATATTTACAATGTACAATACAGTTGTTACACCAACCGTACCTAGAACTCCAGGTTTGACAGCCATATCAAAAACACGCAAGCCAATGAATACCCGTAATATGAGTTAAAATTTGCATACAATTTTTTATTTAAATTAATACGATTACAGAAAAGATTTTATGGTAATTAAAAATACATTAAACCAAATTTACTATTATCAATGCAAGTCGACTACGAGTTTTCTAATAAAATTTTACGTTGAGCAAGAGCAATTTGAGATTAACTAATATTATATATGTCCCACTGCTGGATCCAGGCCTCTTCCCACTTTTAGGGAGGGTTTTAGGGCAAGGAAGTGTCCGCCGCGCTACCTCAATGCGTGTTGGTGGAATTCACATGTCTTCGAAATATTCTGAGACATGCAAGTTTATTCACGATGTTTTTCTTCACCGCCGAGCACGTGGTAAATCAGCACTAAAAATTGCAATTAACAATTTCATTGGTGCCGGCGGGGATCGAACACGGGTTGCTCGCGTACTATGAAATTGACAGCGAGCGCTAAGCCCCTGAACTACCACAGTTCCACCATTACCGATATCATATAAAATACTATTAATAATTTTATTTGACATGAATATTTTAAGCCTTATAAATGAATTTATTGTAAACATTGTTTTCCAAATCATCAGCATAATTTAGTAGTTAATTCATATATGTTTAGATTATTTTAGGTTACAGCCTATATACATCCCAACGCTGGGCAGAGGCCTCCTCTCATTTCTGAGAGGGTTTTAGGATAATTAAATACCCACTCGCTGCCCCAATGCGTGTCAGCAAACTGCACATGCCATCGAATACCTCTTTTAATTTCCCACTATTTTTTCCTTCATGGCTGAGCACGTAAACAAGCACTTAAAAATACATTATTAATAATTACATTGATGCCATTGTGAAAATTTACAACAATCGCTTAGCCATGGCTCTCGGCTTTTGATTAATTAACACATTGCATTTCATTTTATTTCTTAGTATATTGAACAGGTTACTTCAAAATTAAACAATTTAGACAAGAGTATCAATCGTTATACCACCATCTATCGGAAGCCACAAGATATTTTTTTTATATATTTTCTGTTTGTAATTTGCATTCTATATAAGCAAATTCATTTTTATAAAATCTGAAATAATGATATTCAGAGGACGGATTTTAACAGGGCTGTCAAACCGATGTATTGCACTTTGTATAACACACATTTATGTATTATTATACATAAATATGTGTAATAATACATAAATAATAAAATATATCATATATATTGTATGCTATATAATTATTGGTGTAATGCCAAAATGCTTTTTATATACAAAACAACATACGAAAAAGATTGCCGCTTTAATTTACGAATTGTTAAAAATGCATTCTTGCAATTCAAGTTAAATAAACACTAACAACGTCCGTTGCCTATTCAGTACACTATAGCTAAATAAATTATTTTCGACACTGGCTCCATCTAAAATTATCTTTTCCTAAAAAAAACCTACAATAATGCCACTTTTACAACCTTTGAATTTAAATAGGAGTTATTCTTCAAAACAAAAACGAAAGCCGCCTTTCTAGCTCTCGTTACAGATCAATACACCACGAGTATACCACAGAAATCCGTCAAGCACTATTTACAGAAAGGTTTTATCACAGAAAAAGGCCTGAGTCATGCATTTCCGATTCCATTATGGGATCTAGCAAAACTCGCATCAACTTTCTAGTGTAAATAAAAAGGACGTTTCGAGAGCTCATGTCAGTCCCTTCATGAAGCATTTGAACTTATATTGAAGATACGTTGTAGAGACAAATTGATCTACACGTAAAAATTTGGCGAGATACAAAATGTGCTACGGCACATTTACAATACATATTTATTTCCTTTAAATGATATCAATTTAAGGGGTGAAGGTATTTTATATATAAAAAATAAACATAATTTCATTTAAAACTTTTGACTGCAAACAAATTCGTCAAAGTTTTTTAAACTGTTAATTAACATCCTCAAATAGATAATATATTATTTCTATTGATTTCATCCCAAGTGTTTTTACATGACTTTTTTTAATGACTTCAAGGATGAATACACATAGAGTGACACGGTCCACCGGCACTGCGGACCGGAGGTCAGTAGCCATAGCATTTTTTCCTGATAAAGAACTATCTGTCATTTTTTGCGAGGGGAAATCTCTAAAAATCTATGCACACAAAAACAATTTTTTTTTTATAGGATAGGGTGACAAACGAGCACACAGTCCACCTGATGGTAAGTGGTTGCTGTGACCCATAGACATCTACATCTATCTTCAATAAAGAATCAAAATGCAGATGCGTTGTCACCCGTGAGGACTAAGATGGAATACCTCTTTTCCAGTAAAAAGGGTCTCCGGTTCTCTACACTCACCATACGAAACACAGCAGTGTTAAGCTGCTATTTTACGCTGGTATTCTGTGAGAGCGTGGTCCTTTCCCAGTCGAGCCGACCCATTCGTACTACAACTATACTACTAATATAGCTGCAGCATGGCTCTACCACGTAAAAATTGTCTGTCACATATAACGCGCGGGGAACGCTTGCCTATGGCTAATCCCCTCCAATCCGCCGGTGGCCCATGTTGCTCTATGGTTATACAGTGTAAATACATTAAAAATTAAACAGCAACAACTGTTTATTATTTCAATCATTATTGAAATTATTCAATGAGCGCACAAATTGAACAATACGTGTAATCCTGACAACTGAAATGAACAATAATAAAACACTTTGTTTCCCTTTGATGAAAATAACCGAACAATAGCCCTTGAACTTAAGCTATGTGAAACATCTAAAATGATAAACATTTTTGCAGTTGGAAGAAACCGAATGTAATGTAAAATTGGCACCTAATAAGAAACCACTAATAACCGCCAATATGATAACACGGCGAGAATAAACTTCAAATGTTGACATTTTCTGTATTATTATGTTATAAATCCATTCCAAAGCATAAAGTTTGCATAAAATTGTGTATATTAATTCTCTTTAGAGGTTTCTTTATGTTTAAAACATAGAAAAAAATATACTTTGTCATTTACTATTAATAAGATGGAGATAATACTATGTAATATAGCAAAATAGCCGTATAAGCAGAGTCAAATAAATTCATGGACGTTTTAACATATTCGTGCATTGTTATAAATAAAGGTTACATAACAAATGAATCAAACCATTAAAAAAATCCATCTTTTTTCACAGCGTATGATTTCATCTGCCATCATCGTTTAAGAGAAAGTCCTGTTTATTGGCACGTACCTGCTCAACAAAACAACGATTGGTTAATTCCTCACTCACACATACAAAACTCTAGCGTATGCACTAATCTATGTACACGACCAGTCTTGCACAGTATAAATAAATAACACTAGCAGTAAACATTACGAAGCGCGTCTTTTTAACGTCACTTTGCCACGCGCTAACTGCGACACGTATATCCTGATTCGTTCCAGGTTGGTTTTCTTCACCCATATCTGTAACAAAAATCAAAACTTTATTTTATAGAACAAGGGCGACAAGCCAGCACACAGATCACTTGATGGTAAGTGAATGGTGTAGCCCATAGACACCTACATCTACTGTTGATTTAAAATCAAAATGTCATGCATGCATTAACTCCGCCCTTTGTATTCTTTTGTTATAAGGAATGCAATAAAGAATAAATAAATAAAATGTAGATTATTACCCCTGAAGACTAACATATACATATATAATGCCTCATTAACAGGTGAACGGGCCGGGGTAAAGGACTCCTAGAAAGAAAAGTAGTACTACAAACTAAAACTGTTTTGTAAAATAATGAATCGTTTTTTTAATTCAAAGTCTAAACTGTCAACCACAAATATAAAATTAGAAAACAATGTTGTTTCTTGCTACATTTATATAAACATAGTGATATCCTTATTGGTTCTGATTATTTGAACCATAAAATGGAAATGTGTTTTTATTGTACCATATTAAAAATAAAAACCACCTGCCTCTTATAAGTAATGGCCTCTAGACCGAATTCCGGTCACAGTGGCCAGTCTAACTAACTAGCCATCTGCGCAAGACAGTATCGCACACAGACAGCGCACGAGTAGTGCCAGAAGGGACACGATCAGAGAGGGATCAGGCGCAAGACCAACGGCTTTACGTGCTTTTCGAGGCACAGGAATGAAACACCGAGTATTTCCTGACTCCGGGCTGTTACTGAGAATTTCTTGACAGAAAAACCTAAAAACTGATTTTGGCCCAACCCGGAATTCACACCAGGGACCTCATTATCTGCAGTAACACTTAGGCCCACTAGACCAACCAGGCAGTCAAAAAAGTCTTTAAAGTAATACTTATAATATACTAGGGCTTTTTTTTCACATTCTTACATTGTCATTCTACTCTGAGCTATATTCTAAGCTTCAAGTCTCTAGCTAAACGGGAAGTTAGTTTAAAATCAATTACTAAATTAGACCCGAACTCGAACCGAACAGACTCAAAGTAACAGACTTACACGAAAGCGAGTCAATAAAAAATCTTAAAAAGCAAATGTTTTACTTGTCTCATGACAATTGCAATAAATATATTTACCGCATGCTCAATGGTCGTCAGTTTCTCAAAATGCTTTTCCTGTTATAAAAAGAAAGAGAACTTGCCTTAAACGTCTCGTTTGGCAGGCGGATTGACGATCGCAGTACCAGACGTCTTGCACTTTTAACATCGGCCTGAGTATATTACGTTGGTGTTAACAAAATTGTTATACCGCCATCTATCGGAATTCTCAGATTCTACAAAGTCACCTCTTACGAGCCTTCTCTTACGCCACATCACATAACGGAAAAAGCCCATGTCAAGCAGTGGCCTTAACAAGCTGATAAAGGACATATAGTTTGTTTTTTATTGTTCTATATTAAATATTTTTTATTTCTAAAATAGTTTCATGTTTTTTTTAAAATGATTATCCTTATATGAGAGTATTTTTCTAACGTGACATAAGTAATTAAACCGATAGTTAGTGACGATATCTTTTTTTAGTGAAGTAAGGGTGACAAGTGGCTTTGAGAATATAACAAAATGGGCCCATGATCATGGCATAATCCTTAATTTTGATAAAACAAAATGCATGCATATGCACTCTCCATATAATGCTGCAGCGAAAAAGACCACATTGAATGAGATGGCTGTTGTGGGCCACTGTTTCGAATGCTTACATAATAATAAAATTAATTGTAAATGTAAAGAAATTGAATTTGTCGATAAATTTAAGTATTTAGGACTGGTTATTGATAAAAACTTTAATTGGAAACCACAAATATCTGATGTATGTACAAGGCTGTCGGCGATATTAGGTAAATTTTATTATTTAAACTACATTTTGAACAAAAAAATCTATGTACCTTCTATACTATGCTTTGGTGGATTGCCTCATAACTTATGGACTTGGTGTATATGGTCGCACTTTTGCTTCTTATATAAAGGACATTAAAAAATTACAGACAAGATTTCCAAAATATCTTGTAAATGAAAAAGTTAAAGAAAATTGTAAGAAAGATTATAATAAGTTATTCTCTATTTGTAAAATTTTACCGGTAGAACACAAAGTTAACATGTTATTAGTTTTGGAAAACATTAATAAAAATCTGTTCGCGACGGCAAAAAGTGATTGAAAAATAGCGATTAAAAAACAATATTAAAAGTGTAATTAGGAAAAGTATTAGTGACAAACCTAAGTGAAAGGTGCAATAGTGTAATTTTACAACATGTTTACAAGCCTTAGTATTATAGTATCTTAGTATTAGAGCATCGTTTTGTAATAGTTTGGAAAATAACTCTTATTTATACAACAAAAAGTCGGCCAATCAGAGCGCGACACGTTACAGAACAATCGGGCATTGCGTAGACCCGAAAATAATTTTTATGCTCTAGAAGAATTGTAAACATAGTATTTAATTAGATTAAGGTTTATAGATTAAGGAAATAAAAGAATATTTACCGTGATGAAACATATTTCCTACTTATAGTAAAAAAATTAAAGAATTAATTTACCCAAATATTGTGAAAATTTGGGATATTTTTGTTAATAACTTTTTACGATCTGACAATGTATAGTACATTAGCGTAAGAATTAATCGTGTATAGAAAAATTGTGAATTATAACTATGGTATAGTGAAAATATTAAACAATAAAGAGGCAAAACAGGCAAAAAAGACAGGTCTACCTTAGCGCCTCTGGGCCCGGTAACATTGTAGTAGCTGAACATGGAACATAGTAACTAGTAGCAGAACCAAATAGTAGCAGATAGTACTAGTAGTAGTAAGTTGCTACCGAACAACTTGAAAAAATAGTCAACTGAAGAAATCATCTGAAGAATATTGTGAACAACCGATAGAGAACAACCGTAGTTGACAAACTGTATTCAACAACCATAGTCGACAACCAATAGTCAGAAGATTTTCGCCGAACAGTTGAGCAGTCGCACCGCTGGCCACTGCCTTGCCATTTGTATTCTACAGTTTGTGCATATTGATTGGACGTCAGTCCACAGTACCCCAGTCGCACCGACAAAGACGTTAGTAGAAGTATCCGCCGGTACCTATATGTGTAGGATGAGCGACTCGCGGAGTGTCTTCGACAACATTTACTCCCGAGTTTCGCTCGTCCGACACAAAATCATTATAAAGAAAAAGTGGATAATAAATATAGAACCAGGAAAGTTAGAGAAGAGAAATTAGTTGAGCCTAGTGTTAAAAACTACTATGGTAAAAGATGTACAAAATATTTAATACCAAAGCTTTTTAATGAAATAGACTAGCTGAAACTTACGAATTATTTTTTAGATAAAATAGAAGATACATGATAGCAGCGTATTTGACAATTTGTAAAACTGATATTCATTTGTAATATTTGAAAAATATATATGGATTATATTTAGAATTAATAGAATATAGAAATAATAGTGTTAATATTTACAATTTCTATTTGTTTGCTATATTACATTATGTGGGTAGTGTACTTATTTAATTATGTAATAGGATATAAGAGTGCATTTATTCGCCAACAAACTGTCTTTACAGTTTGGAGAAGTTATGAAATTATGTAATGTTTTTGTAAAATGTTAGTAAATAAATAAAAAAAATGTGCACAAAGTCCACTTGATGTGAATTACTCTACATACCATACCATAGACACCTACATCTATTCTCAATTAAGAATCAAAATGCAGATGCATTGACATTCCTGAGTATCTATTATGACGAAATGTCTCGTTACCACTAAAAAGGATCTCCTGTTCTCTATTCTCACTACAAAATTTAGCTGCATGTAGAAGCATGCTGCTAAATTTCGTAACGTTTTACGTTGGTATTATGAGAGTTGTGGTCCTTTTGCGATCGAGCCATTTTTTTTAGATATATACTTATAAATTTAACTACAACTATACAAATTTTGATAAAATTAACTTGTGATCCTTCGAGCCGGATCTCATGTAAAGGTGCTTTACATGGGACTAAAAGAAATACTTAAATAAAAAGGAGCTTTTAAGGACCTTTTTTAAAAGTAATTATAAGAAAACTTTTACTCATAAACCATTTGTTTTATGAGTAAAAGTTTGCCAAACTTTTAACATGCCTGGTTTACGAGTATATTAAACGCCGCTCACATCAGCGAGTTTTATTAAATAAGATGTTTAAGGTTAAAAATATGTATACGAAAAAAGTGGGAAATACTGATCACAGATCACACAAGTAAATATAAAACTCACCGCTTCATCGGTGATGGCATGTATGTGCCCGGGAAACTTGTTCATTTCCCGTCCAGGGCCTTCCACATAGACGCTCTGTCCGCGGTGGAACCAGCGCCTCTCGTACAACAATTTGCCGTCTTCTACCCTCGCGTCGGTCACCTCACCTTCCCGCACTGGTGAATCTCCGGCACATGTTGCTAAAATAATATTTGTAAATCAATTATGAGTAAGTTCACAGTAACTTTCGCAGTAAGCGAGCAGCCCTAGTTCGATGCCGTCGGCATCAATGAAATTGCTGTTAGAATTTTAGGTGCTAATTTATTTGATTTGGGCCTATTGATGGTGGGAAGATTTGCGTTAAAAATCACGCCGTACGAGATGCCCCTCACCTTTGACGTTGCAACCTGTCGCCAGTCTACTACGTAAAAAACGAACCCCTTTTTTGCATTCACACATTACAGCCTATCAAAAGTCCACTGCTGAACATAGACCTCCTCCATAGATCGCCTCATAGGGGATATTCGCCACAGATGGTGGCTGTTATCCAAAAGACTCTGTTGCCCATCTCCTATTTGACGGCTCCGTGACGTAGTAGCTAAGCAATGAGTTACAGCGCTGAGGACCGCGGTTCGAATGCCGCACGGAACGAGTATTTGTATGGCCTATAAATAATTGTTTCGGGTCTGGATGTTTGTGCTTGTGCAATTTATGTATGTAAACTGCCTCCATGACACAGGAGAAAATCCTATTATGGAAGTAATGTTTTGTAAAAAAACCACAAACATTAAAACATTCCAGTTGCCTTTTACGATACACGGGATACACTTATAAGGTAGTGGATTTTCTTACGCCGCTACACGGCGAACCGCTCCACTACTATATATATATATATATATATATATATATATATATATATATATATATATATATATATATGGAAGAAAACATGATATATAAAATCTTTTAATATATCATGTTTTCTTCCATGTCCTTTCATCACAATCTGAGCTATGTTAAAAATTTCAATCTCCAGCTTATCGCGAAGTTAGTTTAAAATCAATTACTAAATTCTACAAGAACAGTTCCATCATTTATTTTATTACATTACCTAATTCAACACGAAAGCGAGTTAATAAGGATGTGGTAGAAAATGAAGTGGACTTACAGCTGTTGGAGTTGAGGTGCTTCCTGGGCTGGGCGGCATGTGTGGGCGCGTGGTGCGCGTGGTGCTGGTGCAGGCGCGGCGGGGAGTGCGCCTGCCGCGAGATGGCGCGCAGGTCGGCCTCCACGTCGCGCTCGTCCAGCTGGAACGTCAGCGTGGTCGCCAGCGGCTTGCGACGCTTCTCGGGCGCCGGTGCCGGCTCGTTAGCCCGCCGCCGCAGGATTCGCTTCATTACCGGTTTCACCTGCAACGCCGTATTGATATTGTAAACTGTTGGAAATCTTTTACTGTCACTGCTATGCACTTGTGGAACTTCTTAGAATAGAAAATAATAATAGAATAGAATATACGTGTTAGAGCCACAGCTACAGCTACGTTATGGTCGTGGCACGAATGGGTCAGCTCAACCGGGGTAGGACCACACTCTCACAGAATACCAGCGTAAAACAGCAGCTTAATGCTGCCCGTGTTTCGTATGCTGAGTGTAGACCCTTTTTACTGAAAACGAGGCATTCGAGAAAGTGACAACGCATCTGCATTTTGATTCTTAATTAAGGATAAATGTAGATTTCTATAGATCACAGCATCCACTTACCATCATGTGGACTGTGTGCTCATTTGTCACCCTTATTCTAAAAAAAAAAGAGAATATTTTTAGCTTAGCTTAGCTTTTCACATCCGAAATTAAATTAGATTTTTAGTATTTGAAAATATACAAACGAGATATTTATTTCACTGTAAAACTATGATGTTTTTGCACTATAAGAATAATAAAGAAATGTTTGTTTTGATAGCTCTTAAAAGTCTTTCAATAATCAACGACTTTTTCTACCACCAGGGCGGCGCCACGAGATTTCATAGTGGGAAAATAATTAGTTACGAAAATGTAAGGGTTAAGATTCTTTTTGTAATATTAGTTATATTTTACATTAATTAGATTAGAAATGGATAAACCAAACTACGAATATTTCTAAAAGTGAAAACTTAAAAAATTAAAATGTGCAAAAAACTAAAGAGCAAACCATTGAGGCATTGCTTTATGTATTAATATAATACTATAGATACTAATAAACTTTTATTTAAAACTATCTTCTCAATTAAATGATATTGTATAACAAAAAAAACTTCACGTCAGTCCCAACTATCGACATCTGGTGAGCGGAAGATTATTAGCGCTCATTGACTAATGTCAACTACCTACTTTGTGCCGTCTTCAAGTGTGGATGAAAATGTTTTTCTGTGAAAGTAATACACGAGTAGAAATACAGTAAGTATTAAATTATTGATCACCTCCATGGAATCACCATTGAGTTCCATGCTATGCCTCTCATTCTCGATCATTTTTCTCTTGTCCTCAAAGTCATTGAGTAAGTTTTCTCTAAGCTCAATTTTCTTTTCTTCAAATTCTTTTGCCGCTGCCTTCTTCTCTGCAATGTATTCCCTTTCCACCACTTCGTGCATGTGTTCTCTATAACAAGTGTAAACATGTTTATGTGGTAGACCCATGCTGCCACACATAATAGTTGTAACATGAATGTGGGAGTAAAATAACAGCATAATCCTGCTGTTTCATATGACTGACAAAAACCGGTCCACGGTTTCCAGTTTTACCGGTAACTACGCATTCAATCTTAGTCCTCAGGGGTGACAACACATTTGCATTTTGATTCTTAATCTAGGTAAGATGAAAATGTCTATGGGCCACAGCATACATTTACCATCAAGTGTTCTTTTGTGCTTGTTTATAATTATTACTTGAATTAAAAATATCACGAATGTAGTGCATGATTAAACTGACCATTTATTTTTTAACCCAAAACGGGACAGGTTTATTTGTACTCCCCAGTTATCAGGTTAACAATAAAAAAATATTATGTTATTTATTTAAACACTGTAACTTTATACAATTAGTGTTAATCACATTAATTATAATTATTTTTATTATAACAAATTGTGAAAAATAAAAATTAATCACCAGTTCACCAGCTTCATTAAAGCAAAGTTTCTCAGACAGTAATTATTAAATGCAACATATTTTTTTAATTATATTTATATTTGTCAGTGGAACAAATTTGCTTTAATAAAGTTGGTGATGATTTTAAATAAGAATAAAATTCTGGGCAAGTTTTTTTACATTGACCTTTGTTATCAACATTGCCTTCAAAACTGGAACCTGTAAGTGATTTTTTCAGACGTCCACAATTTATTCATAATAGAAAAATACTTTTTCTAGTGGAGCATTTGTACCAGGTAGACATAAAATATATTCGATTAAAATGCAAAAGAATGTATGTTAAAGAATGTTGGTGCGAAAGTGTTTGAATACTTCCACCCAACGAGTTTCCACGAAAACTTTTAAATTATCCCATTCGGTTATTTTTGGTCGGTCTCGCTCTCGCACCGTTCGTGTCTGACGAACTTCATAGATTTAAATTTTCGCGCGGTTTCGGAAAACGGGACTATTTTGCGTGCCGGAGCTTTGTTTGGGGATAACGGGACAGGTGACCGAGAAGAGACAGTCCTGCTCAAAACGGGACGTATGGTCTTTATGCATGATCAATTAAAAATTCTCCTGGCTGCAATGCCAGGTTTGGTTGTACATATTAAAGGAACATCTCATATATATACAAAAATTTAACTGAGAATTGCAATAATGTTGGAAGAATGAAATAAAAAGTGTGTGGAAATTTAAGGAAAACCACCAATCCATAACAATCAACAACCATTACTGAACATAGGTCTCTCAACTGCAGAGAATACTACAAATATGTTTCAATAATTGATGTAGGAAAGTGATCCAGACTAGATATTAATTATTGAGTTTTATACATCTTCATATTACAATTACATTACATTAGTTAGGTTTACCTGTCTTATACATACAATAGAAAATGCATTCATATTAATTTTGATTTTACTATCCTGTTTTGCAGAGGTTTTATAATTTGAATTAAATCTGAATTAGACAGAAATTAATATTAATTACTTATAAACATTTAAATAAAACTAACTGACTTGTATATCTTGTTGAGCCTTAGCCTTTCATGAAGCTGGTGTTCTAATCTTTTCACTCTTCTTAAGAATTCTGGATGAACTCCATCTTCTAATTGCTGCAGCTGTTTCTTCAGGTTTACCAATTTATCTTGGTACATTCTGTAAGTGTCGAAAAACAATTGAAAAGTTAGTTGTAATAATGAATATTTTATGGAAGGAATAGGTACTTGTTTTTTTTTATGTTGTTAAACACAGCTAGATTCTAGTTATACCTTCTGAATAGGGTAGATTGACTGGATCATCACTCACCTCCCTCCCCACCCCCATAATTAAAACATAAGCTATTATGAAAAAAAAATTAATATAAATTTCATACTTTAGAATATATCAAACCATTTAAACTACATGAGACACATATACATACATGTATACAACTGTAAGATATAATCATCCTTCTGGGAAAGTCATATAAAAGTACCTTCATAGAGCTCAAGCTAGTTAATGTATTTACATCTCCACTGAGAATTTATGTATTCCTCTATAGGTCCAATCATCATTAATCAACAACTGTACGCAGGTGGCTCAGGTCTGTGCTTTATGACATTCCCTGGGGGAGGTCTATGTTCAACAGTGGACTTTATTAACATTAATTAGCACTACAAATGCTATTAATTTTAGAGGTGTGTATATGTAATACATAAATAAAAAAATGCTTACTGTTCTTTAATCTCAACTGGTTCATCGTTGTTTGGTATTTCCGTTTCACTAGCCTCTTCTGTATCTGAAATTACATACAAAACAAAAATAATGTACTTTATTTATTACATTAATTTCATATTATTATTTTATTAATTTTGAAATCAAAACAAGTTTAATATAAAATGAAAAATGCAGGAAATAGAGTTTCTATTGTGGAAAGTCAGAATGTGTCTAAAAGGCATGTATGGCAATTCACAATGCTGTGTGTAGGGACTACTTTAATGTATGGTAGTGAAAGTTGGGTGTGGCAGAAGAAGCACGAGAGTAGAATAAATGCTGTAGAAATGCGGTCATTAAGGAGTATGTTAGGGATGAATCTAAATGACAGAGTGAGAAATTGTGTGATAAGAGAAGAGTGTGGTTTGCAAGATGATGTTGTGACCAGGATTAAGAAAGGAATGCTTCGATGGTTTCGTCATGTAGAAAGAATGAATGAGGAAAGAGTGACGAAGCAAATGTATGTGGCAGAGGTGAACGGCAGTCTTGAAGGGACGTCCTAGGCGAAAATTTATCAACCAAATTGGCGATATATTAAAAGTGGGCCAAATTAAGAGTACCTTTAACCGACAAGCGTGTATGCGTAGGTATATGGATGTGGAGGAGGTGAGAGAGGTGTGTCAGGATCGTGCCAAATGGAAGTCCATAGTCTCTGCCTACCCCTCTGGGTGACAGGCGTGAGTGTTTATGAGTGTTTATGTATGAAATCTACTGTCATAGCTCATTAATTATACATGTATTTTTAAAATTTTTGTTAACCTGAACAAGATTTTTTAAACAAATGTTGTTATTATGATTAAATATGTGGAGAAAGTAGTGTCTGATTGGACTTATTACGTCATCTAAACGATCTAAAAGGTAGGCATCAAAAGGCGGGAAGTAACTGATAGGTAAACCACTGATTATATTCTAACCTTATTGTTATTATATAACCTGTGTTTATTATCATCACGTCAACTTATTTGTTGGGAATAACAGATAGTAATGTGTGACAGTAATAAGACGCCAAAATAGGCTAGAAAGTTCGTAAACAAAACATTCATACCTTCATCGCTGTCATCAACTGCAGGTGGTGGTAACGGGTCTTCTTGGTCTCTGTATTCGTCTAAATCGTCGTACCCGTCGTCTTCAAAATCATACTCGTCACCCGGGCCCGAATATGGTGATCCTTGGTAAGACATAGTCGAGGTAACGCGTAACAGTTGCATACAGATTAACTACAATCACCGTCTCAGAAACAAACTCTGAACATACGAAATTGAGTCAAACGCTCAGGCAAGAAATTGCAACTGCTGCTTATGTCACTCATAGAAAGAAATTCCTTTAAAACAGAAACTCTCCTTGATGAAACAACAAAACTGGACCAAATTGAAGTTGTTTTATGTCAAATTCGACAAATTGAAAAAGCATCATTATACACCTAAATTAAATATGTTAACAGAAACTCAGATTTTATCAAACGTAACATTATATTGCGTAAAAGCTACACAAGGAAGAAAGGGATACTCTACAATCGTAAAGCACATTGAACAAAATTTAATTTAATACCATTATAATCATAGACACACAGAGCACAGAGAAGACGACAGATACAAAACATGACAGAGATAAAAGTTAAAAACATCGAACTATCGACTTATTAATCTAAAATAATAATTTCATTTCTTTCAAAAATAACGTGAATCGTGAACATTTCATTTCAACCATTTTCCTAATAAAAGAGCTTAGTATATAATAACAGTTTCAATTGTGTTACAATATTTATTATTAAAATCATTAAAACCTTAATTGCATATTATTTTGTACATATTATGTTGTATGTTGTTAACATGACTGTTTCTCCACCACTATACTATAATGCCACAATTATTACAACCATTGTAGCGTAGCGACTAGTATGTTGAAGCAGGCATATAGGTAGCCGTGGCTTGGTCACCACGTTGAACAATGAGCAACTCATTTTTTTTCATGAGTAAATCACTCAATCCGTTAATATATAAGTGACAAAAATTTGACTTTTCAGACCTTAATAACTCAAAAATTGTAATAGTAATTCATGAAATTTGGATTCGAGGTGTTCAGGGTGGTGTTATTACACATTAATTAATTTATTTATTTATCACTGACCTTTATATATGGACTGGCTATACATCGTGACATAAGGAGACGATTTGATTTTCGCCATTTTGGCGCTGATAGCAAAAGTGAACGTCCACGGAGTTGATAATAGAGATAAGACAGTGTGACAAAATATATCGAAAAAATTCTATACCCAGGCCTACCCGTAATGTCCATTCTATTTATGTATCATATTAATATAATGCCATACAATAAATAAATGTATCAATTACCTACCTTAGACGCAAGCTTTATACCTCATATAAAAGTTTTTACTTAGTTGAGGAATTCTTTTCCCCTTTTCCTACTCAAATAAGGCACCAGGAACACAAGGTGCACAACGGATTCCTCGAGCCCGATATGTGGAAGCCATGGAGCCAGGATAAAATGAGCACTCGGAAGCACCCAGTGGTACAGCCCCGCCAAAGTAGCGGAGGATAGTTGAGTGGCACCTTACCATACCAACAGTCCTCTTCCCTTGCGACTCCACCTTGGCTGCAGCGATATAGAGAGAGGACTCTCTTCTAGCTGCAGCCCACTAACACACATTCAAGGGCTCGACGAGCCCACTCAGAGTGGCCACCTTGGGCCAGCCCTTCACTTCGGCCAGCCATGTGAGCCGCTCTACGTTTATCATGGGTTACTATGCCACGGCTACTAGCCCCCCTCTCCTCCCCTACCCCTAAACTCACGCAAACTCACTAAAGAGATTAATAATTTTGCAGTCCCAATATAATTTTTTTATTCCCTTCATATAATAAATTGGTCACATTTAAACAGATTTAACAAATTTACGTCCTGTAAATACAAAGTCATCATCAGGCGACCTTTCTACACTTGGCTATGGCCCTCGGGTCTGGGGGAAAACAAGGAGAGAAGAAATAAAAGACATTCGAAATAATAATCTAATACTTTTATACTTACTGGTATTGGTACTACCAGAAAATATTGTGGGGTAAACTGCACTTTTTCAAAGGGGTGCCTTTCTCATGTCCAATAACAGTCGTATGTGAAGTGCTTAGAACAAAGATAATCATTTTATTTCGGACGCCAATTCCCAATTTTTGTGCTCTGATGTCGGTGACGTTGGTTTTTAACAGATATGGGTAGAAAAGAACATCGATAAGTATTAAAGACAAGAAACTCGACAACCCTATTGAATTTTATTGTTATCAAAACTCAGTAATATAAAGCCAAACATGTTGGTAATTACGATATTAAAATTAGTAACAAATTTTTAAGTACTTTTATTATCAAATAATATAATTTGTTTAATATTAGCTTTAAATTCACTTACTTGTGGAATCTTATCCCACTTTCCTTTTGGTAACGAGTTTTACATATTAAGCTCACTCATTATTACTAAAAATAATTCTTATTATGTAACTAAAATCAAACATAATCAAACCACATAAAATACTTTCATTTTTTAGTTTAAAAGTTCAAAATACAGAGATACGATTTAAATAACACAACAGACTTTGGCATATTATGTCAATTTTAGTACCCGGTACGGATAATGAGGGCTCTTCAAATCGGCATAAGCATTTTGTATGGCATAGCCAGTCCAGCGTACTTGTATATATAGAGGTCAGTGGTATCAATGAACTTCAGGATTCCGCTTGCGCCGTCGCCCCCGTGCAGTCATGCGCTAGCGGAGTCCGCCAGCTGACGAGCACCCGTCCCCGTACGGGTCTTCTCCCTCAGTCAGTTCAGTCGAGGAATAGAAAGTCAGTCCCGTCCCAACCCCCTCAGCTAGCGCCGCCGCCCCCGTGCGGTTGTGTTGTGCGCCCGTACTCACCGTTGAACGGTGAGTGCCTTCCCTCCCAGCCTCCGCTAGTGCCGCCGCCCCCGCGCGGTTGTGCTAGCAGTCAGTGCTCACCGTCCCCGTACGGTGGGTGCATCCTCGCTCATGCGATTCCCACTCCGACACTCCAGCGCCGCCGCCCTTTGCGGCTGTGCTGGAGACCCGCGCTTCCGTCCCCGGACGGTTGTGCCCCACGCCTCCCTCTCCCCGAGGGAGGTCATATCCAATACGGCGATAGAGCCTTCGGGCTAGAGCCATTCTCAGGTGGTGTTTAGTGGGTAGGCACTTCTTCAAAGTGAGTCCCACATAACCACTATGAGCATTCACCACCTCCCTCCCCCACTTCCGGAAGGTGACCTTGCATTGGGCGCAAAAATAGAAAAAACAATGGACTTTTCGTTTCATCATGTGCGTCGCATTGTCTTAATCGACACAAAGCCAAATAAATGGTTATCTTTCTTTGGTTCCTTATCCACAATTGTTGATTCAGACAAAATAATGCACATTCTTACGGTATACCAGACCGATGAAGATCTGATACAAAAACTATTAATCGATTTGTCATTTATTTTTGAAACCGATTTCAATTTAATATCGATTTTTAACACTAGTCTATAAAATATATATAAGACAAAATTCAAAAAACAAACTTTTGTCTATTATTATGATTTGACGTCATGAGAGTGGACGTCATTCATCTTGAATAAAATATCTAAATTTTACTATTATAATAAATTAAACCCTTTTATATGATTTGTATACAGCGTTCCTGTTCATTTAGTGAATTAATTATTAAAGTAGTGTAGTGATGCATAACTGATTTAATCAAACGTTGTGTGGTGTAGATGACGCTATACGCTATTGTGTCAGTGATGTAATTTAGGTGATTGGGTGGCTTCCTCTTCTAAGTACTACAATGGAGGAATCTTCATTTACTATTCCAGCTGATGACAATGGCGATTCTGAGCTCGACCCTAGAATACAGGTCAGTGAGTGACAATTATTGAATAATTATAATCATATGCCTCTGTAACAGCAAAAATGAGTGTCAACTTCGTAGATTATTTCGCCAACGAGCATAATGGATATGATATTTTATATCAAAACATGAAATTTGGACTTATAGCCAGCAAAGAACTCTCAGAGTATCTTAGGGAGCGCTCAAATATTGAAGAGACTAATTCGAAGTTATTAGCGAAATTAGCTAAGCAAGCTAATAGCAATTGCGCTCAAGGTACGTTCGCACCGTTTTGGGGCGTACTTAAGTGTTCAGCTGAGAAACTATCTAACTTACATCAGCACATGTTCCAGAAAGTAAGTGAACTTGTTAAAGATGTGGCTCGCTATGCTGAGGAATTACATAAAAAGCATAAGGCTGTTAAAGATTCTGAGTCAAGTACACTAGAAGTTGTTTTATTAATACAAAGTACGAAACAAGCCTTACAGAAGGCTAAGGATGTATATACAACAAAATCAGCAGAGTTAGAGAAACTGCGTAAAGATAATGCATCAGCAAAAGACATTGATAAATCAGAAGTGAAACTTAAAAAGCTTCATGAGGATTACAGACAACTTGCTGAGAAATATAACTTTGTAAAACAAGATTTTGAGAAAAAAATGACTCAAACATGTAAGCATTTCCAGGATGTAGAAGAAGCTCATTTAAAACAAATGAAACAGTTTGTAAATGTATATACAGACATAATTCAGAACAACCATGATATGATGGGTCAAGTACATAGAGATTTTAAGCATCAATGCCTAGAGCTAACAGTGGAAAAGTTGCTAGAACAATTCCTTGTGGAAAAATATAATGCTATAGAAAAAGCTAATCTTGTTGAATTGCCTACAACACTACCAAAACCTGGTTCTGCAAATAATTCAATATCTGAAGCAGATCAGATATCAACTATTTCTAATGGATCACACAAGCTACAACCTGCATCTAAATCCTCAACTAAGAAAGATCAACAATCTCTTGTTGCAAAAACTTCTAGAAGGACAACCTCTCTTCTTAATTTATTTACACCAAATTTCCAAAGTAAAGATGAGCCTAGTGGAAGTGCAGAAGCACCATGTTCCGCTCCATCCAGTCCCAGCGGCACGTCAGCAACCCCAGCGGTCCAAGATAAAGATGATAATATGGGACGTTCAACATTCAGAGAATCTAAATGGTTCCGCAGCAGAAGAACAAAAACTAAAAACAAAAAATTAAAAAAGAAAAAAGATGAAATTTCAGAAAATTCTAACGCTGGTGATAGGTCTGACTTAGAAGAGAAGGAAGAAGAAGTACCAACAAAAGATGATTTAATGAACTCTCCTGAAGTTGATGAAGAAGGGTTTTGTATTAGGCCTAAAGATGAAAAGGGGAGTGGATATTCCTCCACAGAGTCAGATTCTGAAGAAGAAAGAGAACAGAAGATCCATGTTGAAATTAAACCAATAAGTAATGGTAGCGCACCTATGTCTGCTAGTGTAGATGAGTTAAGGGCCACTGTAGAAAATATCTCACTGTATAAAATTGGCACAACTCGTCGAGGTTCTAATGCAAATGCTAGTAAGGCTAGTAGCGATCTATTAGATTTGAATTTCTTTCAAAGTCCCAACATCAGTAATCCGACCTCGCCTCATGGCAATGTCTCAAATCCATATGCACCATTGCAAGCTAATCAGTCACATTTACTTGAAAGTCCCACCCCAATGTCAACAACTGATGTTGGAGACCTCTTCTCAGAAGTTGGAGATTTGGCTCAATCCAATTTCAGAACTTCTACACCCACAATAACAACTATATCACTCCCAAGACCACCTTCACGGCGATCTGAGGGAGACTTCCGAACTGCTGGTTCTTCAGGCTCCAGAGGCCCATCTCCTCTTACAATAGGAATGGCAGATACTATACCTCTTGCGGTTGCTTTTCATGAAATCATACACTCTTATTTTAGAGGAACAGAAGAGAGTAAATGCCAAGTTAAAATGTCTGGAGATATGATGTTATCATTTCCAACTGGTATTGTGGGTGTTCTTGCCAATAATCCTAATCCAGCCAAGCTATGTTTTAGACTGAAGAATATTCATAGACTTGATAATGTATTACCTAATAAGCAGCTCATCAGTATCAACACTATGATGTCTACAAGAGACGCTACTGTAGTGGAATTTAACATGCCGGCATTGACATCTTTATTGAAAAGACAGTCCGAGAAGAATCCCTCTGCCCAATATTTCAATGTAGACATTTTGAAATATCAAATACGCCCCAAAACAGGTGCCGCATCATGTCCTTTCCAATTGGTTGCTTATTGGAAATGTGAACGTGATCACACAGATCTTAAAGTTGATTATAAATATAATCTTCATGCAATGAGTCCTCCATCTCCTCTTCTCAACGTATCTGTCTGTGTGCCAATGAATGGTGGTGTTAAGAATGTTATTGCAATGCCTAAGAATATCTGGAATGGGGAAAATGAACAAGCACTGTGGCGATTTACAGAGCTATCTCAGCATTCAGAAGATAGGGGTGTGGGGTCACTACGTGCGCGGTTTGAATTAAATAGAGGTCCTTCATCTAAAGGAACCATCTCTGCACAGTTTAACTGTGAAGGAGCTACTCTATCTGGCATTGAGTTTGAACTAATAGGTAGTGGATACCGCTTGTCTCTTGTGAAACGCCGTTTCGTTTCTGGCAAATACATTTGTGATAGTGATTTTCATTGACTGGTCCAATTCCTTATGACTTAGCCTAAATGATATATTTAAAATATGTATATTGTAACTTTCATTTGTATGTATGAAATATACTAAAATTTGAACATATTTTTGGTTGAGGTGTATAAATGTTTGTACCTTGTAGGACTGTTTCCTGTCCAGTATAATGATTTCATTTGAATCACAATAAAAATTCGTCAATTGTTATGTTTAATTATTAGTTGTAATTACATAATATTAGAGTCATTAACATCTATGTTATTATTTTAAACTTTATTTCACTAACTTATTCTTCAAAATAGATATGTGCCATCATACAAACTAACAGTTATTGTGTACATAATATGGATATATTAAATTTTATAGGATTTAATTAATCCATTCAAACAATAACATGAATTATGGATTTTAAATAATTGCCAATTGTTTATAAGTGTTGGTTCTGTTGAAAACAGAAGTTCAATAGGACCACACTGTTTATATAATTTTTAAGTTTTAGAAGGTCCCATTTAGAAACCTGTTGCTATACTTACACCAATAAAAAGCTTTAAGATCACATACTTTTTAAGAAATTCATTTGATGAAATTTATAAGTTTAGTGTTTTCATCTGTAACAAGAATAATATTATTTATCTACCTCCTGAGGTCAGCAAATGACCTCCCCCCCACAATTTCTTAATCAAGAAGTAGACTAAAAAAATTGAGTAAAAAAAAAGAAATTTACTTTAATATTATAAATTATAATATAATTAAAATATTTATGTATAATAATTTAAACTGTATTTAAAAAATCATCTATTATTTTGATTACTTGAAGTTTTTGAATAAGTACCTCATTTTCTGTTATTTATTAATTAAATGCAAAACGCAATAAATAAAACTAGCTTCATTTGATGCATTAAAAACTTTGCTTATAAGGCATAAAATGCAATAATAAGTGCTATACAGGCCAGAGTTAATGTTACTATGTGAATTCATAGATTCATATTTCATTTAACAGATGTGATCATCTAAAGTTACATTTAGTATCTCACATAAGTTATGCATTCAATTAAATTGGGTTTATTGGGATAAATTGCTTGTAATTGAATCTCTGGAAGTGTTATGTAAATGTTCATAAATTTATTTGATGTCAGGAGACAGCATTTAGAATGTATTCCACCGTGAAAATAACTTTATATGAGTTATTTTAAAATGTTAAGGGTTAGTTTTTAGTTTCATTATATTGCTATCTCTTGTAGCTATTATATTTGTAACTTACTCATGTGTAATCTCATTTTTAAACTTTGTTTTGTTTCTGTTGTGTTTTTATATTGTCAATAAGTAATGGTTATTTTATTGTCATTCTCAGAAAATAACCACATGCATTACCAAAATAGAGGATTTCAATTTGAAATGAGCGTCAGTGCAACCTCACTTTAGTACAACTAAACCATTCCATTACTTTGTTAATATGTATTAAATGTTAAGTCATTTTATTTTTATCTCTTCTGAATTAAATGCTTAAACATTCTGAGTTGTCAATGGCAATTTCTCTTACCCCTTACTTATCTAACATGTAATGAATATAACAGTGAATTTGGAAATGTGAATATGTGTATTCAAATATTTTTGTATTGTAAAATTTATGGCATGTATAACTCTAGTATGTTAACAGTTAACTTCACAATATGATAATTTGAAATAAAATTGTAATTAACTATTTCTAATGCGATTTTCATTATTCTTTTTTGTATAAGTCCTTGTCGAGATAATAATAAGTAAGTATCAGTTTTATTTTTGTAATAGATGCTTTGTTTAGTAGGGACAGGAAACATCTCCATAAGGTACAGATAGATAAAAGAGTAGTTATCTCGTATGATAAATGTTCTCGCGCAATAATCTTCAAGTCAGTAGCAATGTCTCGTGAGTTTCCCGTCTCTACATGTTGCTTGCTGTTGCCACACGTTTGGGAATATGAAGTACAAGTGCCTTGCGATTGTCTGAAGCTGTTCGTCAACTTTCAGGTGGAGCTGGAGAAACTTAACGCGGCAACTGACGAGATCAATAAGCTGGAGCTGGAGCTTGATGTGAGTTATTTTTTTACGCACTGGCCTTGTAAGTAGGGTTGGCAATATTTTTATTTTTAGTATAAAGTACATAGAACATTAAGTAATTATAAAATACATTTAAAAAGGTAATAATTTGTAAATCACCTGACATTGTTCTTCCTAAATAAATTAACTGGATGGCGGCGTCACAGAACTATAACCCATTTTCGTTCCATTGGTCTTGTTAAGACATCTTTGAAAAATCCAAGAAAGATCTTATGGCTTCCGTTAGATATGGTGATCGCGGAGCAGGAAGAATTTCAAATTATTGCAATTCATACGAGGGCGACACTGAAAGTTTTTAGAACTGGCCACTTGTAAACGATGTAATAAAAAAATAAATTCAAATTTTGAAAATGGAACTTTTTGCCAATATTATTGTGCATGTATTTTATTAATTTGTCATTTGTTTACGATTTGGCGGCAAATTGAAAATTGTCTGTGTCACGTCAGCATGAATTTAACGCGAGAAAATTTTCGTACCAAAAGATTTTTTATGACTTTCGATGTCATTTAAGTCAACAAGAAAGTTATGATAGACTTCGATTGGCCTTTCACGATGAAGCCCCATCTCGTGCCACTGTTTACAACTGGTTTAATGAGTTTAAACCTGGTCGCACTAATCTCACCGATGATCTGCGTGAGGTACGGCCTTCTACGGCGACGACTGAAGATAACATCAGTGTTGTGCGGCGTATGATAGAGACTGACAAAAGAGTGACTTATCAGCAGATTCGGATAAGCTTAGGCATCGGTATGAGTCAAGTGCACAAAATCCTCCATGAACATTTAGCGGTCAGGAAGCTTTGTGCCCGGTGGATACCTCATAATTTGACAGAGGCCCAAAAACTCCGTCGTGTTGATTGGGTGGTGTTTAACGGAGGTGACTCAAATGCTGTGTTCGACATACTTACGGGTGACGAAAGCTGGATTTATTGTTATGATCCTGAAACTAAGAGACAGTCTGCTGTCTGGGTGTTTCCTTCAGAGGAGTTGCCAACTAAAGTGAAGAGAGGTCGAATCGTGGGAAAAAAGATGGTGGCCTCGTTCTGCGGAAGGACAGGTCATTACGCAAAAACTGTTTTAGAGGATCGAAAAACAGTTATTGTAGAGTGGTACACTAACAATTGTTTGCCACTTGTCTTGGAAAAAGTTCGGGCGAAACGACCTCGCAGTAGGATCCTCTTTCACCACGACAACGCCTCGTCGCACACCGCCAAGCAAACAATCGACTACTTGGCGACGTCAGACGTGGAATTACTGGGTCACCCGCCTTATAGCCCCGACCTCGCACCTTGCGATTTTTATTTATTTCCGAAAATAAAAGAAAAACATCGATGAAAACGTTTTATGGACGCCGAGGAAGCAGTGGCTGCGTTTCAAAATGCCGTCGAAGAGACCCCTAAGGACGAGTGGGCAAAGTGCTTTTCTCAGTGGTTCCATCGGATGCAGCGATGTATTGATGTAAATGGACACTATTTTGAAAAGATATAATAAAACTAATAACTTGCTAGTTTGTTCAGTTTTTGATTTTCTAAAAAATTTCAGTGTCACTCTCGTACAAATGTGAACTTAAATAACTTGAGAATAAACTCGGTTTTCCAATCACAAATACTGTTCAAAAGGTCCTAAAACTATCTTAATTGCAATAGAAATAAAACTTTTTATGATGGGAATTAAGTTTAAAAATGCAAAGCAATTAAAAAAATTCTGCTCCGCGACCGTGCTTTAGCAGTATAACCATCTCGTTTACTCTAGATGTAAAATATTCAGGTTGCGTTCACTTTAAGTGACTATTTGCAAGTACGTTGTGCCCTTAGAATATTAGGGACTGGCTAAGATTAGAAAGACTATTAATTATACTGGATGAAATTGGTTTGAAGTCGATACGAATTGGACTTGAGAAAAAAAATCATTATCGTACGTACATACATGCACACAGATGCGCGCGCGCGCAATTGCACGAGCGCTCGTTCACTCACACGGGATTGCGCGCTCGTGAAACGTTGTAAAGTTTAAGTTTGTATATAAGTTGTAGTATTTCTTTAAACATCCACTACTAGATATTATTGAATCTCTTTAAGTTTGCGAAAGCTGGTGCGAAACGTTGAAAGATATATCTATAGTATGTGCCATATCGATTGAGAAAAACGGACAATGACCTCAGATATGAGCCGAGTGTCAAAAGGCGTAACTTACAAAATCTCAATTTAGATGTGATAACAATATTTAAATATTGATATTATTCCACTTCTAGGTCAGCACATATGTTTTGTTTTTGTTTCTTAAATAATATTGTCTGTGGTTCCTATAAACATAGTAAAATCTTACGGTACATCATGAAAAATGTGTTATATTTTATATTTCAATTTATGGTAAGTAACGCAGCAATTCATTTAATAACAGTTTCATATTAAAAATATTTGAAGCAATATAATCACCATATTGAGCTTTGCAAATTCATCCCTTTAAAATAAACAAAACGCGCGTTACGTCAGTTCGTTCTAAAAGAAACGTGACAATGGCAGCCAGAGATGCGTCACCTTTTTGGGCCGGTCCGCCATTTTGTTTTCATTCGTGTTCGGATAGCGCTTGCGTGTACGTCTCGGTAATTCATAGCATTCATTGCATTGTTTTAGTTGAGTTTTTACTGTTAAATTTGTTATATCGTTAAGTTTTTGTTTTTGAATCTGTTATATTAGTTTTACTGTGACGGTCGTTACTAAATCGACATGAGTTCAGGAGAATTTGGTGAAGGACGGTCCTTCAACATCAAGTGGAAAGAGACGTCGCCGACCCATAATAAACGTGCAGGTACGTACAAATAGGTACAAATGCGACGACGTAGCCTTTCTATTTCTTAAAGCGCTCTTTTTATGTGACCATGTGGTATTTATTTTCTAAAACAATATTTATGTGATGTAGTACTATGGTAGTATATTTTGTCATTTATTTACAGGCCCATCTTCTGGAGCACCTTTAACGTCACCAGTAAAGAAAACCTACCACTTTGTCGGTCGGGGAACAAGAATTATCATTAATGTATACAAATATGTCAAAAACCTGGCCCGAAGACGTGTATCCTTCAAACGTTAATATGGTAGAAAAGGTTTCGGAGATCTCAGTCAGCAAGAGCACTATATCGCGTATTAAGCGTGTATAGAGATTCCATAAAATACCAGAAGGAATAATTAATAAAAGAAAAAGTCTGTAATTGACAAGTTGGACGATTTTGATAAATCGGCTATAAGGAAAAAGTGCATCAGTTCTTTCTTGGGAGAATTACCGACTTTAGACAAAAATTTTGCTCAGTATAAATCAAGATGACCAGTTGCCAAACTTGAGCAAAACTTCCCTGCGATGTGTTGCGCCATTTAAAATTCAAATATATAAAGAGAAACAGAAAAAGTGGTCTAATAGATCATGAGAGATAGTTCTGTGCGTACCAGATATTGAAAGAAACAAATATTAAGAAACGAGGACGTAACATTTTTACCTTGACGAAACATGGATTAACGCAGGTCATACTATGGGAAGGTATGGAAGACACCACAATTGAATCTTCTCGTCAATCACGGTTAGAAGGCTACTCTACTGGCGCAGCCCCTTCAGGTAAAGGAAAGCGATTAATAGTTGTACACGTTGGCAATGAAAATGGCTTTTTGGAGGGATGTGATTGGGTATTTGAATCATCATCTACTGGTGACTACCATGAGTATGGACGCTCTCCATTTCGAGGACTGGTTTAGAAAAGTAATAGAAAAACTGCAAAGCGGCGATGTCATAGTTATGGATAACGCTAGTTACCACTCCAGTCGTTTGAAAAACCCCAACAATGTCTTGGCGGAAACAAAATATGCAGGAATGGCTAGAATCTAAACAGATCGCATACGTGCCCTCGGACACAAAGACCCATAATGGAAAAATAAAGGCAGTTAAGATAACTATCGAGTTACGTCACCGACGAGATGGCAAAAGAAAAAACATCACAGTGGTAAGGTTACCTCCTTATCACTGTGAGCTCTTCCCATGAACTTGTGTGGGCAGATGTGAAAGGTACGTTGCACGAAAAATACAACTTTCAAGTTAAAAGATGTTAAAATTTACTTAAAGATGGTTTAACTCAAATCACGCCAGATAAATGGAAAAACTGTGTTCAGCATGTCATGGGTTGAACAAAAATGCGTGGCATGGATGATAGAATTGACCAAACTGCAGATCGCTTTATAATTAATGTTACAGATAGTTCATCAAGTGAAGATACAGTGATGATTGCACCGAATAAAAATAAAGTTCTTATATAATATTAAAATAAAGTTTTATCTTTTGCATAAGTACGTACTTATTCGGTGTCGTTATCACTCGAATCTTTATATGTTATAAATTAATGTTTTTGTTGTTAAATGAATAAAGTACTTTATAACAATAGATGATTTTTCTTCTACAGCGATCTTTCACATAACTTTTAATAATAGTTAATAAATATATATTATATCAATCATTATAAAAAATCATTATAAATAAAGAAAGTACTACATATAAAATGTGCCTATATATTGAAGGTTTGTAACCCTGGTTAAACGACCGAAAGGTCATTGTCCGTTTTCTCAATCGATTTGGCACATACTATAAAGCATTCTAAACAGGTTGACGAGTGTATAGCCAAATACTCCTCACAGGTAACACTACTTTTTATCCCGCGCCATTTGTTGGTCGTCAGAATTTCATTTATTTTATTTATCAGAGTGCAATGCGTGTACAGGTTAACTTGACATTTAAAGAACTAGTTGTCATATTCCCTATATTACCAAACATTACTAGCGATCTGTACCGGCTTTGCACGAGTGATTTCTGGATTTCGACAACAGGTCAACTATAGCTAAGAACCATCCAGGTGACCCCATAAGTACCCCAATAAAAATTCATCAAAATCGGTGAAGTCGTTTGGAAGGCGACGTATTACGAACACGTGCACACCGGAATGTTATATTCATAAAAATATGTTGCGATTGGCAACCCTGCTTGTATCGTTCAGCCGCTATCATGATGGTACAGTGAGATAACAGATTGGGTGCTAGTATTGGTGATCGCCATTTGGTTAACTCCAATTTTGTTTTCAGCCTCTAATCTAAAGCATATATTGCGGAGAGTGTGCAGGAATTACACACACTTCCTTTTCTCTTTCCACCATCGGACAACCAGACTCAGAGGTCCTTGACCTCCTTGTTGGTGAAATTTCAGTTTCAAACATTAGAATCGAACTGCTTGCTTCGGGGAATACTTGGCCAGAATCTGTCTTCCCATCCCATTACAATGTGGGTGTCCTCAAGGCAAAATGGCTTAAAACAGTTAAAAAAAATACTTTAGTTTTTTTTTAAATTTCATATGTAACAAGAAAAGGCTAGCTGCGGTCGCGTTAGGAACGCTAAAGTTTTTAGTATTATCTTATCACAGACCAGAACCGAAAGCAAACACTGTATTGTACACAAGTTTTGGCAAATGGTGAACATAGCCTCGCGATCGTATTTGCTTTTAAAATAATTTACTAGTCTTCTTTACTACATACAATATTTTTTTAAACTAACATAACCCATTTCAATGGCCTTTTGTACCATCATCATTTATTGTTAATAATAAATCGATGCGAATAATTAAAATTAAAAAGTAATGCGGGATTTTTAAAAACAAGTTTGCCTTTTTATTTTTTCTTCTTAAAATAAAACCCTGCTGTATGCAGTTTGATGCCAATATAGCATTTGCCTATTCGATATTATATTCATAAAATTTTTAGTTATTCGTACAATATAACATCTTTATGGTTTTACCATCTTCGGTTGCATCACCATTTATCATCAGGTTGGAACGTAGTCAAGCACTGGCTTATAATCTTAGAGTATATAATATAAGCAAGCTTGCTGCTTATGTACATTCTAAGCTTATAATAATTTAAAAAAAACTATTGGTAAATCCAATTGTGCATGCCCTAAGCGTATTAAAAAATTACGTATAACATGATTATACGTAATTTTTTTAAAGTAGTTTAAATACACACAAGTTTTCACTAATAACCTTATTATTATACTTCCAATTTTCCAATAATTTTATGTCAAACTTCAATTTAAAAATGTTTGGAAAATCCAAAAGTGCACGACTCATAATGCTCATATGATCATTATATCATCATTCAGGTCACTCCATAAAGTCCAAGACGTATTTAAGTATAAATATACTTAAATATATACATCCTACTTATTTTTAGTACGTAGTACTATTATTTATTCTGTGCTTTTAAAACCAGTGCTAGAGCCATGCTGCAGCTATATTAATAGTATAGTTGTAGCACGAATGGGTCGGCTCGACCGGGGAAGGACCACGCTCTCACAGAATACCAGCGTAAAATAGCAGCTTAATGCTGCTGTGTTTCGTATGGTGAATGTAGAGAACCGGAGACCCTTTTTACTGGAAAAGAGGCATTCTATCTTAGTCCTCACGGCTGACAACGCATCTGCATTTTAATTCGCAAACGACGATAGATGTAGATGTCTATGGGCCACAGCAACCACTTAACATAAGGTGGACTGGACTGTGTGCTCGTTTGTCACCCTAATACTATAAAAAAAAATATTGTAATAAAAATCTGTGATTATTATAATAATCAAGTATGTATCAAATTTGGTTTTTCGAATATTTTGTATTTGTACAGCGATCTTTTCGAGCCGCTGCAAACAATCGATACTGCTGCAAACATCCACTCACTACGGCGGCTGAGGCCGAAGTGAGTGAGTGAGGCAGTCTATTTAGTAAAATAAATTATTACAAGGCTGCTCAAAACACCGAAAATTTCTTGATTTCTACGCCGAAAAAAAAATAATTATAACTAAACAAAAGAAAATTAAACTGCCATTTACATTCCATGGTTTCCCACATTATAGATGAAGAGATTAAAAAATAGATTGAGTTAAACAATTCATAATTTCAAAAGTTATCGTGTTTACCACTCCACTCCGATACAGTGGTCCACTCGTCGTGAGTGGACACTGTATCGGTTGTTTGCACTTTGCAGCGGCTCAAAAAGATCGCTGTACAAATACACAATATTCGAAAAACCAAATTTCTTAAATACTTGATTATGATAATAATCAGAGATTTTTATTACAATATTTTAAAAGCACAGAATAAATAATAGTACTACGTACTAAAAGTAAGTAGGATGTAATATATTTAAGTATATTTATACTTAAATACGTCTTGGATTTTATGGAGTGACCTGAATGATGATATGATGATCATATGAGCATTATGAATTGTGCACTTATTATTATTTTTATTGGAAAATTAGAAGTGTAGTAATAAGGTTTAGTGAAAACTTGTGTGTATTTAAACTACTTTAAAAAATTTACGTATAATCGTGTTATACGTAATTTTTTAATGCGCTTAGGGCATGCACAATTGGATTTACCAATAGTTTTTTTTCTATAAAAATTAATTTAAGTATCCCAATATTAAAGGAGGCATGCTGATGACGTCATATAATGTGGCGCGTTCGGCGCGTGCTGATACTCACTGTTGCCTAATGTTACCAACTTAGTGGATTTTCCACTAAAACTGGTGGTTTGGACTACCCTTCTAGTGGAGAAATATTGTTTACGGTGGCTAATGTTTTTTCTAGTGGTTCAGTAGAATTAAGTTTCAATTAGTGGCAAGATGATAACTCCACCATTAACCCACTTACACGTTTCGAAATATATTTTTACTTCATTTCAAGAGTATTTACTTTTGCTGTGTAGGCAACAATGAGTCGTCAAACAAGACACGCGTAAGACGATCCATCCATCAAATGCAAATATCTGAAAAATCGTTCATCATGATCTTATAAGTCTAACTAACTATAACAAAAATATCGTCACGTCTCGGAATAACGTATAATATTCTCCATACAACTGCCTTTTTAAATTAATATTATGAATCCAGAATCTTCTTTCTCTTCGAATTTTATTTTCTTCTTCCTCTGCCAATAAACAGGCTATTACAAGATTTTTTTCTTCACTGTACCGTTTCATACCAGTGGTTAGAAAAAACTTCAAAAGTTGTTGGCAATACTAAAGAGTTGCGTACGGCGCATACGTGCTAATGTGCGAGGCCATCAGTAAATGTGGCGCGTACGTCGCGTACGGTGCTGATAAATGTGCGTTCACCTTAAAAAGGTGACCTGAAGAAACATACAGGAAATGAACGGATCCGAACCATGTGTAAATCTATAGTTGAGAGTTGAGACTAATGTTCAGCAGTGGACATGTCCGGTATTGTCATCACATTTTCAAAGCAATACCAACTACTTGTAATGTCACTTAAAAATTAAGTATCTTTATAGGCTTCATCCATCCATCCATTGCAGCCTATAAGTCTGCATGGCATAGTCCTATTCCATAGATTGCCTAATAGGGGAGATTTTGCCCTAGTTGCCTCGCTTGGCAGGCGAGTTGGTTACAGTTATCAAGAAGATGCTGCTGCCTATATCCTGCTTTTAGTCTTATTTTAATGATATTTGTGTAACAAACGCCCTATGAATCCACCTAATTAAGCGGTTACTGCATCCCGTGGACACCTATAACCGACATCAAACAAAAAAGGCCACAAATACGTTTTTTGTAAATTAAACAAAGTATTCTATAGATGCGTTGTCAGTTGTCACCACTGAGAACTAAGATGGAATGCCTCAAAGTCTATAATTATACTGGCTCACTATACCATTCAGACCGAAACTCAGCAGTGCACGCACTGCTGCTTGGCAACAGAAATAGGCTGAAGGTTGGTACCTACCCAGACGGACGCATAGGCACAAAAAGAGTCCTACCACCTGTGACGGCGCTGTCGTCACGCCGCAGGCGAAACGCACTGAAGCCTAAATCGCGCTATAAAAGTTCTGAAGTTAATGCGCTGTATATAGAACAGCTCCGAAATAACACACGGAGCGTTGGCCGCTCTCCGGGCCGGACACCTTGCCCGGCGGAAATCTCCCCTTTTCCTTCCACGGCCAAACACCTAATGACCTAAAAATCCATCAATCAATCATCAATCTGCTTCATGCACTATTCTAATCCGAATTATCAGACTCTACATATCTTCGAAATATTTTTAGAAATAGCTGTTAGCTATAGTTTTTTTTATAGAATAAGGGTGACAAAAGAGCACTCAGTCCACCTGATGGTAAGTGGATGCTGTGGCCCACAGGCATCTACATTTGTCCTCGATTCAGAATCACCCCTCAGAACCAGCTCGATTCACAGTCACCCCTAAGAAATAAGAAAAAATGCCTCGTTTCCAGTAAAATAGGTCTACGGTTCTCTACACTCGCTATACGAAACACAGCAGCTTTAGTATTCTGTGAGAGCGTGGTCTTTTCGATCGAGCCGACCCATTCGTGCTACAACGAAATAATATAGCTGTAGGTGTAGCGTAGCTCTACCACGTGTTTCTACTTTCTAGCATATCCCTCGCCTCTTACGACACCTATGGCTCGCAATTGGTTGACGCATTCTTTTGCTGCAACGACACGGAATAGATTCGGGATGTCTTTATCTTTAAAATATTTTTTTTAGAATGCATAATATTAATTTAATAACAAACTCATTTGCGGATTGATTACCGCCAACAAACATTCCCACTAGGGTTGCTCATTCGCACTGCTGTTTTAACTTGTATTGATCTCATATTATGTCCTGTAATAACACATTCTCCGGTAAATTTCAACAATAATACAAAAGGTTATCTTTTTAAATCGCATCTGCGTCACAAACTAGATGATTCACAACTCGTTACGGGCGCATCGTTGACCGGTTTAGTGCCGGTTCGATGCCGGTTGCCATGTTTATTCTTTGCAGTCAAATTGTTTTGTAATAGTTCTAGTCCGTATATTCTATTGTTGACAAAGGACAAGTAAGAGAATGTGTTGTAGGTAGCATTTAGATATGCATCTTTTAATTTGTGAGGGGATTAAAATAAATAGGCTATTATTAGGTACTAGCTTATACCCGCGACTTCGTCCGCGTTGCTTACACATCACTGAACACGTAGTGCTTATAAAAATCGTTGTTTTTTAAAACTTTAATAACTTTATATTAAATGAAGTTATCGCAATAATATTTTTTTTTAGATAAGGGCCAAGTGTCGAAGAAATAAAACTTAAAAAACCTAATATATCTATCCAGTAGTTTTTCCGTGATGCGCGCACAACTGCAAACCTCTATAATTTTATTTATATAGATAAATGAATAAAGCGCGTAAAAGCTATATATGCCAATGATGTTACATCCAAGTTTAGGAAATAAAAAATCCTTTAGCAATTTAAATAGACCATTTCCACACATTATTCATAAAAACACAATTATTTTTTGTCGTGAATGTCAAATATGTAAAAGTTTTTTTAATAGTTATAAGTCTGCCAACATTTCAAAACAAAAGCACATCAAGACCCTGTATTATTTTTAATTTACTAAATTCAAGACTGATGATCGAAGACTAAAATATTATGTATAAATGTATACCACAACTATTTTTCTGAGAATGTAAGTGGCTCGATTTTAGTATTCATCTTCATCATCATCATTACAGCCTATGCCACAAAGCACGATGCTAAACTTATCAAGTCGTCGCTCCATCTAGTGGAGGGCGACCTACACTTCGTTTACCAGTACGAGGCTTTTGTTTTTATAGAATTAGGGTGACAAACGAGCACACAGTCCACCTGATGGTAAGTGGTTGCTGTGGCCCATAGACATCTACATCTATCTTCGTTTGCGAATTTAATTGCAGATGCGTTGTCAGCCGTGAGGACTAAGATAGAATGCCTCTTTTCCAGTAAAAAGGGTCTCCGGTTCTCTACACTCACTACACGAAACACAGCAGCATTAAGCTGCTATTTTACGCTGGTATTCTGTGAGAGCGTGGTCCTTCCCCGGTCGGGCCGACCCATTCCTACTACAACTATATTATTAATATAGCTGCAGCATGGCTCTACCATGTAAAAAAACTCTGCTACTCGAGAACCTTTCTTCCCTATAGGTTGTCGATTCTTTGATTAGATCCTTTTTCGTCACATTTGCCTAAAACCTGTGTAGTAGGAAGGAGCGAAGAGTTCTTAAGTATAAAAATCCAAGCCAATAAAAAGCTTAAATAAGAAATAACGCCAGAAACTATTTTGGAAGGTCAACTAAATGAAACTATATTGTAGTACAATTTTTCTAACTTTGTTGAAATTCGCAATAAATCACATAAAAAATTCGCAATAAAAACAAATAAGAATTACAATCGGTTTAGAGAAGAAACTATGAAACAGTACTACCTTATACATATAAAATTACCTTAATCAAAATACGTGTTCCATATACTAGGGCAGAAACGTATCTATATTTTATTTATTAGCCATATATCAATAATTAATGATGTTCTTTGACTTGAACGACGAGCAGAAACGAGCAGAATTGTGCCAATTTTATTTGGTAAGATTCCAAAGCGAACAATAGCAATTTGAGATAATACGGGAAATACGTAACTCCCTGTCAGAAACTGCGGTGAAATGAGTTTTCTTAGACATTGTTTTCACAAACATTGTATACGATTGTTTATGGAAACAATAATAAAAATATTGATAATATCTATTTAATTTCAATGTAAGATTTAATTGAAAATATTTATTATATTATTAACAAGCACTAACATATTGCCACAGGTCGTAAAATAGTATGTACCTTTATACTGCGTTCTTACGAGACGAAATGTCTGTAATTTTTGTTGAACGATGGAAATTGAAAATTAATTGCGAAATCGATTTTACGGTATGATTTCGTTTGTATTCGCAAACGGTTTAAGTTATCAGATTTAAATCGGTACACGGACATGCTATTCGATCTATCATTTATTATGTGAGAGTAAAGGCATATGTGTAATATTAGTATTTATTACACATGTGGTAAAGGTGACAAACAGACAGAGCATACACTTTAAGCAAACAAACCACATGCTCGTTAGTATTTGCTATTTGGTTACGCGTCTATAGATAACTTATTACTTACATAATATCTGCACTTTTAAAGCATAATGTACAGTAGATATTGACATTCCTTAAAGCTGCGGCCCCCTCCACTTTTTGGAGTAACAGCCATGTAAAAGATGCAGGAAGTCTATAGATGCAGGTGACTTAGGACCGTGCTTTGTGGCATTCCTTTGGGAGACCTATGTTTAACAGTGGACTTGTGATGGCCTGTAATTATGATGATGATTTAAAAATATACAAATAGATATTTACTTGACTATAAATACTATAACGTCTTTGCACTATATTCATATATAAAGTTTCTATAGATAAAAGTACCTCAACTGACTAAAGCATGAAATAACGAGTCAAAAGCTATGAAGTTTGTAGCGATATTTTTTAAATGTATTATTTGAATGATTCATTAAGTATTGGGTGGGTGTTTCATTTTATATTAATATATTTGCGAACAGATGTTTAGAAACTGCTGTCCCCATTTTTATAAACAAAGGCAACGATATGCAAGCAAAACAAGCAATGACAAACATCCCCACAGTTCACCTGATGGTAATTGGATTTTTGGCCCATGCCACCCGTATGAATTTTATTTTTCACAACATATAAGCTTATATTGGTTAAAACTGCGTCCTACGTTTATATTGACACAGTATTTGAGTTAATATTAACGTATCATGCAAAGTTCGTGTTTTGAAAATAAAAATTAAGCAAGTCGTAAACTCGGTCGGATTAAAAAACGCTAACTGTCGTTACTTTCAATTAATATTACTTACTAAAGTAGACTAAACACCCACATTTATAAAGTTTTGGATCCTGCGTTGAAATTATAGTAAGGAAAAACGTTGGTTTTGGGGACCTTTCTTTGCTTTAATAACATACGTTGCATTGGACCCTTTTGACTGATAACGAGGCATTACATCTAATGTTTAGAAGTTACAACGCATTTACATTTTGATTCATAATCGAGGATAGGTGTAGATGTCTATGGGACACGGCATCCAATTATCTAGATGTGGGCTGTACGTTTTTTTGTCACCGTTCTATAAAAAAACATTATATGGGTAGATAAACGGATTTTTCCGTATTATGTATATTTGTGACATGGTAGTGACCTGCGCAAGATGAATGCCGTGATTGCAATCGGCTAGGAGATTATTGCCCACTTTTGACACGGGTCCTTCACCTTTTAGTGATGAGAACTATTTGACTGATTTTTTGTCTCGCCATAGACCAACTTTTACCAGGTTTTTATTGAGTAACTTTCTTGTATGTCTGTCGTTCCGGGTGAAATTTAGTAATTGATTTTAAACTTAATTTGCGATGAGCTGGAAACTGGAACTTTTGAATATAGCTCAAATTTTAATGACAATGCAAGAATATAAAAAAAATTTGCAAAAAAAATCATCTCTATTATATTAAAATCAATTGCTGTCCGTTAGTCTAGCAAAACCTCGAAAATGGCTGGACCGATTTTGATGAAATTTTTGTGTGTGTTTGAGTGGGCCCCTGGATCATCTAAACGATTCACAATTGGACCCGGTAGGTGGCGCTGTTGTCGAGATCAAGAAATCAACCATGCGAAGCCGGGGCGGATCGCTAGTTATTAATATAATACACCTTGTGTTGTGTTAACCGTATAGGTTGATCTACCTACCATCTCCAAAAATTTTGTTCATTTTTGTATATGTAGGAAAATTGTATGATGTCTTCGTAAACCACTTCGGGTGCCTTCAGGGACCATCGATTAAGAACCCCTGGTTTGAACTACCGTGTAGCGGCGGTGTAAGAATATCTAAGCACAAACACTAGGAAACACTAGGAACAAACACAAGCTAGTGATACCAGTTTCTCGACTCCACAGAGTCAGTAATTCATTCTTGGGGCGATGTATACGCTGTTACAACAAGGTCCCGGAAAGTGTACAGGCTCTCTCTATTACCAAGTTTAAATGTTTTGTTAAGCTGAAACTATATAAAAAGGGTTATTATAGTATAAATGAATACATGATTGATAATAACCCTTGGAAATGAGGTGGTCGCTTCCAAGCAGTTTCTAAAATAAATTTTGTACTTAAATAGTTTGTACAACCATTAATGTAAAATTTACTTTAAAAAAAAAGTCCCGCTGGGTTTCTTGCTGGTTCTTCCCAGGACAGAGGTTTTTTTTCGAACCAGTGGTAAAGTAAAAAATGACTTTCAATAAGAATTACACATGTAATCTATATTGAATAAAAAAATATTCTATTCTATTCTACAACCCCATAATATCGTACCGTGGGTGTCGTAAGAGGCGACAGAGTGAAATTGAAAAATCACTGTTTTTGCCAAAGTTGCCAACTCGCAGCGTGGCAACTTTGGCAAAAACTACACAATGAAAACTACAACTTGAGCTTAAAATTGCATTCTTGAACTACAAAATGAGGCGATCTATGTTCAGCAGTAGACTTTTATAGGCTGTACTGTAATGGATAATGGATAGAATGGTTTAAACAAAATAACTCAACGTATGGCAGCTTATGTATACGGAACCGTTACGTCATGATTAGCATGCATAGTGGCGACGCTAGTCACGACGAGGTGCGTGGCGCGAGGTCGGCCCGCTGCACTCCAGATGGGGTCAATTACTAAGCTCACGGGCCGCCGCGCCGCCTCGCATTATGTATGGTTGTATGCAGTTCCAGTCGTTTATTACGATTTCACTCACTGCTATTTGAAGGCATTGTTAACATCGAAAGCTTGAACCGTTCAACCATTTGTATTGTTTCACGTTATTGTTGAGTGAATTTGGGTTCAGGTTGGATGATATATTTAAAAATAAAATATTTTTATATTACCATCAACCACCTTTTAGAGTGACTTCTTTCCGTAAGATAACCATTACGTTAACGTTAGGCGTAAGGTAACAAACTTTAAAATTTGAGGTGAGTTTTACCCCGACTTGGCATGGCTGTTAATATTAATACGCCACCTCATTTTTCATTTCAATTTTGAATAAATCGATCTAAATAGTAAAGTTGTAGCCTATATATACGCCCCACTGCTGAGCACAGGTACAGATTAACTAAGCACAGGCCTCCTGTCATTTCTGAGAGAGCTATGGAGCAGTTAGTGCCACGTTGCTCAAGTGCGAGTGGGCGGACTTAACATGTCTTTGAAATATTTTATTCCTCAGACATTCAGGTTTCTTCACGAAAGGAAAACCCTTTGAAAGTAACAATTTTGTTGGTAGAGGCTCCGTGGTGCAGTGGCTTAGCAATGAGTTGCTGCGCTGAGGGCCTCGGATTCGAATCCCGCACGGATAAGGTATTTGTATGGCCTACAAATATCCCCCCTATGAGAGAGGTCTATGCTCAGTAGTGTAGGCAGTTTTGCTAGGCTGTATGTATGATTATATCTACAAGAGTTGTTCACTTAAAGTATAGGATTTATTTCTACATTCATTATTAGACTCTCCTAATTATTTAGGCTCCTTGACACAGTGGCTTAGCATTTATTGTATGTCCTGCAAATAATTGTTCCGGGTCTGGATGCTTATCCTTGTGAAATTTATGTATGTAAACTGCATCCACGATACAAAAGAAAATAATAGTGCGGGGGTAACGTATTAAAAAAAATGTAATTGAACCCGGGTTACCCGCATAAAAACTAACGTCGAGCGCTCTGCTCCTGTATTACCAAAGTCAAATCGATCTACTGACCTATAAATGAATGGAAATGAATGAAAGTTAATTAATTATAGCACCTATCTACAGAGGGCGCGAGGTGGGTGATAGTTATTGAATAATGGGTACAATATATATACGATATTTCATCAATTCAGTCATTCTATTATTAACAGATTCCGTGTATTACAGCTCTGCTGTAATTCCATCCTCGCCTGGGAACTTGCCGTTTTTAAGGTGCTGGAGAGCCATTCTAATCTCGCTCAGACTGACATCCGGGATATCATCGGAATAGTGTCGGATAAAACTTGCTCTTGGATCGTTACTCACACTGCGTGGCTCCAACGCCAAAAATAATAATGTTTTATTAACTTTTAAATCGTATCTCCTCAGTTTCAAGGCACTCCTCTCGTTGTCTTAGCTAATATCAGAATCCTCGGCGAAGACATATCGAATGACGTGCAGTTTCGTGGTCACTTGGAAGAGAAGGCTAAATTGGCCTCTAAAAGCTAAAAGCACGAATGGGTCGGCTCGACCGGGGAAGGACCACGCTCTTAACACTAGCAACTTAACACTGCTGTGTTTCGTATGGTGAGTGTAGAGAACCGGAGACCCTTTTTACTGGAAAAGAGGCATTCCATCTTAGTCCTCACGGGTCACAACGCATCTGCATTTTATTCGTAATCAAGGATAGATGTAGATGTCTATGGGTCACAGCAACCACTTACCATCAGGTGGACTGTGTGCTCGTTTGTCACCCTATCCTATAAAATAAAAAAACAGTATTTCATGCCGGCACACCGGAAAACTGTTCTCATCTCTAGATCGAGGCTCCCCAGTGCCAGCTCCTTCCATTTGATCGCATCCAGCGCAGAGTCGTCGGCGTCCGAGCTCTTTCTGATCGGCTTGACTTACTGACGCTGCGAAGACATGTTGCATCTCTTTGCGTATTCTATCGCATCTACCACGGGGTGTGCTCTGAGGAATTGTTCGGACTAATTCCAGCCGCTCAATTTCACCATCGCACATCGCGACAAAACTTTAGATACCATCCATACCATCTGGAATATTGGTGGTCCACCACTTTTTACAAGAAGTTTTTTTCCTCGCACAACTTGCTTGTGGAATCGACTACCACCAGCGATTTTTCCGGACCGATACGACTTAGGGACTGTCAAGAAATGAGCATACTCCTTTTTAAAAGGCCGGCAACGCACCTGCGATTCCCCTGATGTTGCAGTTGTTCATGGGAGGCGGTCGACACTTACCATCAGGTAAGCCGCTTGCTCGTTTGCCCCCTCTTCTATAAAAAAAACTGCCTTTATTTAGCTCGGGGATTGCTTATATGCCATTAGGACATGAATAACCATTTTTAAAAGTTTTTGTCTGTCTGTCTGTTTGGGCTAATCTTCGCTGGCTGAACCGATTGTAATGAAACTTTACGAGCAGAAAGAGAGTAATGCCAGGAGTGATTTAGGCTACATTTTATCCAAAAAGAGTTTTTTTTTAAAGAACCAAAAAATTCCTCCAAATCCTACCAAAGTTAAGCCGGAGCGGGTCGCTGGTAATGAATAAAAGTTTGAAAGTCACCGTAATAGTAACCGCTGTCACATCGTCGATTATGTAGGGCCCGTTAGAAGCACGCTTTTGATTCACGCCACGTTAACTGGAATAACAGGTGCAAAACTGTAGGTAGGGTTGCTGAGCATGTGAGCCATGAGCACTCTTGCCTACAAACGAATATCGACTAGTTGATTTTTAGAAAAAAATATGCAGAATCAGTGAACCTTAGGCACTGGATTCATTCATCCTAACAGTCTTAATGTGTAACGCCAAAAATCGAGCGAACCAGCTGAGACGTGATTTTTGACCTTATCCCTTATGTGCTATCAAAACCCTATTTACAACTTAAAAAAATATTAAGCCGAACATGGGTCTTCCCCGTCATTGCTTAAGTTTGCATTAATACTGGCATATAATATAGGTGACCGTGTAGTGGCATGGCAGTGTAAGTAGATCCACAACGCCATATCGTCCCTGGGTGTCGTAAGAGGCGACAAAGGAAAACAAAACAGCTAACCAACTACTAGAAAATATAAAATTGAGGTTACCAACCCGCCTGCCAAGCGTGGCAAATATACCCTTTTTGAGGCAAGCTATGGAAAGTCTTATGGTTAGCCGTGGACTTTGATAGGTTATGATAATGAATAATATAGGTTCTAGGAGAAAATATCCACCAGAGAATCAAATATCAACACTATAACAAACCAAATTGACGTTATTTATTTCTTTTAAGTTTTTTTTCATTTGTGCCAACCCTAGTCAAAACCTAATGAAACATCTGTCGCTAAGGTTTTTAACCAACGGCGGAAACGGTTTATCGGTTTCCCGTTCCGCTTTTGTGGCCCCGTTTGGTAGTGCTGCGGCCTCTTCATTGTCAATGTCATCTATTTGAGGGATTGCTAGCGATAAGCAGATTTATAGATAAAAAAATTAAATTGTGTTTTATTAATTTATTTACTTGCTGCTGCACTGCGGCTGTGGCACCAAAATGGCTTTATTTTAATTAAAAAAAAACATGTTTTTTTTTTACAGAATCTTTAGTCACACCGCTACTATAACGCTTCTAAGCGTTACTGTTACGGCTACTAACTCGAACGAGATTAATATATAGCAGTTGCTTGTTTAAAGAATGCAATAACGTGATAGGATAATCGTTTTTAGTCAACTAAACAAAAGACGGTTGGACACGGACGGTTGGTAGGTTGGACAAACGAGTTGGTGAAAACAAAGTTAGCCCCTTCACTAGAAAACTGCTCCCCCTTTCAAGTCTGATATAGGGTGAGCATCGGGGTGGGGAGAAAATAGTGACATATTCACCCTTTCACCCCAGTCAAAATTGCTTATTTTCACCCGCGAAAAAAGTTCAATGATATTTCTGATGATATGGAAACCAAACTTACATTCGAGAAACATACTCTCTAGCTTATTACTTATTGCATCAGTAAGTGCTTCAAAATCTTAACGGTAACTTGCTTCAACAGTTATAGTATTGTCAACTTTGAAGATATCGTTTTTAAACGTATCTGAAACCATTATTTGCCTAACACGTTATTTAATATGTTATATAAACCATACCTAATATTTTTGAAAGGAGTAGGGGCTGACAAACGAGCACATACAAACTGTTGGTTAGAGGATGCTGCGGAGAACCGAAATTCAGATGCATTGTCACACCTGAGAAACGAACTCTACACTCACCATATGAAACATAGCAACATTATGCTGCCATTTCCTTCCCCGTACGAGCCGATCCATTACACTTCAGCGTGGCTCTATCACGTACAGATTCAATGGCAATTACTTAACCTTTTTCAGATTTTATCGATCAGTCGTTTAATGCGACTCTGTTTGCACCTCTGGCTTTACAATTTCTTACCTCACTTTTATATTTCATATGTCACCGCAATACGTATTAACGTTACCGTTACAGCCTATTAAAGTCCACTGCTGAACATAGGCCTCACCCATAAATTGCTTCATAGGGGGGATATTTGCCATAGTTGCCAAGCTTGGCAAGCGGGTTGGCAACCGCAGTTTTTTTATTTTTAGCCGATATTAGGAAAACGCTGCTGCCCATCTCCTGATTTGTTTCCCTCTGACGCCTCTTAATACGACACCCACGGGGTGATATGGGGTAGGGGATATTCGAACACCTCCACTACACGGAATACATATTTTATGTTAGATTTATGGTATTGAATATAATAAAGTGGGTACCGCAAATCACTCGAAATAAATATTTATAGACAAGTAAATTAAACGCGATAATGTTCATAAAAATTAGTTTCATTCAATGTGTTACCGCAAACATAGAAAAAAAAACATTAGACTTAAACTCCTCTATGTAACATTAGACTCAAAGTGATCTGTGTAACAATATAATAATTTAAAAGTAAAAATTTTGTACAATCGACTTCAATATAAATTACTAAGAATAACTCAATAACTATTGGTCAGACCTTGATCAAATGTTTATGGAACCACATGAGAAGCACCAGCTTTCAAATAAAAAAAAAAAGAATCATCGAAATCGGTTCACCCAGAAAAATATTATGAGGTAACAAACATAAAAAAACACAGTCGAATTGAGTACCTCCTCCTTTTTGAAGTCGGTAGAAAAGAAAATGAGACACAAGGTTAATCAGCAACATATGGCTTTTTGGCCGTGGAAGAAAAGGAGAGATCTCCCGGGGAGCGGCCTACGCTCCATGTGGTTTAGATTATTCTATTTCAGTTGTTCTATTTATGCTTCCAATCCCGTGGTATTCTGTGTCAGCAGTACATCAGGATCATCAGTATCATCAACTTTCAGGAGTCGATGAAAACATTCCACCTGCTGCTGGACGAGACGTCGCGTCGCCTGCAGGGGTTAACAAAACGGCTGGGCACCTGCGTGGACAGGTCGCGGCCCTATCACGAGGCGGTAGCAGCTGCTGCCGTTGCCAGAGCCGAGTGTCAGAAAGCTGCCGTTCAATTCCAAAGAGCAAGTGGTAGGTATTTTACTTTTAAGTAAAATTATACTTTTTTTACTATGATAAATAATTGTACAAACGGTAGCCTACAGTAGCTTTAATGGCAGGGTGTGGTCTGCGAATTCAAAAGGTCGTGGGCTTGAATCCGCCATTCTACTACGGTCGTTAACCACCCCTAACACAAGCATTCCAAGCTTTTACCAGGAATGATTAAAGGGAATATTAGTAGGTAAAGTTAATAGCATTGCTAGAATTTTTTTAATAAAAAATGTAAAAAGAAAATATTGTGTCGTTTGATGTGGTAAACTCGTGAGAAAATCCATTAATTTAAGCCAGAATGTTCTCCATCAAAAGCCTTTCTAGCTGGCAAAAATTATTTAGAAGTTAAAAGTTGGGCCAATATTCTGGAACTGGTAATACTGCGTTTTTGTATTCAGAGTTTTGGATGCTTGGCGGTCCACCACTGTGCGATTTACTAGGAGTTTTCTTCCCCGCACGACTTCTTTGTGGAGTCGTTTATCACCTGCAAGAAAAGAGCTTATCAAAAGGCCAGGAACGCACCTGTTATTCCCCTTTTGTAGCAGTTGTCATGGGCGGTGGTCAAGCTGAGAGGAGGCAAAAGAGTCGCATGTTCGTTTGCCTCCTCTTCTATGTAAAAAAAGCACAATACTATTTCAGTTATATAAAGAGTTCTATTTTCTTTAAAACTTTACCCCTACAGTAGGATTTTCTTCTAAATAGGTGAGTCCGTTTACTTAGATAAAATGTACAACGGTAAATATCCAGACACAGAACAATTATTTCTAGGCCATACATACCTTGTCTCGTGCGGGATTCGAACTACGAAACGCACAGCCACGGTGCTACTCAGTCGTCACTATTACTACTAATTAAATATTAAAATGAGCCGTGGTAGCTCAGAGACTAAAATCCGAGAGACCCGGGTTGGATCCCAGCCGGTACCAATGAAATTGTTAGTTGCAATTTTATCTGTTGATTTACCACGTGTTCAGTGGTGAGAGGAAATATCGTGAGGAAACCTGCATGCCTAAGGAATGAAGGGCATGTGAAGTCCGCCAACATGTGCTAGAGCAGCGTGTCGGATTAATTGCCCCATAACCCTCCCAGAAATGAGAGCTCTATGCCCAGCTGTGGGGCGTTCAATGGATGAAAGTAAGTTAAAGTTACAACCATATGGGTTGTAACTTTAACTTACTTTCATCCAGTCCTTCTTTTATTACAGCCTATCAAAAGTCCACTGCTGACTATAGGTCACCCCATCTAGTACCTAATACTGGGCCATGCTATAATTGCCACGCTTGGCAGGCGGCTTGGCAATCGCAGCTTTTTATTATTTTGATGCCCAACTTTCTTTTTAATGTTTATAAAACTATTGTAAACACGAAAGATAGGACGCTGATTCAAACAGAATATCAGGCGTTTATTATTTTGATAAGACTTAGAAGATAAAACAACAAGAATCTGACGACGGTTATATCAGTCATCGACAAGATATCCGATATTAAATTGTGTATATCCTGTGGGGTGCTATCGTAGCTCGCACTTGACTGACGCGCTTTCCGGGTCCTTGACATTGGCAACCAACATGTACGTTAAAGAATAAAAATCACATCTAAATAATATTTGCAATGTATGAATATCATAAGAATATCAAGTGAGTGGTAGATTCGGCAAGGCAACGCCCTAGACGGAAGTTTATTGTACTACTGTACTGTGATCGTAAATCGCCTGCCACACGTGGCTATTAGGGCAAATAACAGGAGAGGCCCACGTCAATAACAATGATGATGATGACATTCGCCGTGTGTTGACGGCCTAAGAACATGTATCACTCCATTTCGTCCCGTAGGTGTCGTAAGAGGCGACTGTGGAATGCCAGAAATATCTAATGGATTCCGATAGCTGACGTCATAACCATCCCGTTTACTCCTTCTTTTTCTCCTTTATTAGCCTGTAAACGTTCTATGATCTTGTAGTGGCGGTGTAAGAATATCCACTACCCCATATCGTCCTGTGGGTGTCGTAAGAGGCGACAGAAATAAAAGGTTGCCAACCTGCCTGTCAAGTGTGGCAACTATGGCAAAATCTCCCTATGAGGCAATCTACAGAGGAGGCCGATTTGCAGAAGTGGACTTTTATAGGCTGTAATGGAAACGTTCACTGCTGGAACTTACAGTTCACCTGATGTTAAGTGACTACTGCAGTTCATGGACATCTACAAACCTTAAAACCAAGAAGGCTACAAGATGCGATGTCATCTTTAACGACTAAGAAGAAGTTGACGGTGTTTCACTTCCGTGTCTCGAAAAGCATGTAGTTTTTGGCCCTGTGCTTGCGTACACACTGGTGCACTATAATCCTCTCCTGCGTAAATTTGTGCATTTTTTTATCGTATGGTTGACTCCGCAGATGGCTAGTCGTGGTTGCGACTGGTGACCGAAATTTGGTCCGGAGGTCATTACTATCATATTATGCTATGTAACAACAATATATTAGAACCAGCAACACTTCATCTTACATGACTCAGATTATGTACTTTCCTACGTGGTAGAGCCATGCTGCAGCTAAATTATAATTGTAGCACTAATGGGTCGGCTGAGCGGGAAAGGACCACGCTCTCATAGAATACCAGCGTAAAATAGCAGCTTAATACTGCTGTGTTTCGTGTGGTGAGCCGGAGATCCTTTTTACTGGATACGAGGCATTCCATCGTAGTCCTTAGGGGTGACAACGCATCTGCAAACCAAAAAATAAAAATAATTGAGGATAGATGTAGATGTCTCTGGGCCACAGCATCCACTTACCATAAGGTGGACTGTGTGCTCGTTTGTCATCCTTATTCTATAAAAAAAGGATCACCTGTATGGACGGTCACAAGTTGATTTGTGGTCTGGAGGACATTATTAAAGTAACAGCTTTCACATGTTCCCTGGGCGCAGACCTTCTGGCGTTTCTATGAGGGCTTTGGAACAGGGAATAGTCTTGTCGTGGTGCCCCAAATTTTCATCAGGTATCCTCGAATTTTTTTAAATTATTTAGACAAGTAGTACCACCTACAATTTTCACCGTTGTAGACCACTTAAAATTGCAACTAACAATTTCTTTAGTAAGCAGATCGAATTCGGTTTGCTCGCGCACTATGAAATTTTAGATTTTAAAAGCGGGTGTATATTCCCCGTGCTGTCATTACATTTTCTTTGGTTTACTTTCCCTCTCAGAAATTAGAAATTTCCTTACGTGATAGTCTCCCTTTCTTTGATAATGGACTCGTACGGTTTTACTTTTGCCAGCGTCAAGTAATAAGAAATTATCCTTTATAATAATTTATTTAAAAACTTCTTCACATTATGTTGATGCGTCACATTGTGAAATTTTTAGGTGATTTTGACGGCAGCTTGAGCCAGCAGACAGTCGATGATAATAGTATCTCAAGGCGCCTAAGCTGACACGTTATCTCTACTTCAAACTATTAGTTAAACAATAATACACGAGCAATAAGCTGTCGGCGGTCAAATACCCCTCAAACCTCCGTGATAGTGATAGAGTCACGCTTCAGCTGTATTATAGATGTAACACGAATTGGGCAATTCGACCGAGGAACTTTGACTAGAATACCAGCACCAATACCATTTTTTTAATAAAATAGCATCATTGTGCTGCTGTGTTTCACATGATTCTTGACGAAAACCAGAGACCTTCTTTACTGGTGAAGAGTAATTCCATTAGGCCTCAGGGTCGACAACGTATGTGCATTATAGTAGGTAGTAAATGTCTTTGGGACACAGCTCCCGCTAACAGGTGGACTGTATGTTCGTTTGTAATGCTAAATTAAATAACCAAATCTATGCTCTACACCGGAATTATTCTGATACTTTATTAATTTAGTTTAGTAATTATCATGAAACTAATAAGCCATAAGATTTTCTAGTGGGCCATGTGGTTTATACCATCGTTATTGCGTCTGTGTTAATATGTGGCATAGGTTAGCACAACAGGAGAGTGTTAACGAGTTTCAATTCTTACTAATTTACATATGAATGCGGACTATGTACACACGTGCTTATGTCATGTGTGTATGCATAGCTTATGTTCCTACGATAGACATAAAAGCGGGCAAGTGTAAAATATTGTAAAATGATTGTTGTGCTACCGATTTATTTATATCTTTTAGTTTCGCCAAGTTACGCTGAGTAAAAAATATATTTGATTTGTAGATTCCAAACTTAGTACCCTAATGATGATTCTATTAATATGATCTATAACCTACATCATCATTGTCACAGCCCATTACAACTACACTGTTGAACAAAGCCCTTTTTTTAACACTTTCACTGTCCGGTTTCCAGACACAATAGTAAGACAATAGCAATGACCTACGAGTATATGTAGTGCACGGGACATCGAAAGGGTTAAGAAATAAGTGTGATAAACGAGCACACAGTTCACTCGATGATAAGTGGATGTGGCCCATAGACATCTACATCTATCATCGATTAAGAATCAAAACGTGTTACCCCTAAGGACTAAGACGAAATGTCTCGTTACCAGTAAGAAGGGTCTACGGTTCTTTACACTCACCATACTAAACATAGCTGCTGTTTCACGCTGGTATTCTGTGAGGGCGTGGTACTAACACGATCGAGCTGACCCATTCGTGCTGCAGTAGATTACTGCAGCGTGGCTATCGTGTAAAAGGTCTGCCACAAAACACGGTCCTGAGCTACCTGTATTCATCGACTTCTATCTTACCAGACCAGCCTGGTAAAGTCGTCACTCCATCTAGTATTTTTTCGCCCTATAATCCATTTACTGGTACTAGGATGCCAATCGAGGTCCTTTTTTCTCCATCGGTTTTCAGTTGTTCGAGCCATATGCTTCCACCATAAGCAGTATTAATGATTTCTTTAATTTACCTGAATGCTCGACATTGAATAAAACCAATTTTACGGACTTTATCGCAACACAAAACAGTCAAACACCTCAGTTATCCCGTGACCATGGGTGATATAAAGCACCTGAAACGTCGAGAATTAAAAAAAAGTTACTTAATTTAAATAATGTTACGATAAAATTCGTAAAATTAGTTTCATTCTTACGTCTCTTATTTTTATTTTTCTTATAATAATATTTTAGTAACGCCATCACCTAAATCGACTTAACGTTTCGAATTTCGTAGGAAAAAAAGTCTTTTCAAATTATAGTAATGGGGTCATAATAACATACCATTCTTCATGCGGCCTGGGCGCGGCCTCGTCCGCAGTCGCAGGAAGCCGCTATCACGCTAGTGGTATTAAATTATATTTTGCGGGCATTTTTGCTTTTTTATTCATGTTTTGGCGCAAACTTATCTTTATATCGTAAAATGTACGAGTAAATATTTACACACATATTATCAGTTGCCAAACAACAAATCTTCACAAAGTTCAAGTTTTTTTAGTGAATACAATCTGCTTAATTAAAATATTGTGTATATTGTGTTAAAAATCTTCTTTATCATCAGCCCGTAACAGTCTCATGAACATGGGCCTGTAGCACAGTAGGGAGGATTTGCCATAATCGCCACACTTAGGCAGTTTGGCGATTGCAGTTCCGGACGGCGACGGCGACGGCGATTGCAATCTTACTTCAATTTATAATCCGCCTGTCGAGTGACATAACTTCTGATTTCTCAAAATTGGCTCAACTCGAGAGACGTATATGGTTCCCATACATCCCGGTTGAGCGGAACATGTCCTGGTTTGAAATGTTGTCAGTGTCCCGGTATGTGAATTATAAATGGTATTAGTACGATTCAAGAAAGCTATAATATGCCGTTAGTTAGACTATAGGCTTATAGACATTAAGATTGTTGTACTGTATTTTTACAAAGTTAATAATTACAAAAGTCAGCAGTCAATTAATTGCTTATAACGCGCAAAGATTTATTTACGTGGTAGAGCCATGCTGCAGCTATATTAATTGTATAGTTGTAGCACGAATGGGGCGGCTCGACCGGGGAAGGACCACGCTCTCACAGAATACCAGCGTAAAATAGCAGCTTAATGCTGCTGTGTTTCGTGTGGTCAGTGTAGACAACTGGAGACCCTTTTTACTGGAAAAGAGGCATTCCATCTTAGTCCTCACGGCTGACAACGCATCTGCGTTTTGATTCGCAAACGAGGATAGATGTACATAGATGTCTATGGGCCACAGCAACCACTTACCATCAGGTGGACTGTGTGTTCGCTTGTCACCCTTATCCTATAAAAAAAAAGAAAATAATGGGCAAGCTTATATATTATATATTATACATAAATGTTAAATAATACAAAATATTCTCAGAGCGTTCTATGTAGTAGTAGCTGAGGAGCTAAGCGCTCGCTGTAAATTTCACGCTACGCGTGCAACCCGTGTTCGATTTCAGCCGGCACCAATGAAATTGCTATTTGCAATTATAATTGCAATTATTAAAATATTGCAAAGTGTTGTACGTGCTCAACGGTAAAGGAAAAACATTGTATGGAAACCTGCAAATCTGAGGAATAAAAATTAAAAATATTTCGAAGGCATGCGAAGTCCGCCGAGACGCACTGAGAAGCGAAAGGATACCTGTATCCAGATGTGGGACGTATATATATAGGCTGTACTTTGCTTCTTTATATTCTATAATAATAAACGAGTTTCAGGAATTTCCATCTTGTTATATCTCCATTCCAAATGTCCCGATCTGAGTTACAGCATTTATGGCAACCCTAAGGAAATGAAATAGGCTCTTGATGGATTAGCGTGTTTGTCAGTTGACATAATTTCTGAAATTCAAAAAGCTTTAACATTCCATCCATCCATTACAGCCTATAAAAGTCCACTACTGAACATAGGCCTCCTCCATAGAAGGCTTCATAGGGAGGATTTTGCCACAGCTGCCACTTGCCGCCAGGCAGTCGGGTTGGTTTTGGTTTAACACACACAGCTAAAGATACCATATGTCAGGATTTGTCGTGACATGTCAGGACTTTTGGGTTCGTGTCAGGATTGCGGTCGGATTTTGGATTTGTCAGGATTTTTCGATTTTCAACAAAATACAGAGGTTTCTGCGTGGGATCTGTGTAGTCCGTGACGTGGATTGATGGCGAGAGTGCACAAAACAAATTTTTTTGTGCACTCTCGCCATCAATCAAAGTTTTTTTTTTGTTACGTTTGCAACAAAATGTCAGGACTTTTTTATGGAAATCAGGTTATTTGTTAGGACTTTTCAATTTTCCATCTGGTAACCCTAAACAAACCTCACACGGCAACAATTTTTTTTATAGAATACAAACAGACGTCTGATAAAACGCACGTTTACCAAACCGTTGCGCGCGATATCGCTGACTCTCTGACCTTGCATGGACGGCAACATTGTGTTTGTTCACTTGATAACTATTGCGTTTCGACCATTGTTAATTCATTATGACCTCAGCGTACGCTATCGATGTATTCTACCTCATACAAGCGTATAGTAATTATCATAATTATATTTCGCAACACAAGTCAACTGCCAAACATAGGTCTCTCCCATAGATTACCATAGAACACAGTTCTTTGACAAACTGCCTTGCATGTTTCATCAGGTCACTCCATCTAGTGGAGGGCGCGCAAGTTTTAACTTAACTATTAGAAAATTATTATTTGTGGTACTTACGACCTTACGAGTATATTAGTGGCAGTGGCGTAGCTAGGCGTGGGCGAAGTGGGCCCTCGCACTTAAAGGGGCCTCGTGAGGCCCCTTAAAATGCGATGCACCCAGACTTTACCACAGATGACTATTAATTTGATCACTTTTACGCTCGAAAAAGAACGTCACAAATTTAAAAGCGTGTTTGTTTGGGGTATCACAAGAAGCCGCTCTTAAGTGCGAGGCCGTTGTAACCACCTTCAAAGACCGCGACCGTTAGATTGACAGAATACGAGACTTGTCAGGAATTAATAGCTATGAGTAGGTATGTCGTGTCAAAGCATATTTTAAGATCTATTGGATAGATCTTGGGAACGAAAGAAAAGGGGCCTCGCTGATGCGACTTCGCCCACGTCTATATTAGTCCACGCTACGCCTCTGATAAGTGGTAATAATTTTATTAACACGGGCTTTGAGCATTTATCAACCCTGTGAAATATTTCATCTTTAGTCCTCGGGGGTGACAAATAATTTCTGGCCTTTTTTTTTAACCGACTTCAAAAAGGAGGAGGTACTCACTTCGACTACATGTTTTTTATGTGTGTTACTTCATAACTTTTTTCTAGGTGAACCGATTTTGAAGATTCTATTTTGATCAAGGTTTGACCAGTACCTTTTGAGTTATCCTTAATAATTTATATTGAAGTCGGTTATCGATTATACAATTTTTTTTAATTTTACCCCTTGTTTATATACCCCACTACTGGGTACAAGCCTTCTCTGATTCCCGAAAGGGTCATCGAGCAATCAGTCCGCTGCGCTGGTGCGTGTTGACGGACTTCACATGTCCTCGAAATATATTATTTTACACACATGCAGGTTGTGCCTCATATTGTCTTTTTTTTTTCTCACCACCAAAAACGTGATAACCCAGCACAAAATTACAAGTTAATTTTAACAATTTCTTTGGTACCGGCGGAGAACAGACCCGATTGGTCGCATATTAGGTTAATTGCGTTGTCTAAAAATAGAATGTTTAATAGTATCGTACGCGTAACATCTTCAATCAGATTCGCTCCTTTGATTAGGAACAGTTTTGTATGAGATTACATTCAAACACATACACCTACATTGTTGATTCACATCTGTTTGTCGCCTTTTTAAACTATTACGAGTATTTGCACTTGGGATTGTTGTCACTTGTACTTGTTTCACAAATATTATTTTAATATTGCGAAACAATTATCACAAAAATAAATCTATTTATTTCCAAATTCTCTGGAAGATTTTCATAATTACCTACTTCCCACCAATTGCTTATTTACCCAAAAGCTATTTCTGAAGTACTGGGGAGAGATAGTAGTTTTTTCTTTTTATCGATTTTTTATACTATTTTCTTTATGTTCTCCTTATAACACCCCTAAATTTATTTTCGTCTACTATATACCCTAACTATTATGAATAGAATAGAATAGAATAGAATATAATAATTTTTTATTCAATATAGTTTACATGTGTAATTCTTATTGAAAGTCATTTTTTACTTTACCACTTTTGCCTATGTATTCTGTGATCATACAATATAATATAATCTCAACTTATTAAGTTGAGATTATTATATTATTTAGAGTTCTTTGAAGTTGGCTTTTACTTTTGAAGTTTAAAAGTTTAATTTTGTGCCTTCTTTTTCTGACGTGGAATTCTAAAACATTTTGAGGGTATTGCAATTTGTAATTTTTGAAAACCACAGAAGATTTTTCCAACGTATGATTTAACTTACGGTCAGCATAAATTATATAGTCTACTCCTTCCTGCTATTTTTCGATTTCGATTTCCTACTATCTTCCTGTACCCGTTAGCCCAAGCCTACGATGTTGTAACGACCAAGAACAGTCCTGACCGAGAATCATCAATATTATCTATCTATTTACACAAACCTATTTTGCTGTAGTTTCCATACATTATGACCCGTGTATAATTTCCAGAATTGCACGCGGCTGCGAAAGAGACAGTGACTCTTGCGGAGCAACGTTTTGTGAGCAAGCAGGACGAGTGGCAGTTCGACAGCAACTGGCAGGAGGTCCTCAACCATGCCATCATCAAGGTGAGAAACACATTGGAGTGCCAGTGGCACTAGTCTTGCCAGAAATATTTAAACAGAAATGGATTTCGACCCTAAGATTTTCTCCAGTATCATGGAGGCAGTTTACATACATAAATTGAACAAGAAAAACTCCAGACCTGGGTCGATTATTTGTAGGGAATAGAAATACTTGTTCCGTGCAGGATTCGAACCCGCGGCCGTTAGCGCTGCTACTCAATGCTAAGCCACAGCGCCACGATGCCGCATTAATTTTGAGATTCTTTTAATAAATTTAGAAATAAACCGGACACTTTAAGTGAGCAATTCTTGTATATTATACTATCATTATCATTATTATTGTCATCATCATCCATACAGCCTAACAAAAGTCCACTGCTGAACATAGGCCTCACCATAGAGAGGATATTTACTATAGTTGCCACGCTTAGCAGACGAGTTGGCAACTGCAGTTTGTTATTATTTAATTTACTATAGTTACCACGCTTAGCAGACGAGTTGGCAACTGCAGTTTGTTATTATTTAATTTACTATAGTTGCCACGCTTAGCAGACGAGTTGGCAACTGCAGTTTGTTATTATTTAATTTACTATAGTTACCACGCTTAGCAGACGAGTTGGCAACTGCAGTTTGTTATTATTTAATTTACTATAGTTGCCACGCTTAGCAGACGAGTTGGCAACTGCAGTTTGTTATTATTTAATTTATTATAGTTGCCACGCTTAGCAGACGAGTTGGCAACTGCAGTTTGTTATTATTTAATTTACTTTAGTTGCCAGGCTTAGCAGACGAGTTGGCAACTGCAGTTTGTTATTATTTAATTTACTATAGTTGCCACGCTTAGCAGACGAGTTGGCAACTGCAGTTTGTTATTATTTAATTTACTATAATTGCCACGCTTAGCAGACGAGTTGGCAACTGCAGTTTGTTATTATTTAATGTATTATAGTTGCCACGCTTAGCAGACGAGTTGGCAACTGCAGTTTGTTATTATTTAATTTACTATAGTTGCCACGCTTAGCAGACGAGTTGGCAACTGCAGTTTGCTATTATTTAATTTACTTTAGTTGCCAGGCTTAGCAGACGAGTTGGCAACTTCAGTTTGTTATTATTTAATTTACTATAGTTGCCACGCTTAGCAGAGTTGGCAACTTCAGTTTGCTATTATTTAATTTACTATAGTTGCCACGCTTAGCAGACGAGTTGGCAACTGCAGTTTGTTATTATTTAATTTACTATAGTTGCCACGCTTAGCAGACGAGTTGGCAACTGCAGTTTGTTATTATTTAATTTACTATAGTTGCCACGCTTAGCAGACAGTTGGCAACTGCAGTTTGTTATTTAATTTACTAGTTGCCACGCTTAGCAGACGAGTTGGCAACTGCAGTTTGTTATTATTTAATTTACTATAGTTGCCACGCTTAGCACACGAGTTGGCAACTGCAGTTTGTTATTATTTAATTTACTATAGTTGCCACGCTTAGCAGACGAGTTGGCAACTGCAGTTTGTTATTATTTAATTTACTATAGTTGCCACGCTTAGCAGACGAGTTGGCAACTGCAGTTTGTTATTATTTAATTTACTATAGTTGCCACGCTTAGCAGACGAGTTGGCAACTTCAGTTTGTTATGATTTAATTTACTATAGTTGCCACGCTTAGCAGACGAGTTGGCAACCGCAGTTTGTTATTATTTATTTACTATAGCTGCCACGCTTAGCAGACGAGCTGGCAACCGCAGTTTGTTATTATTTAATTTACTATAGTTGCCACGCTTAGCAGACGAGTTGGCAACTTCAGTTTGTTATGATTTAATTTACTATAGTTGCCACGCTTAGCAGACGAGTTGGCAACTGCAGTTTGTTATTATTTAATTTACTATAGTTGCCACGCTTAGCAGACGAGTTGGCAACTTCAGTTTGTTATGATTTAATTTACTATAGTTGCCACGCTTAGCAGACGAGTTGGCAACTGCAGTTTGTTATTATTTAATTTACTATAGTTGCCACGCTTAGTAGACGAGTTGGCAACTTCAGTTTGTTATGATTTAATTTACTATAGTTGCCACGCTTAGCAGACGAGTTGGCAACTTCAGTTTGTTATTATTTTGAGTTGTTATCGGGAAGATGCTGCTCTTCAGTTTGAATTCCCTCTATCGCCTCTTACGCACCCACAGGAGGATATTGGGTAGTGGATTTTCTTATGCCGCCGGTAATCGGTATATATGTAATTGGTTTTTTATGAAATTTTGTGCTTGGATAATGTTTTACTTTCCAAGTTTATCTAGATAGGTGTCTTCGTGTCATCCCTGATTAGCTCGGTCGTCCAGGTGCTTCTAAATAGTACAGGATAACTTAGAAAAAATTCATGCTACTGTTCCGTTTTATATATGACTAGCTGTTCCCCGCAACTTCGTCCGCGTGGAATTTACTACGATTGGATTTCATGGGTTTTCATTTTTTGCGCGAAACCCTAATTATTTTTTCTAAAATAGAAGTAACCTAAGTTACTCCTTATAATATCAGCCATCTGCCAGTGAAAGTCCCGTCAAAATCGGTCCAGCGATTAGGGAGATTAGCCGCAACAAACAGATAGACAGACAGACAAAAATGTTAACAATTGTGTTTTTGTTATAAGTGTCGTATATACTTTCATATGCATTTAGTAAAAAGCTGTTATTTTGACATTATAAACAGACACTTCAATTTTATTTATTTGTATAGATAATTTTAAGTTGGTTCTAAATATATTGTTTCAGGTTATGGACGCAGAGAAGAGAAAAGCTGAGAGTGGACGTGAGCATCAAAAGAAAGCTGCAGCGTACATCGCGGCCGAAAGAAAAGTAAGGACTTAAATGTTTCTTTTTGTCGTAAAAAGGCATAGTAATAGCATATACGACCTACTACTAGGCACAGATGTCCTCACAAATTATAAAATTTTGCATTAAATAATTTGACATTCGAATACATTTCTAAAAAAAGAAAATTAAAAATCAAAATTTGATCATTGTAGATTACTAGTATGTTTAAGTTTTTTTTTAAATATTGTGCGATGCAGATCTAACAAGACCAGTATCACTAAAACCAGTATGATCTATAGTGATCGCTGCTATGGCTATAGTTTACTGCTAAGCCTTAAGCCTCTAATTAAACAGAAACAGAAACTTTTTTTTTCAATATCTCTAATATATAAAAATTAATATTTGGTTGTTCGTATTTATGCGTAAAACTTTGTCAACTTATTGCTTGCACTTGCGCGAAGATTATAAGCATAGTACAATTAACTTACACTAGGTGGCGCGCGTATCGTACCGACAAATTTATTTGAAAGATATATCATTCAAACTCAATTAATATAACTTTCCAAATTTAAATCGATATTTCCATAATTATTTCTTCTTCGGCTACAACGCGCCGGGTACCAGTTAGTAGATTATAAATAATACTTATTAAAAGTCACTCTTTTGTTTAATTTACCACTGATTCGGAAAAAAAAACTCTGTCCTGTGAAGAACCAGCAAGAAACCTAGCGGGACATTAAAAGCACAATAATATTTTATACAATTGTTATGAAAACATTTAGAAACAGCATGGTAGCGATCACCTCATTCCCAGGTGTTATTATCATCCATAAATTCCTTAATATTATAACCCTTTTTATACAAACTTTGCTTAATAAAGTTTTTAACTATGAGGAGATCAAATTTTGTATATTTTATGGGATTTTGTTGTAAAAGCGTATACATCGCCTCAAGAATGAATTACTGAATTAAAGGAATTAAAGGAGTTGCTTAGGTGTGAGCATTTTCAATCCTTCCGAGCTAAGTACGTAATATCCCAAATGAGTGTTACGTTTGCGCATAAAGGGTCCGCAGAGATGCAGGATGTGCAGAGGTGTTTCATCCGTAAGAAACAGTATCGGCACATCTTTGAGTTCTCTTTAAGTTTGATTAAATTTAAAATGATATTATACTTTTTATTTCAGGTGGCACAATTAGAAGAAAATTTGAAACGCAGCATCATAAAGTCGCGCATATATTTTGAGGAGAAGAAATTGTGCGACGAACAATTGCAGACGCAAAATGAGAAGATTGAAAAATTGCAGCGTTTAATCGCCGACGCAAAATTCCGCTACTCAAAATCCCTGAAAGCACTGGAAGATATATCAGAGGAGATTCATAGACGTAGAGGGGAATATCCGCCAGGAAAGGATTCCATACCAGTTGGTCCCAGAGAGCCAGGAGTTGGGGCAGAACACGATCCAATACATGATGAAACGCAGTTGGATGGAAAAGAATCCGAGAAAGACGATGAGCCTAGTTTACAAGAGCTTAGGAAGAGGGTGAGAGAGTTGGCGCTAAAACCAATAGACCGAAGCGATGTGGACACGGACGAAGCATGGGCGCAAGAACTAAACGAGACAATAAACAAACTAGATCAGTTATTGATGATGAAGGAGAATAATCAGCAGAAGAGGTCAAAGTTCACAGCGAGCTCGCCAAGAAATTTTAGCGCACCCACAACAAGCACAAACACAGCGCATAGAAACAGCCAACCACCGAGCGATAGCTGGAAAACTGACTCGAATTTGACCAAAACAAAGTCTAAAAGTCGGGATGTCGTGTTTGAAAGTGTAAACACATCTATGAATAAGACAGATAAGTCTAAAAGCATGATGTCGCTGGATGTACTCGCATTAGCAAGAGATGCGACGATTATGGACCGCGAGTCGTATTTAAAAGCGGTTATAGAGGACAAGTCACCCACGGGCACCTACACCGAAAGTAATTCTGAGAGGAATGATAGCCCTGATGATATTTTAATGGTCGAATGCGATTCCAGTGACTCTACACAAAATCCCGTAATTAGAATGACAAGCTCCACTGTCACGGACAGTGATCACAGCTAAATTGGCATGTCAATGTCTTCTTAACTCAAATTAATAAATTTAAAAAAACGTATACAATATGGTATAGTAATTGTAATAAAGGATATTAATTTTTTTTTTTTTGATAAAATAAAGTTCATATTTATATTTGCGTTGACGTGAGTGAGATAAAAATACACGTTTAATGTCAATTTTTATGGTTGGTATGAGATATGATAAATTTAGGTTGTGTGTTTTAGATGACGTCTTTCTGTAGTTTGTCACTTCTTAAATAAATGAGTTGGGTTTTAGCACGTTGTTTTTTACATTTATTAAAAGTAGAGATCAAAATGTAATTATTTTTAAATATACATTTGCAATTATTCAACGTCAAAAAAGCTAATCGTAAATAGAGAAGTGAAACGCATGGAAAAAAATATAAAAAACAAAACTATCCCAAAAAGCGTTGTTTACAATATTTAGTAACAAATCGAAAAAGCTAATCTTCCATCAAAGTTTTTTAATAAAAACAAATCGTATAGTGAAAAGTGGAAAGCATATATTGTGAGTGATATCTTATTGAAAATGTTAGAATTAAGATATTTCAACACGCCATATCAAACCACCGCCAGCTCACAAGTGGAAAGAATAAAATTTTTACTCTTATTAGTTTTTATATTCTTAAACATAGATTGTGAAAGCGATTTAAAAGAGTGGAGTTGAATTTTCTGATTTTACATCAACTGAATTACAATTTCTTAATTGTAAAGCCAATTTCGTTTTTGAATACGATCAGAATAGACTTATAAATATATTAAAAGAACTAAATTTACAATATTCACATCATTACCTTCTCTGCTTCAATTTTAATGATCTTTGAGCTTAAGTTTCCAAAACCAATAGCTCAAATTTAACATGGTTCACCAAAACTTGGTTAGCTGATTAGAAGCAGCACATCTGTGATCCTCTATAGCCATGAAACGAAAATTTTACTTTAACTTGCCTTTTTCATTACTAATTTCACTCCAAGCCATTCAATCTAGGACCTTTTATGTCAAGGCAGCTATATTTATTGAAAAATATGTTAAATCAGAAAATGAAACTCGAACGGAAAAGACTGTGTTACACGGTTGATACTTATGAGTGTTAAGTGATTTAGATAATAAGTATATGTAACTAAAAGTTTGTAATACCTACAAACTTTGTATGCATGAGCTATCAAATTTAAATAGAATTTAATTAAGTGAAAGGTGGAAATTATGCTTATAATTATAAAATGGAATTTATTTACTTACTTAAAGGCTTCCCATTAAATAATTGATCATTATTTAGATTATATTTGTATAATTTTTAAAAATCGCGCTCAATATGAATACGTTATGTCTAGCTAAATGTTAGGGCATACTGATCTCATGTACGCAAAATATGGGATTCAATGTTTTTTGGTATCAAACGCTCATGTCACTTCTTATTAGACACGAGTTTTTATAGAACAGATGGCAACCGATTGGAAATGGAACCTTTCTCACCTGCAGGCATATTCGCTCTCTTAAAATGATACACTTTGTAGTACATTGCTCTGTTTGTTTGATGAGCCGTGAGCTTGAAAAAGCTATGTAACATACGACGCAATGTATTACAAAGTGACTATCATTTTGATGTCAACAAAGTTGGCAAATAGGCCTGCTGATCTTAAGAGACCACCCATGAACATCTACACCACCAACATAATGGTAGGCGTATTGCCGGTCTTTAAGAAAGAAGTAAGCCCTTTTCTTAAAGATTCCATAGTTGTATCGGTCCGAAAAAACTGCTGGTGACAGTAAATTGCACTTTTACAATTTTTCTATGTGGAAAATTCCTAGAAAAGCGGTGAAATAGATGGAATTAAAAGTTGCTCGGAGCAGTCCCTGTGGTAAATACAAATAGATACTCTTCGATGTCTCTTCGCAAGACTATGTAAATTAAGTCGATCAAATAGATGAAGCTGGCACTGTGGTGCCCCTGCTCAGAGAAGAAAATAGTATTAACTTGTGAAGCCAAACATGCGCCTTATATATTCGGCATGAAATACTTACTCTCTCGTAGTGCTTAACGTGCCTATGGGCGCCGAATTGAAGGCCAAATTTGCACTAAATTGAAGGCCACAACGGACGTCACTGATATACACCGCCGAGGTTTGGCTCTATAGTGGCGACGTAACATCCGGGGAGTCGTATTAGGTGACGGAAGGAAATTAAACAGATCTTTTTTAAAGTAAATTGTAACAAACATTTACTATAATTTCTAATTCTAAGAGTGGCTTATAACGAATCTCTTAGTCTATTTTTTTACATTACTGAATATTTTCACGCCACTGAAAGTAGCGTGAAAAATATTACCACCACCCTGTATCATACCGTGGGTGTCGTAAGAGGCGACAGAGGGAACCAAAACAGGAGTTGGGCAACAGCGTCTTCCTAATGATCACTTAAAGTAAAGAACTGCAGTTGTCTTCCCGCTTGCCAAGCGTGGCAACAGTGGGTAATATCCCCCCTATCGGGCAATCTATGGGGGAGGCCTATGTTCAGCTGTGGGCTGTTAATAGGCTGTAACGGTAGAAATACGTAGTATTGTGTATCAGCATCGATTATAAGCCAATGTTTTTTTTTTTTAATTAATATCTTATTTTAGGTTGCTAAATATTATCATAAAGAAAAGACCATAACGCAGTTACGGAATGATTCCCACCGGCAGACGATTACCATCAGTTACACAATCGTACTTCTAGATATTACAGTTCAATGTAGCTTGAGACGCGTTTGATAACACTGCAAACGTATAATTACAGGCTGTAAGGCATTCCATCATAGCCCTCAAAGGTGACAATGCACCTGTAGCCTTCTTTGTTTGGAATTGGCTGCAGGTGTCCATGGACTGCAGTAGCCTCTTACCATCAGGTAGAAATGTAAGTTTGTTCGTCACTTCAGTTTTATAAAAATTCAACAGTGTACTTTGATAGGCATAGTTTTATGCACGTTTTCATAGACTCAAGAGTTCATTTATGTATTAATGTATTGCATACATTTACATATGTGGGATCAGTTTGTCCTTACCATAAGACCTTTTAAATATTTTTGATGTGATGCAATCATTTAACATTTCATATTTATATGAGCAAAAAGAAATTTCTGATAATAATTCGAATAATCACGTACATAATATGTTGTTTGTTATTTTTGTTGGTCTGGTAATAAATGATATGGTAATTAAAAATAATTAGTGTATTGCATAGACTTGTCAATTCAGACTAAACAAATTAAAAATCATAATATAGACTTTATTTATATCATACCTCAGACCAACAAAGAAAGAAAGACGCTGTGCTTCTTACGTTTCAAGTGACGAAAAAACTGACATACACAAATGTATCTAAAATCATTTGCAAACAGCATGGTTTTAGATGCATATGTGTGCGTTCACAGTGAACATTTACGGGCTGATAAAGAAAGAAAGAAGAAAGATGTTTGCGTGAGTGCGTGAACGCAGCGCTTTGTTTATCTTTCTTAGTTGGTCTTAATTTCATACATATAATGTGACAGTTTTTATGTACTTTTGTATTTAGTAAACTACTCATAATTTTGAATATGTAATGTAATTAGTACCAGCATTTCTGAACTGTAACATAGGTACCTAGTTTAATTATAGCGAATTGAGTTATTTTTACATGTTATAATTTCTAAAACATGTTCTTACACTGTCGTCAGTTATGTTTTTGCAATACCCCGTACAAAGTGACTGACACGGATTAATGTCCCAAAGCTTTTTCGCTACATTACAGTACCAAGTAACTAACCATTTCTAAAAACCGCTCAAGAACGTGCCGAAGCAATTTTAAAATAATATTCTCTTGTCAATTCAATTTTTTTTTTATAAGACAAAGGTAACAAAGGAACGCACAGTCCACCTGATGGTAAGTGGTTGCTGTGGCCTATAGACACCATCCTCGATTACGAATGAAAATACAGATGCGTTACACGTAAAGACTAAGATGGAATGCCTCGTTTCCAGTAAAAGGGTCTCTGGTTCTCTAACACTAACCATATGAAACACAGCAGCTGCTATTTTACGCTGGTATTCTCTCCTTCCCGGTCGAGCCGACCCATTCGCGCTACAACTATACCAGTAATATAACTGCAACATGGCTCTATCACGTTTTATTGATCAAACTCATAATGTATTGAAAATACATTTATGATCATTATAGTTCATGAAAATGCCTATTAACTAAATTATTTATTCAAAATTTTCGTTAGAAACAACTTACCCCTAGAAATATTTTAGTATTGCTACATATTTCAAAGTGAAATGTATTTTTATTTTTGTATATATGAAACTTTTATAATTTCTATTTAAAACGATGGATGCAAAAAGTAAACAATTATAGAAGGTACGAGGGGCACGATTTAAAAAATTGAAGTTGAACAAACCCTCGTCTATTTTGTAGTTGTACATCGAATTTAGTTATTAAAAATTTACAATAAAACAAATGTTAATTAGAAAAATTTGATTTGTAGTAATTAAAAAACACTATGTAATGCACTTTCTTACCTAACACACTCTACATGTGTTCTGTATCTATTATACAATTCACTATTATAAAAATAAATAAATGGTAAAAACTGCCTACTTTTATTATTCATATTTAATATTTATCTGGCAACATTATATTTGCCGGGTATTGGCGGCGTGAAAGAATCTACTAGCTCATATCATCTCGTTGGAGTTGTTAGAAACGACACAGGGTAATGCAACAGAAAATGAGTAGCAGCATATTCCTGATAACAACTCAATAATAATGAAACTGCGGTTGCCAATCCGCCTGCAAGTGTGGGAGCAATGGCAAATATCCCTCTATTGGGGCAATATAGGGAACGTCTATGCTCGTCGTGCTCTCAGTAGTGAACTTTTGATAGGCTAAAATGAAGATCATGATGACGATAAAACGATGATTTGCCTACAAGCAATCGTAAACCACAGAATAAATAATAGTACTGACGTACGTGACTACCGTTGAGACGAGTAATGGCTGTGTATTGTACATTATATATACAATGTAGGTGCTTAGTGATAAAAGTTAGCGCAATGTGTAGTGAAAAAAATCCACAAACTTTTTAATCATTTATTAATTTGAACAAAAGTCGTCGCTTTATTATAAATAATATTTTATTACATTTAGAACATTTTATTAGACTATTACATTTATTACAAGAAGGCACTTCTACCAAGTGATATATCTAATACACAAAATATATCTCGTTATTTACCAATATACACATATTTACTATTTTTAAAGTATTTCCACATAAAAATGAAATGGTCTTGACTTGAAAAGATATTCAAAATCAATTCAGATATCTTAAATATATATTTTCATACCTCCAAATTAACAATATACTGTTACTTATATTGAGTTATTGTGACATTCAAAATACATGTGGTAATGGGCGACCATTTAATTTTCCCGCCAATAAGAAAATTTCTCAGAGACATTGTATTCTTTAATGAATAAATCACCGTTTTAAATTGCATATTAATAATACAGGATTCAAAACCCATGGTGTAAAAGATATGAATTGTATTGCCGCTGAGGTTATCCTATTATTAAATAAATATTATTAATAACACCTGTAAACATTAATTTGCACTAAAACTTTTGTAGCTTACATACTAAAATGATGAGTTAACCTTTGGCATTATGATAGGACCTGACATGTTTCTCCCGCGGAAAAAAATCTATGAAATAATTAACAAAGAATACTTGAAAATTAAAAAATATTATTAAATAAACTTATTTCACTGGTCTATTATAACAACGGTGACGACACCTACCCATAAGACGTTGAAATTATAGCGCGTAAATATTAGTGCAAATCAAACTTGATGTAACCTTCATGCGATAAAATCGGAGAAAACCAGGGTATTTGGTAAAAAAAAATCATCTGGATTTCGGATCCAACGAGCACAAGGCTCGTGCATACGTACTGCTTAGTAAATAACTAATTTAATCAAATATTATATTTATTTTCGCCAATAATTTAAAAATAGAATTAAAAGTGATTAATAAATTTTCTAATGGGATGTGTGTTTTTCTGTTATATAAACGTCATGTACTAAAAATACATACTCGGAAAAATATCTTACAATAGTGTATATTTACTAATTTGTTATAATAGAAAACCCACAGCCGTTTAAGAATGAATTTTGTTCCATTCATAAATGCAAAAAAATCAATATAAATGCATACTAATAATGGACTTAAAAAGCAATTATTCCATAATTTAAAAGCCTTGAAATGATAACTAAATTTAATTTTCGCATAGGCTTTTACTTTAAATTTAAACTATAGTATACTTTTATATAACTATCATTCAATTATTAGGTATACAAAAAAAAAATACAATGTAAAAATTGCAACTCAATGTCGAAAAAAGTGAAGTTTCTATAAGAGAATACCAGCCGAGGGCGTTTGTCCATACGAACGCATTCCTTTGATTTCTCCTTGGATAATGACTAAATATATTTTACGGCACAATCTAAATTTACCCCTGCCATGTTCTTATGCTTTTTTTTTAAACTAGTAACCTTCTAAAATGACTAACACTGCCACCCGTCGCTTTTCCATGAACGGAAAAACTGAAGTCGCGTCGCACAACGCGCTACTTTTTTTACCTGTACAAATCAAGTACCTCTATGGCCTACAAATAACTTCCCCCTGTCTCTGTGTTTGCCCACGTGCAATTTATTTAGGTAATATTCATCGGATGCAGATGCATCCATAATGCAAGAAAAATCCTAGTAGAAGTAAATTATATTTTATAAATGTCAACCAATTGCAAACTATGTTTATAAATAATAAATAATAATATGATATTTAAACATAGTTTGCTTTGAGATATACAGAGAGAGAGACAGAGATAACGATTTTACAACCTGAATGTGTAAGTTTGTTTAAATAAAACTTAGCTAATAACAACAAAACGAGCTGATTTTAATAACTAAAAAAAAGATACGAAATTCAAAACCGACTTTTTAGTATTTACTTTTTTAATATAATACCAGGGACAATGTACCAGTATATCCCCCATTAAATTACAGAATATCCTAATTAATATTATTTTCCCAGACGAATGACACCATTTGGTTAATTAGTATTGAACTGGAATATTGTTCACTACTTCACCATTCCTCAAGACAGAACCCATAGTCTTACAAAGTAAGGCACATATATGAAAAAATATTTTAATAAATTATGCGATCAAGAGTTCATTTTTCGATATCACAAAGGCTGATATAAAGTACTCATTGATTTTTTAATTAACATTACGCTCAACAACACGAAACATGACATTGAAATATATATTTAATGATCAAAACATCATTATATAGTCGCATACGACAAATGTATGAAATAAATATTGAACATTTTAATATTTTTGATGTAAAAAATACATAAGAATAAAATTAAAATAAATTTAATTACATAAATTATTTAACGTTATTTTAAATTCAATTAATTACTAGCTTTAACTAAATTGCAAAGAAAGCTCAATGATTTATGAAATTATTATAATGCAATGTTTTATATGTCTAACATAATAAGTCCATAAATATATATGTGTGTTTCAATAAAAAAAATCAAAATACTGAAACGAAGCTTTCTCTTCGAAAGCTTTTATTTATTATAATTAATAATATTAAATTCTAATATAATTAATATTATTAATAATATAATTAATAATATTAATTAATATTAAATTCGAAAGCTTTTATTTATTATAAAAGCTTTCTAAGTATTTTTAGTTTTGAAATGGCAGGCAATTATAGATTAAAAAATTCTTAAATCTTCAATTCTTTTTTAATTCACAAATAAATACACGTCTGGACTGTTTCGATTAAAATTATTTAAATAATTGTTCATACTTGCTGACCTTTTTTTACCATGAGGAAAAAATAGGGTGTAATAGGCGAACGAAGATATTTCTTTTAATTTATTGTTTTTCAATGACTTTTATCACAATGATCTATCAATAAATATTACCTACAAATTTGAAGTATTTTTTTTTACCTAACGAGCAATTTAAGGTATAGAGTATTACAAATACTGGGTACTGGCGATGCGTAAAGTAATATATTTTAATTTCTTTAAAATTTTATTTATAATAATTTCTGTAATTTTTAATCACCTTTTATTTTTTCAAAATTAAAAAGCTTGCTTTATAAAACAAGTTTGAAATAACATACATATGCCTTAGTTCACCTATACACCCCATTTTTTTCCACATGGTAAAAATGTAAGATGAATATACTCTATTAAATTGAAATGGTCTAATCACTTTTAACATACTAAAACTATTATTAAAATTTTCCATCAATAAACAAAATTGCCCATATTATGGGAAAACAACAACAAACACTGCAGCGTTAAATAAAAAAATATACAATGTAATACTTTTTCTGGATAACATGACATTGGAAAATATTTCTTTCGCTTGAATTAAAAAAAAATATTTTTTATTATTTCATAATATGGATTTAAAATATTTTAAAGTATATAAAAAATAAAACTCACAAAATATTGTGGCGTGGATTTGTAAAAATAAAAATGCAATAAATGCACTGGAATTTATAAGAAACATTTTTGTGTAATATCACCTTAACAATACAATATCTATTGTAGCCTGCTCCAGCCAGCCCCACTAATTCTAGTGTTTTGAACTACAATTTATTATGACATAGAGAGCAAATGAAGAAATATAAATCAAAACTCGATATGAGTAAGTTTTATCATAAATAGAGCTCCAATGCAAGGAACAGACTGGGATTTTTGTTCCATTACAGGAACAGAGTAAACTCCTTTATGCAGTAGAAATATGTGTTTGCTGATATGCAAATCTCATTGCTATAATAGGGTGTGTAGGTTGTATTAAATTTAAATTACAGAAATCCGATAGTATCACTTAGGTAAATTAGATGCGGATATTTAATTTACCGAAGTGATACTGTCAAGTTTCTGTGATTTTTATATATGTTAAAGCGATAGCATTATAGTTACTTATAATATATATTATGTGTATAATTAACATTAAATAATCTGTCTAACTACTATGTAACTTTAATAATGGAAATACTTAAATCTTTGTGACAGAATTATATCGAAAAAGTACATCCAGTATATGTAATATGTATAAATATAATACAAGTACAGAAGTAACAGAGTACAGAATATAACTAAGATTTTTACTATACTTTTAATATACAAATATAATTTGTATCCTTCAACATAGAAGAAAAAATACTTCTTTATTATTCAAGTCAATTCAATAGGAAAATATATTTTTATATATATCTAGTTTTTGGAGCTTATTTTATGTCTATAGTCTATACATAACCGATGGCAGCATTATTAATTTCATACTTCGAATGAGGGAGCTCCGGTACATTTTGAAACACTAGGAGTCAAAGAGAAAACTTTAACAACAGTACCGTAAGGTTAATAAATATTATCTATCATATCTTATGGTTGACAAATTCCTAGTAGTCTATGATGGCACAGTTTTGCGACTTACTTTTCCATGTTTTAATGTTAGAAGCACCCATTCGACGTGCAAAACCAGATGTTTTCGTCATTATTTATTTAACATTATAGCTTAGCTGAAGGCACAACTTCTCGCCACCAACTCGCCCGCTCAAAGGTCCCTGGATGGCTCACGAGAGCCTTTTGAAGATTTTGGTATAACTGAAATAAAAAAGTTCTTAAATTAATTATAAATATGCAACTAAATTATAAAGAATATTTTAACACTATCTAAATTAGTGCCTTCGGTGGCACTCTCCGGCGTTAGAAATTGACATTTCTTGTCTTGGAAGATTTAAATATCAATTTATTGACCCAATATATTCAAATTATCAATTTAGATAAAAGTAAAAAAAGGAATAACTTACTCTTCCATCGCTCTTCCCCAAAACAGAATTAAGGACAAAGTCTGTTGGCGCAAGCGCATCGACTACACTGACAACCTCACTCTTCAACTCTCCACATAACTCCATAATAGCCTCCCTCAATAACCTCGCTGGATCATCTCCTGAACAATACCCTCCTTGGTATAACTCCACTAAATGTCTATCTAACGACCATAGACTATACAGCGTGAAGAGTTTATACAGCACTGGCTGTAACTCTTTCTCTTTCTTCTCTATGGATTCTAGACTAAAAATAATAGCAAGATATTCAGCATATGCTTTGGTTAAATTCTTCCATCGGTACACTTGTGATTTGGCCTTTGCTTGGAACTTTGTTAGTCCTTTGGCGAGGTATGACTCGTATTTCTCATACGTCTGTTTCAGAAGCCAGCATAAGAGCCATTTATAAGTTGATAAGATAACTGTAACAAAATATCCAATTATATGAAATCCCGATGGATTTTAGTGAGGTGAATAAAGTAAGTTAGTTCAACTTAAATGAAGCTTTTGTAAAGCGATGGGGCTTAATACAATATATTAAAAATACGAGCAATGGTATTAACCTCACTAATACTCCCGTTATCCCACCCTGGTAAGCTTAAAATGCTTGTGTTGGGTGTGGTTCACGACAGTAGTTAAATGGCGGATACGAACCCACAACCTTTTGAGTCCGCGGTCCGCACCCTGCCATTTGGCTTCTGTCGCTTTTAAATCATAGCAAGTGGTAAAATTAAAAAGTTTGCCAACAACCGACTTCAATATAAATAAAATGAGAACATCATCAATGTAATCGAAGTCAATTAAATACGCATCATTAAGGGTAACTCAAAAAGCTTTCGAATAAAAAAAGAACCATCAACATCGGTTCACGTAAGAAAAAAGTTTTGAGGTTCTCCTTTTTTGAAGTAGGTTGAAAATATAGCAGACGTTAAATACCCAGTCCGGCGGTGAGCAGTAGGGTCAAAGATGCGATAAGTCTAGTTTTGCGATCGCCAATCCGTATGCCAAGCGTGGCAATTAAGACACATCCTCCCTACGACGACAGAGGCCCACGTCCAGCAAATAGGCTTTTAGCTAAAAGTTAGTAGACTTTCGACCAATGAAGAAGAAGCAAATATCCATTTGCTGCTATAGCCACTTCCTATCAGGTCTCCCAGGACACTCATATCAAATACCCTAAAGTTAACACTAACAGCCTACGCAGGGTTATTTTACAATAACCGGCCAAATTTGCAGAGAAGGTTCAGAATCCTACTATCCTACTAAACCTACTAATATTATAAACGTGAAAGTTTGTGAGGATGTATAGATGTTTGTTACTCTTCTACGCAAAAACTACTGAACGTATTTTAATGAAACTTTACAATAATATAGCTCATACATCAGAATAACACATAGGCTATAATTAATAAAGATATTATGTTAGTCAAAATATAACGATAAGTGTTAAGTAAGTCGGAAAAAATCTGTCATCTGCGAGTTATTTTGGCGTGCGGTGCAAAAACTATAAGAGTTACACAAATATAATGTAAGGTGGAATTGTTTCTCCTAAATAGTTATACAAAAAGTCCGCGACAGTATATATCTACCTTTTACGTATAAGCCATTATTACCAAAATAGTGAACCATAAATGCAATAAAATTTGATACTTTATTTCCAATGCACATTTTGCAGTAACAAATGGATTTTATCAAAATAAATACTTTAATCGCTTCTGATGTTCAAAGTAGATAAACTTTGTCTTTTAAACTTTCTACGTAATTTGGTCAAATATTTAAAAAAAAAGACGATATAAATTTGTGAGGTCCGGTGCAAGCAAGGCGGTCGGGCGTACTGCGGGCGAGGTAAACATCGCACAAAATTATAAACATTTATTATTACAAACAATCAACAATTGACAAAAAATCAACAATGAGCTCTGAAATGTAAATCAACAATAAAAAATAGTCATACTTTTAATGAGACGGATGTACTTGATGAATTGACAGCAAATTATCAATATTTGACTTCAGTTTTGTAAGAAGTAATCTCAAATCTCCCCGTTCTATGATGTTCAATCTGCTCCCTTTTTTTTGTTAAAAAAAATAATTAAAAAAACCTCAAGCATTCTGTCCTTTTTATCTTTTAAATTCAAAATGCGTGGTAATGCATTATTTTAACTGATTGTCATTTAAGAATGATGCGTAGTAAAATAGTAGGCGTTAGATATTTATGAATATCTAATTTTACGTCGATACTGTCGGCAAAAACGTTGTGAATTGAATCGCACACAGGGGAGCGTGCGTACGCGTAGTTGTTGCCCATAAATCATATTCAATTTGGGATAATTTCAAATGAAATTAGAAGCCTTATTTACTCGTATTTTCAAAAACTGCAATAACGGTATATCATTATTTATATATTCGACCTTAATAAGATTTGGCTACTGTTTGAAAAATAATCCTGTATATTATGTGTCACTACGGGCATAGGCCTCCTCTCATTTATATTTAGGGCAAGGAATTGTCGGACGCGCTGCACCGATGCGTACTGGCGGACTTCACATATATATCTTTGTATTTTTTTTCAGACATGTCGGTTTCCTCACGATGTTTTCCTGCGTAGTAATTCAGCACTTAAATTGCAATTAAAGATTTCATTAGTGCCCGCGGGGATTGAACCCGGGTTACTCGTGTGCTGTGAAATTTACAGTGAGCGTTTATTCCCTGAGCTATCAGGGCTCTATCAAATAAATACCCTATTAGACCATAAAATAACTTACATTGTGTGGTCTTCAACTGTGTCGTGTTCTTACACTGGAATGTGAGTTTGGCAATGGATTTGTGTTCTTTGAGGAAAGTGACAGTGAGGAGGGGAGAGTCCACGTTATTCCCGGAGAGCGCCGCTTCATACTGTCTCAGAAGCCAGTTGCCGGCCTGTTGCGATAGCACGTTGTTGTCGCCCTCGTACGTGACAGTCGGCTCGTGGTTGCTGCGAATGTCGCCTAGGTTTGCGCACTGGAAAATATAAAGAAAATTTAAGTATTACCAGAATATACCAACAATGGTGAAAGGGGTAATAATAACAATAATAATAAAATCGTTTGTTTTCTCATCACATATAGATTTACATTTTAAATAGATGATAGATACACTACAGATTTAGATTTTATGTGAGAGACTGGTGCCGGTGCTTCTATGGTTCCTACGGCGCCACGACTTGAAGGCACATTGCGTTATTTTAATTAGTTTTTGTCATTGTATGCTGTAAGCGTGACGCACTCTTAAACACATTGCGTTATTTTATTTAGTTTGTTGTCATTATATTCAGTAAGCGCGACTCGACGCACTCTTAAAGACATTGCGTTATTTTAATTAGTTTTTTGTCATTGTATGCTGTAAGCGCGACGCACTCTTAAACACGTTGCGTTATTTTAATTAGTTTTTTGTCATTGTATTCTGTAAGCGTGACGCACTCTTAAACACATTGCGTTATTTTATTTAGTTTTTTTTGTCATTGTATGCTGTAAGCGTGTCGCACTCTTAAACACATTGCGTTATTTTATTTAGTTTGTTGTCATTATATTCAGTAAGCGACTCGACGCACTCTTAAAGACATTGTGTTATTTTAATTAGTTTTTGTCATTGTACGAGGGTGATCCAAAAGTAATGATAATCGGTTACTTCAGGTCCGCATAAAATCAAAAAAATTTTTGCTTGCTTATATACTCACTACGTCAGCCTAAAAATCATATAAATAGATCACAATTTCCGGGAGATACATTCATTTGAATACGAACTGTCAAAGAGATAACATCAACATGGAGAAAACGAAATTAGAGCTGTCATCAAGTACCTCTGTTTGAAAAAATGTCTTCAAAAGACATCATACACAGTGACTTAGTGGAAACATTGGGGACTCTGCTCCTCCATATTCTACAGTTGCTCGCTGGGCCAAGGAGTTTAAACTGGGCAGAACATCCACTGAAGATGAATATCGCGAAGGACGCCCATCCACGTCCTCACTGAAGAGAACGTGAAAAAGTCGAAGATGTTGTGTTGGCAGATCGAAGAGTGACCATCAGGCATGTAGCTGAGGTCACAGGGATCTCATATGGCAGCGTTCAAAGAATCCTTGCGAACGAGTTGCATATGAAAAGGTCTCTGCGTTGGGTACCCAGAATGTTAACCGACGAGCAAAGAAAATCGAGTTGACATTTCGAGGTCAATCTCGAAAAGTTCCAAGCAAATCAAGAAAATTTTTGTTCCGTTTTGTCACTATGGACGAGACCTGGATCCACCATTTTGATCCTGAAACGAAACAACAATCGATAACTTGAAGCGAGCCTCCTCACCGACGCCAAAATTCAAAGTTTCAAGTTCGGCGGGAAAGGTTATGGCATCTGTTTTTTGGGACGCTCAAGGCATAATTATGGTGGAATATTTGGAAAAGGGAGCCACTATTACGGGCTCTTACTACGCAGACCAAATAAGAAGATTACGGGAGGCCATTAAGGAAAAAAGACGCGGCAAACTGCGAGCTGGGTGCTGTTTTACCAAGACAACGCACCGGCTCACAAAGCCGCAGTTGCGATGGCTGCCATTCAAGAAACGGATTCGAACTGCTCGAACACCCTCCTATTCGCCAGATCTAGCTCTAGTGATTTCTACCTCTTTCCTCGGCTCAAGGAACGCCTCCGAGGCAAGAAATTCGAAGACGATAGCGAAGTAATGGCCGCTGTTGAAGCGTTTTGGGAGGGTCAAGACAAAGAATTTTTTCAAAGGGAATCCTGGGTTTAGAAAAAAGATGGACTAAATGTATTGATTTGTTAGGAGACTATGTAGAAAAATAAATTATTATTTTAACTTTAATTACCGTGTTTTATTTTCATTATTATTACTTTTGGATCACCCCTCGTATACTGTAAGCGCGACGCACTCTTAAACACATTGGGTTATTTTAATTAGTTTTTTTTGTCATTGTATGCTGTAAGCGTGTCGCACTCTTAAACACATTGCGTTATTACAATTAGTTTTAGTTATTGTATTCTGTAAGCGTGATGCACTCTTAAACATATTGCGTTATTTTAATTAGTTTTTTGTCATTGTATGCTGTAAGTGCGTGGTAGAGCCATGCTGCATCCATATTGTGGTTGCAGTACGAATGGGTCGGCTCGTCAGGGGTAGGACCACGCTCTCACAGAATACCAACGTAAAATGGCAGTTTATTGCTGCTGTGTTTTGTATGGTGAGTGTAGAGAACCGGAGACCATTTTTACTGGAAACGAGGCATTCCATCTCAGTCGTCAGAGGTGACAACGCATCTGCATTTTGATTCTTAATTGAGGATAAATGTAGATGTCTATGGGCCACAGCATCTACTTACCATCAGGTGGACTTGTATTCGTTTGTCCCTCATATTCTATAAAAAAAAAGCGTGTCGCACTCTTGAACACATTGCGTTATTTTAATTAGTTTTTTGTCATTGTATGCTGTAAGCGTGTCGCACTCTTGAACACATTGCGTTATTTTAATTAGTTTTTTGTCATTGTATGCTGTAAGCGTGTCGCACTTCTACGTTATTTTAATTAGTTTTTGTCATTGTATCCTGTAAGCGTGACGCACTCTTTAACACATAGCGTTATTTAAATTAGTTTTTGTCATTGTATCCTGTAAGCGTGACGCACTCTTTAACACATTGCGTTATTTTAATTAGTTTTTGTCGTTGTATGCTGTAAGCGTGACACACTTAAACACATTGCGTTATTTAGTTTTTGTCATAGTATGATTGTGACCTTGAGGAAGCCGTGTCCGCCGCACGCCTCGCGGCACTGCTGCGCGGCCTCCAGCACCGTCCACGTGAGCAGCGGCTTGCTGCACGACACCATCGCGTGGATCTCTGACACCGCTTCGCTCTGAAACACACGCAATACAGTATTTCTGTTAGCTTTTTTTCCATCAGAAACCTGTGAGAGAGCGCGCATAATAACCTATCAAAGATCATCGTAATCGGATGAATGGTATAAAAGCAAACAAACACACAAATATTAATTTTTATCATTTATTCATTTACTCATTGCAGCCTTTTTATAGAATAAGGGTTGCACATATTCCACCTTATGGTAAATGGACGCAGTGATCCATAGACATTAAAGTCTATGGAACGCTAGTATCCAGTATAAAAGGTTCTCTACTATAACCATACAAAACACAGCAGCATTAACCTGCTATTGAAAGTCTATCATAAGTCTATTACTGAACATAGGTGTCCCTCATAGGTTTCCTTATACAAGGGATATTTGCCATAGTTGCCACGACTGGCTACATAATGTATCATATAAATTTTATATATATACGATAAATCCGGGAATTAGCATCAACAATCTGTCACCAAATTAAAAATTAACACCAAAATAATAATAGACTACTGCATAGTTTTCGAGTAATAACCTCATACTGGTAAATGCAAATAACAGTCAGGTTATTCAGTAGTAAGAAGTAATTACTTACCAAATTATCCACTTTAAGACCCGTATTCGATTTCTCCACAATGTTCAGGTACACATTTGCGAAGTTATGAATATAAATTCGGAACACAACCGCAGCCGCAACATATCCGAACAAGCGCCATTGCTGTAACAATACAAGTATAGTCAGCACAAGTGAATTAATCTGTTTAGTTAATAGTTATTTTTGGATAGGACTTTGTATGATAGCCCGATTTCTATACGCAAGAAACGTTTTGTTCACAGTTATTTTACAAAATATTGGTAATTGAAACAACTTAAGCGGTTCATAAGTTGTTCAACTTGCATTTTATTTTAAATAGGGTTTTTCTTAAATTTCGCAACAAATGACAACGACAAAACAATTTGTCTTTGAATGAATGGATGACTCAAGGAATCCATGAATATATACACGCATGAAAATATATACATGCACAAACATACACATACAGGGTTATTTTTCAAAGAGTAGCCAAATTTTATATTTAAGTTCAAATATATAAAAATAATATACCGATATTACACTTTTTGAAAATACGAGTAAATAAGGCTTCTACTTTTAATTAAAATTATCCCAAATTGCATGTGATTTATGGGCAACAACTAAGCGTACACGCGCTTCTGTGTGTGCGATTCAATTCACGTTTTCGTTTCTCAAGTTTTTGCCTCCTGTTACTTTCTTAGTGAAACGCTTACTACTAATGCTTAAGAAAATAACTACACGACGCGAATTATGATTCCAATTTTCCTTTCACACTTTTAACAGCTTAGGATCGTCATAATAAATAAAATAAAATATTTTTGCTTATTATTATTACGACGTAACCGATGACTGACATTATTATCGCATATTTAAAAATTTGGAATAAACTATTTACAACTAAATTACGTAATATAATATAACATATAACTAATATTGGTACCTCAAAATGGAATCAGTTTCTCTCTATGAATAGACGAGCACGTTTTCTTAAATTATTTATTACACTTATTACGTATGCTTGAGCACTTTTAACTTCCGTGAACGCTGCAATAATTTTAATTTATGTGTTGAAAATACCAGTAATTTCAACACCTAAATTAATGTGCTCATTGTCATTTCATAAATGTTTGTGTTAAAAATTTGTAAATCTCTTAGTCTAAATTCGCACGTACAGTCAGATGAATTAACTTAAAAAATGGTTTCGAAACACTTACGTGAAGGTCATACTCTAGCAGCGGTATCTCGTTGTCGCGTTCACCAAATTGAGTACGTGTGGCCGCGTACCGCACCGCGATGCTCACCGCGCTGGCAATCGAGTGGCAGCTCTCCTGCATTATGCCGATGCGGCCTACGAATGAGAATCCATACATTATTGCTCACCATTACTTGGCAATGATGTATAAAAATTAAAGTAAAATTAAGAATTTATTTGCATAAAACATGGTATGAAAAAGATTTTACAATTAAAAGTTAAAGTAGCTTGAGTGAAGTGAGCTTCCTGGTAAAATTATGAAAGGTGAAAATTTAATACGGAACACAACAATTTTAACTGATAGCTACAGAGGAACATTGACGACTGCCCATAAATATCTTACTTTTCCAGGCTCTTGTTTTGTTGAGCCCCTGAATACAAATAATATTATGTGAGATTTTAAAGGAATGATCGTTGGCTAGGTCGTGCAAATATACTTAAACAATTGTGTTTTGAATGCTTGATATCGAATTTGTCTTGAAATTCACCTTCATCTTATCGGCTCCTAAAAGTATACTGCTGGGCATGGGCCTTTCTCCCTGTAGAGATGATTTGAGGTTATACCGCCACCTATCGGAAGCCATGAGATTTCACAGGCATTTCTCATAGTCGCCTCCTACGACAACCCACGGAACTAAATGCGGTGATGGGATTCTCTTAGGCCGCCATTCAGAACATAAAAACAAAGGAGAGCGTAACGCGTGAAGACACTATTCTAGAAAACTACGCTACCGCTTCAACAAGTCCCTACTGCGGGAGACCTTTAGAGAAGATGCGGATTAAAACGCACTGACTCGATTCGAGGTTGTTCAACCTGCGAATTCCCTTAGTTACTAAACTATTCTCCCTCTTGCCCTCTTGATGCATTTACTTTGTAGTTGTCGTTCGTGAACTTTCTCCATAATTCTACCGACTTCAAAAAGGAGGAGGTACTCAATTCGACTGTATGTTTTTTTAATGTGTGTAACTTTTTTCTGGGTGAACCGATTTCGATGATTCTTTTTTTATTTGAAAGCTGGTGCTTCTCATGTGGTTCCATAAACATTTGATCAAGGTCTGACCAATAGTTTTTGAGTTATTCTTAATAATTTATATTGAAGTCGGTTGTACATAATTTTTAATTTTTAATTATTTTTATTTTATAGGCTTAATTGGTAACATTATTTTCTCATCGCATATCTCGACAAATTATGATACTGTTTTCATCAATAGAGTATTTAAAAAATAACATAGGGCGTTGATAAAAAGTTTAGAGATCGAAGCGTACACACACCCATCTTATTATAGTAATTAGATCCGAGCTGACGCAAGTTTGTTTACATATTATGTTTAGTTACTCACCAGCTGACAAATTTTCCAATGCAGCCCCCAAAATCCTGGAAGGCTCCGAAAACGAGCTCACGTATTGTCCATCCTCAGTGACATCAGCTGTTCTATTGAGCAGATTCTCTCGAGGTATCCGGTAATGGTTGAACATTATGAAACTGAAACAAGATTGAATATATTTTTTTAATGCAGCATAGAATCGAATATCGAATCTTGGATTCAATTCTCAACAGAAGTAAAAGTTGAATCATACAACTTTACCTTCTAAATGTGATTGTTTGACTTTCATGATATTTCTTTTGGCTGTAAGCCTATCAAACGATTGCCTCATAAGAGGATTTTTGCCATAGTTGCCACGCATGACAGGCGGGTTTTCAACCGTAGTTTTTTATTATTATTTTGAGTTGTTACCAGGAAGCGGCTGCTGCTCATCTCCTATTTCATTTTCCTGTGTCGCCTCTTACGACACCCAGGGAATGGATATGAAGTGGTGAATTCTCTTACGCCGTCTGTACACGACTAAACACAAAAGTTTTATTGCAACAAAATTGTTCACAGCTTTATCGAGAAATTTTCCACGTGTAAATTATTTTTTCAATGGTATTATTTTTTTGGGTACTTAAAAATGTTTCGTGTCGCTCACATACGCTGGTTGTTCGCAAACGCCACATTACCTTAATAAATATATATATTTTTTAAATTTCACATGCAAGTGTTTTCTCCCAATGTTTTCCTTCATCGCCAAAGTGGTAAAACAATTATTAAATTTCAACACCAAAAATTTCATTAGAAACGTGGTGGGGGCGTACGAGAAAACATCACTCCATTCCGTCCCGTGGGTGTCGTAAAAAACGCCTATAGGAAGTATAACCATCTCGTTTACACCAGATGAAAAATACCCAGACCCCCAGACCGGAGACAGGCAACAGTATCAAAGGTGTGAGACACTGTCCCTGCGATCATACACCTAAGTTTAACCAAAAGAAGTCGGCTGCACCGAATTGTAGCTGCTTAAAAACCTAGGTTCAGCCTAATTTTAACCAAACAAAAGCAATTATCTGCACCTAGTTGTAGCGGCTAAATCTAGGTTCACTACGAGGGATTAATCGATAACAAGCTTAATTTTGGACCTACGGCATCAAATGGTGAGATAATCAAACTTCTACGTTTGTAAAGAAAAACAACTGGCTAGTGCAGCCTTTACATTTATTATCTGCTAGTAATCACACTTAGTCATCCAAGCATCGTACGTTAGATTTGAAAGTATGTGTGGACGTTATCGCAGTTATCGCGTGATGTTTGAGAGACCTTGAGTCACCTTTGGTGTAATCGTTAACTGACAAGGGCCAAAGTTAACAGTTAAAGGTATATTGATTTATTTTAATAATTTCGGAACTAATAAATAAACGTGTCAGCTAAACCATTGAACATCCAAGTTTTTTTTACTGTATTCACACCGTCTGTCTGGCAACAGGCAAAAGGTCCGACTAAGGTCAACTGTCAAAGTTTTTTTACAAAGAATAACTTAAAGAGGAATAGAACATAATACGTTCTGAGCACTTGACAATTTACGATTACATTTTTAAGTTGTCACCGAAGATGATATCAACAAGAAGAATAATCGGGTTCCAAGGGGCCTGAATTTATCACTGTCAAATAAAATAATCGAATGCTTGTATATACTTATTAAATAAGATGGTAATTCCATAGATATAAGAAGTTTCATACACGATTTCTTAAACACATAAAAGTATTCAAACAACCAGATAATCAGAACGAAACAGTGTAGAAAAGGGTCCAACTTAAACGCGACGTAATGACAAGATATATCATGCCAATAAATAATCTATACTTTTATAAAGTAAAATCAGTTCCAGCAAAAGTAGCAGTCGACAGTAACAAAACTACAATTAGGTCAAAGCTAGCCATTGTACGAGTATACTGCATCACTGTAATACTGTTATTTATTTAGTACTAGCGATCCGCCCCGGCTTCGCACGAGTGATTTCTGGATCTCGACAGCAGCGCCACCTACCGGTTCTAAGTTTGAATGCAAACCATCCCACTCATATGCACACAAAAAATTTCATCAAAATCGTTCGAGCCGTTTTCGAGTTTTAGCGAGACTAACGGACAGCAATTGATTTTTATGTATATGGAGATATGGAATTGTAGACCACATAACTTGTAAATACCACTTAGGTGGTATAGAATCTAGAATACTGATTGTAGTCATAATTTTCCAAGTATTGTTTGTAGAGGCTTCCATGATCGGAACCACACTCAGTCGATATTTTTTTGTTAATTTGTTTAAATGATCTTATAAACGAGGTTCCATTCCTCAGGTGGTTTAGGTATAAATCAATGTCACCGACCTAAGAGACCCAAACTTTGAGGTCAATCTACACTAATATAATAAAGCGGAAGAGTTTTTTTTTTTTTTGTTTGCTTAAACACGCTACGCTAGCTTAGACCATATGCCAATTTCTTACTCATAAGTCACAATAAGATATTTTGTGACAAAAATTATTGAAAATTCAAAAGTGATTTATGAGCGTTATTATTAGGCATGGCATATTAATCCTTACGAACGAAAGTTACTTCATCATCAAGACAATTTTATTAAGATAAACTTTGTTCTTTATAATAGTTATTTTGACGCATAGTTTAGGAGATAATGAAAAATTAAAATAATTCAACACTCGGCTCGGCGCGTGTCGCATAAGCCCTAACCGCCCGATTACAACCGAGAGAAACCAGCAGTGAACTCTTCTATACCTAAGCGAGGTTAGTTCAATCATTTTAGCTAAAAAATTGGCAAAATTAATGGAGTACTTTTATCTATCGGCATATTATGTAGATGTACGTTATAGAGTGAAGTTAAATTTTATACACTCTCCATCCACGCTCCCTTCCCGGGTGAGCGTCCGCAGAAAACCGTACACGATACATGAAAAGTGTGTATTTACAAAACGATCCTTGATAAATTTGCTATCAACCTCTTATATATACAAAAGCGTTATCATATAGTTTTCGCGTAATCTGCCACGAAATATGAACATTTTTATCAATTATAGATGATTTTTTTTTCTCAAAATTTAGTTTTCTATAAAATTTCCCACTTTACCGCCAAGATATGTATGACTAAATTAAAGAATAGAATATTTTCTTTAGAAGAGGTACAATTTATTACTAAACTCTTTCATTTCACGTTGCTATGCTATTTTGAAAATTTAATTGATTCGGCCATTCAGCGAAATATAAATATTAGTATTTTAGCTAAAAAATTGGCAAAATTATATATCGGCATATGTATGTTATAGAGCAAAGTTACATTTTATCCATTCACTCTCCCCCTCCCGGGTGGGCGTCAACCCCCGCGGCACAATAAGTGTCCCTTATCGCGGTTTTTTCAAGTTTTAAAGAAAACAGTACACGATACATGAAAAGTGTGTGTAGTGTGAGGGAAGAGTATAAAAAAGTAAATTTACTCTATAACGCCGATAGACAGAAGAACTCTATTAATTTTGTCAATTTTCCCTACATTGCTATCCAAAATGCTTGAACTAGGTGTCATGTCATGTCGCGCGGCTCAAAATGACCAAATGTGAGCAGACTTAACATCCGGTTTCGACTGTAATCAATCTAAAACAACAAGCGTAATCTATAATGTTATTAAACATAGACAGATATAAAAATTATTAAAATATCTATAATTTTAATGTATGATGATAACTCGCAGGAATGACGTAAATGGTATCAAGACAATTTTTTTTCCCTTTTTATCTCTAACAACTAACCCCTCAGACTTCTTGTACACTTGTAACCGCAGCGCCGCCGCAACACGAATTTTGCTACTTGGAATGTGGCACCAGTAAGGCGGAGGTGCGGGACTCTTACGTAGAAATATCGAATTTTTAACTTCGCGTTTATGTTTGGGTCACTGCATTTTCAACAATGCGAAATTTAAATCATTAACTTATGCGAACGTCAGAGAGAAACCACTGTCACTGACTCCGTTTTGCTAAATTTGACGTAGAAGTAGAACACTAAAAAGTTACATAATAAAGATTCTTTATTAGGTAACTAATAAAGACTCTTTATTAAAAATAAATTCGAAGAGCTAGTAGAACCAAATATCATAGGCACTGCCTATATTTGGTTCTAGTAGCTAGCACCTCATTTATGTAGAAAGAATAAAATAATAAAAATATTGGACAGTCCAAAAACACACCTTGATCACCCGAATTAACATAAAAAAGACAGGAAGATAGTCTGACGGTAAACTGACAAAATCTCACAAAGATTGATCAAACTTTAATTAAAACGAAAAAAATTCCAAAGGGATCATCCGAAGAATGAATGGAAAAAACACATTTGCATATTTTAGTTTCATTTTGAACATCATAGTTTGATCAATACTATCAACTCACCCATTATCGATCCCGTTGACGCCGATCTTCTCGCCCATGTCACCAACCACCAAGCCAGGGTAGGTCTCGAGAGTGTCGGGGTCGCGGATGGGAACGACGAAGCCGTGTAGACCATGGTTCGTGCCGTCCGGCGTAATGAGCTGCGCGAATAGCAGCGTGTGCGTGCACGTTCTGCCTGAAAACAATACCCTCGTATACTAGCTGCTTCTTCTTCTTCATAAGACCATTATACTCTACTGTTGGACACGGGCCTCTTCCGTTGTAGAGAGAATTTGCCTTAATCAGGTGGATTGACGACTGCAGTACAAAACACGCTGGCACAGAGTAAAAAACAGAGGCACGCTGCAGCTATATTATGGTTGTACCACGAATGGGTCGACTCGACCGGGGAAGTACGCGTAAAATAGCAGCTTGATCCTGCTGTGTTTCGTATGGTGAGTGTAGAGAACCGGGGACCCTTTTTACTGGAAACGAGGCATTCGTGATAACGCATCTACATTTTGATTCTTAATCGAAAATAAATGTAGATGTTTTTTTTTATAGGATAGGGTGACAAACGAGCACACAGTCCACCTGATGGTAAGTGGTTGCTATGACCCACAGACATCTACATCTATCCTCAATAAAGAATCAAAATGCAGATGCGTTGTCACCCGTGAGGACTAAGATGGAATGCCTCTTTTCCAGTAAAAAGGGTCTCCGGTTCTCTACACTCACCATACGAAACACAGTAGCGTTAAGCTGCTATTTTACGCTGGTATTCTGTGAGAGCGTGGTCCTTCCCCGGTCCAGCCGACCCATTCGTGCTACAACTATACTACTAATATATAGCTGCGGCATGGCTCTATCAAGTATAAAAAATGTCTATGCGTCACAGCATCCACTTACCATCAGGTAGACTGTGTGCTCCTTTGTCACCCTTACTTTATATAAAAAAAAAGACGTCTCGCACCTTTGGCGGTGCTTCCCGCCGCTGGTCTTAGTAAATTATTAATAATTAATAATTAGCTTATGACGTTATCTATCGGAAGCCATAAGATTATTCTATCATCTTTTCAAGCTGACGTCTTTATTGTGATTGCAAAACTTACGGAAATATAAAGTCAAATTATAATTGTAAGTAATTTGGACGTCTGGGTAATATTTGATTATATCATTTTAATTATTTAAAATTGCACAACGAAGTGTCAAAGTTCAGAATATTTAATTCAGTTAACCAGCAAGAAAGTCGAGAAGTCATTGTTTTTTTTTGGTTTATTTTTATTTAGTTTTACATTTACATATAATTGATTAGGCGATTTTTCAAAAAGAGTTTAATTCCCATAAATCCAAAGTGTAAGGGACAAAATGCCAACCTTTGTTGGCTGAGTGACGACGTTCTAACTGCCCCACGTTCTAACAGCCGACTGATGACCGAAAATCAATCCAAAAATGCTGAACCCAAGTTCCACAGACTTAACGCGTTACCCATGCGATGGTCTTGACTCGCGTTCATCGACCCGCCTGCCTAGCGTAATAACTATCTGCACCTTTGTTAGGAAATGTATGTATTGAATTTCTGTGTAGATCGGACCAAAATTAATAATTAAAAAAGCTGAAGGTACTCCGGATTAACTCTGACATCGGGACGTCAATCACCTCAGTCCCCCGTGACCATGGGTGCTGTAAAGCACCCGAAACGTCGGGAATTAATAAAAATAATTTAATTAAACGCGATATAATCCGTAAAAGTAGTTTTATTCAATGAGAGATATTTTGGTTAATAAATTGCTTCAGTCGTATGTAACTTTGTACCTACTGGGTAAGGACCACGGATTATAAAAAAACAACTTGTTTTTTATATTCCGTGGTAAGGACCCACAAACCAAAGCATGTATCTAAGAGCAAAGTAATAAAAGACATTACAATTTTTAGTTTATAAAACCCCTGTTTAAAATATTTAAATAAGATTTTTATAGTTATTATAAACGACTTATCTATACATCATATTATATACATATTATAAAAATGTTAATTGTAGGTCTGTACTGTACATTGTATATTTTTGTGACAAATATGAGTGAGAGGGACTAAAAATAAGTAATTAAATACATTTCTATCATTTTTAGAAATGTCTGTCTGTCTGTATGTTTGTTCATGAACGCATCACGTCTAAAGTGAGGCACGTACGTACTCGTTAAGAAAATCATAAAGCGTACCTTGGAGTAACATTTAGTCTTGGTTTTATTAAAATCGGTTTATTTTATCGTAAGATATGATAATTTTTTGAAGTATGGCACGAATTTGTTCAAAGGTGGCGTTGAGTCATTCACCATCACGCCACAAAACATCATTCACCCAAGGACGCCACAAAACACATTCCTGAACTGCCTGCATCCATCGACTTTCTGCATGTCTTACCAGGTCTTCACTCCATCTAATAGGGGGACGCCCTACACTTCGTCTACCGGTACGAGGCTGCCACTCGAGAACCTTTCTTCCCCATTAGTAGTCGGTTCTTCGAGCTATATGGCCGGCACATTGCCACTTCAGCTAAATAATTCGTTGAGTCATTAAGTGCATTTTATTCTTATCTCAGAAATCGTAATTAAATGATATAAAATAATGTTCCATAATGAAATACCTATACCTAAAACACATTAAACAAAAATAATAATAAATTGTTTTCGCACAATGATTAAAATACCATTATCTAAACGTAAAGAAGAAGACTATAGGTACTCAACCCAATCTAAGAAATACCTTTTGACGTTTCACTTTAATCATTCCGCAATAAATTTGTACAAGCGTACTCACACGATTTAAAATAACCTTTGACGTAAATCCAAAGAATTATGAAGTTATTTATATTTCATTACAAGTTTAGTTCTTTATCACCAATTTAAATTCGAATCTTTCAAACAAAGCAAAATATTAAAAAAATTAAACATGATCAACTTTTACGCTTGACGTTGTTTCAAAGGTATGTCGTTATACACCTTACCGTAGTTTCGTTTAGTGTATATTTTCTTTGCCGTAGTGTTTGGATGATTCAAATTCATGCTAATGGGAATAATCGGTAAAAATATTCAAATAATCGAATCTTTACATTTTTTTATACTCAACCAAATCTAAAAAATACCTTTTGACGTTTCACATTAATCATTCCGCAATAACTTTGTAGAAGCGTACTCACACGATTAAAATAAAGTTTTTACGTAAATTGAAAGAATTATGAAGTAATCTATATTTTATTACAACATGTTTCTTTATCACTAACTTAAATTCGAATACTTCAAACAAAGCAAAATATAAAAAAAAATACCAGAATCAACTATGCTTGACGTTGTTTCAATGATATGTCGTTATGCACATTACCATAGTGTTTGGATGACTCAAATTCATGCTAAGGCGAATAATCGGTAAAAACATTCAAATAATCCAACTTTACATTTTTAATGTATTATTTGTTTATTTAAATTTTTATTTTCAGAGTTGCATAAGTTACATGAATCATGACTTAAACAAGTCTATTTTTTATAATTTCTGTGAATCCCACTGTGGCGAAGTTGCGAGTAAGTTTAGTAGATGCCGGCTTGTACAATGGTAGTATAGAGTAATTAAGAAGCATTTGAAAAGGAATTGGCTTCCGATACAAAAAAATTGACAAACGCAAAATAGTTAGTTAGAGACATGAATGCAAAGAATAAAATCTTACGAGAAATTAAAAATATAACAAATTGGGACAACGTTATATTCATTGATATGACATGGCTAAACGCCAACCACACTGTGCCTCAAACATGGCCAGATGACACATGCCCGTGGGGAAAAGGTGGGCGCCTCATAATTTGCCATGTGGGATCCGCCGGAGAGGATTTATTAGAAAATATAACTACTATACAAGTGATCACTTGGGCAAGGTAATGGAGAAAACAAAGAAAAACGTTATAGACGACGACTATAAAAGAGATTAATTTTGAATGCATTATAGAAAATCAAATAATAATTAATGTAAACAACTATGATGACGACGACCGCTCAACTAGTTGTAGTGAAAGTGATTAAACAAATTTGCTTTTAATCTAGTGCGGTCTTTAATTTATATAACTTTATCTCTAGAAATTAATATTTTTAAAAAAACTGATAAATTTTGTGTTTTGAGTTATCCCTTTCTAATTTATTTTGGTATTAATCTAGATAAAACTGTTAATAATTACCAAGTCTAAAGAATCGATATCGATATCTCTTAAGAATCGAATATCGTAGGTACCGATTTTAAGTTGGATTTTACAGTTTTTAGTTAGTGCAATTATACTCCACCAAATCTTAGAAATACCTTTTGACAGCTGTCACATTTATTGAACTAGGCATTCCGACTGATAAATCAGTACCTCTAATATTCGATTCTTAAGAGATATCGATTCTTTAGAGTTGGTAATCATTTACGGTTTTATCTAGATTAATACCAGAATAAAGTAGAAACTGATAACTCAAAACACAAATAAATTGTATGGAGTTTTTATGGCTGTTTTGTACACGTTGATAGAATTCACTGATATCTGCTGATACGCCTTTACGAGGTCGATTGTGTTAAAAATAGTGGACAATGCTGTTTTGGCAAAATCCCTTAAATAACTACCGGGGCATCGGTCTGGAAAGGTTCGAGCAATAAGTGCACGGTAGTCTGTACACCAGTTGGAATTCTTTTTTAGCGCTAAATGTAGCGATGATACACATGAACGGCTGTATGGTCTTGTTGTCGCGGACCATCTCTTCAAATCCTTTTTTCGCAGCAAGGAGTTTTTAAAGAGATAGGCGATGTGTACGGGCAGAAGCTGGTGAATCATCAGTAGTATTAATAATGTGCACTGTAGCTTACTTCAGATTCCGAGGTGCTCCAGGTCCTAAGATTCTAGGAAATTTTCCAAAACATTAGCAAAAGCGAAATTATTTAGACAATTGGTTAGACGAAATCAAGGCAAGCAAACAAAAGTGCGGAAAGGCCAAGAAAGAGGTAGGTAAACAAAACACAATCTCTATATATAAAAGACAACTGCTGTCTGTTAGTCTCGCTAAAACTCAAAACGGCTCCACCGATTTTGATGAAATTTTTAAAGGGTTTAGAATTTAGATTCACATCTGGACCCGGTAGGCGGCGCTGTTGTCAAGATCCCGAAATCACCCATGCGTAGCCGGGGTGGATTATATAAAAAAACGTATAACGAAATTGGTTTAGCCGCATAAAACTTTGTAAATGCAAGTGGAGAGTTCTTTGAAAAGATTTAATAATAAAAACTTTAGCCGCAGATTTTTTTTACTTTCGCAAGACTTTTTAAATGGCCTACGTATATTGTTACATGGTACAACAGAATATGATATTCAATATATAAATCTTAAATATAATGCATCCAGCAAAATGCGCAGTTATTGAAACGAACTGCTCGGCGGTGAAGGAAAACATCTTGAAATAATTAAAAATTTTGTACAACCGACTTCAATTTAAATTATTAAGAATAACTCAAAAACTATTGGTCAGACCTTAATCATAATCATTTATATGGGACCACATGAGAAGCACCAGCTTTCAAATAAAAAAAGAATCATCGAAATCGGTTCACCCAGAAAAAAGTTATGAGGTAACAAACATAAAAAAAACATACAGTCGAATTGAGTACCTCCTCCTTTTTGAAGTCTGAGAAATATTTCGAGGGCCTGACGTATTGTATTGTATTATATTATATGGGATGTTATTGTAATATAATCTTTAAAAAAATTATGAAAAAGAGGGTTTCTGCGGAGTTTCATTCGCAGTTTCTTCTCCGGTCAGAGGAACCTCATTTCTAACCGGTAGTAGATTTAAAAAAAAATCATTAATCCGCCAACACGCACTGGCGAAACGCGACGGAGTAACTGCTCCATAACCCTATAAAAAAAAGGCCTGTGCCCATCAGTGGGACGTATATAGCTGTAACTTTACTTTTATTTTGTAAGTGAGCAAAGTGCAAAACAGACAATGGAAATTCAATTGAACTAATTTTACAGATTTTATCGCATTTAATTTTAACTTTTTAATACCCGATGTTTCGGTAAGTAATATAGTAATAAACGCGATAAAATCCGTAAAATTAGTTTCATTTAATGTATAGTGTTCGTGTAAATAAAATTACAATAACATAACATTATAGAAAACGAAAGCAATTCTGTTGAATCAATTCTTATCAACCATTGCATTTGTGTAATATACACAACATAATCTTTATCATCAATACCATTTTTTATGAGCAAACCGTGGCTATTATAATTATTTAAATATCGTTTCAATATTATCACAGATATAAATGAACAGTTAAGTAAAAATAGTCAATACTTTAAAGAACAATTAGACAATAAGAAATAATATAAAAATAAGAAAAAAAGACAATTACCGTCAGTTTATCAGCCGTAGACGGATTGATAGACAATAAAAGTCAAAACATTTTATTCAATTAAGGTTTGTTTAACGCTACTATGAAAGTCAAAATTTACACCGGTTCGCAAAAAACAAGACATTCTCAAAAAAGAATCGGCAATAACCTCTCAATTTTTAAATGGCATGGCCATGTAAAACCAAACAACGAAAAAAACAAATGCAGTCATAAGCGACGCGTAGTAGACATGCATGTCGAGGTCATCGGTGACGCGAACCCATAAGTTTTCCCCTACCAAAAATCGCTCAACGCGGCTGAAAAGTTTTCACTACAATAAAAAATAAAACACATTCACTTTTGCTCTATATTATATAGAATTGTGTTCACATTAATATTTACTTGCCGAGATTTCGTAGTAAATACATTGTTATTAAAAATATGCGCTTTTACTAATAACTAATTTTAATAATTGAAACATATAAATGAACGCTAATCAACGAACGAAGCTCCAGCGAACGACAATTGAATGCAGTAGAGCCACGCTGCAACTGTATTACGGCAGCAGCACAAATGGTCGACTAAAACGTGGAAGAACCACACTCACAGAATACCAGCATAAAATAGAAGCTTAATGCTGCTGTGTTTCGTATGGTGAGTATAGCGAACCGGGGACCTTTTTTAACGAGGCATTCTATCTTATTTTTTTTGAAATAAAATAGGGATTAGAAACGAGCACACAGTCCACCTCTATGGTAAGTGGCCCATAGTCCTCAGGAATGTCAACGCATTATATTTTGGATTCTTAGATATAGGTGCTTATTCTATAAAGAACAGCATTGAAATAAAACGAAGTTTACATGCACATAAATTGTGCTCAGCGGACGGTTGCTAGCCCTATTTCCATTTTCTATAATATAAATTAACGATCTACGGTGCACCATCGTGTGCACCGTAGATCGATAATTACACCGACACCGTAGAGACGATTGGCCTTTCACGATGAAGCCCCATCTCGTGCCACTGTTTACAACTGGTTTAATGAGTTTAAACGTGGTCGCACTAATCTCACCGATGATCTGCGTGAGGGACGGCCTTCTACGGCGACGACTGAAGATAACAACAGTGCTGTGCGGCGTATGATAGAGACTGACAAAAGAGTGACTTATCAGCAGATTCGGACAAGCTTAGGCATCGGTATGAGTCAAGTGCACAAAATCCTCCATGAACATTTAGCGGTCAGGAAGCTTTGTGCCCGGTGGAAACCTCATAATTTGACAGAGGCCCAAAAACTCTGTCGTGTTGATTGGTGTCGTGAAATGGTTCAAAGATTTAACGGAGGTGACTCAAATGCTGTGTTCGACATACTTACGGGTGACGAAAGCTGGATTTATTGTTGTGATCCTGAAACTAAGAGACAGTTTGCTGTCTGGGCGTTTCCTTCCGAGGAGTTGCCAACTAAAGTGAAGAGAGGTCGAAGCGTGGGAAAAAAGATGGTGGCCTCGTTCTTCGGAAGGACAGGTCATTACGCAACAATTGTTTTGGAGGATCGAAAAACAGTTACACTAACAATTGTTTGCCACTTGTCTTGGAAAAAGTTCGGGAGAAACGACCTCGCAGCAGGATCCTCTTTCACCACGACAACGCCTCGTTGCACACCGCCAAGCAAACAATCGACTACTTGGCGACGTCAGACGTGGAATTACTGGGTCACCCGCCCTATAGCCCCGACCTCGCACCTTGCGATTTTTAATTATTTCCGAAAAACAAAAAAAAAAACTTCGAGGAAAACGTTTTATGGACGCCGAGGAAGCAGTGGCTGCGTTTCAAAATGCCATCGAAGAGACCCCTAAGGACGAGTGGGCAAAGTCCTTTTCTCATTGGTTCCATCGGATGCAGTGATGTATTGATGTAAATGGACACTATTTTGAAAAGATATAATAAAACTAATATCTTGCTAGTTTGTTCAGTTTTTGATTTTCTAAGAACTTTCAGTGTCACCCTCGTACACTGCAGCACGGCTAATGGCTCTACCATGCTGGCCAAATATCTACCACAGGTCACAAAACATGCGACGGAAAGTATTACAAAGTGACTATCATTTTTATGTGACAAACTAAAAATATTAACAGTATGTGGATAAGTATCAGTGTTTCACTTTTCCCATGAAATAAATTTTGAAATTCCCACTAGAGGCAACATTTGCAAATAAACTATAAGAATTTCCTTTCATGCTTTACCTACTGCTGTCTGCTAAACTTGCAAACCAAGGCAATAATTGTAATTTCAGTGTAAAATATGTTTTATAATTATTAAATAGTTGTTAAATACCAATAAGGTTACCATTAATTAATATGCTAATGTTAAATTACGTGGCATGTTTAAAAACACAATAACATCTTCCTTATTATAAATAATTATTAGTCACTATTTCTTTATAGCATCTTTATGCATGTCTGCTTTAATGACTTCGACTAAATTCAAAGTGAATAAAAACTATAGTTAGTGAAGAATTAAAATCGTGTACCATTGTGAATCCTATCACTATCTATTATATCTTTCACGCCGTGGTGGCACAACCTGGGTTCATACTCTGCCAACACCAATGAAATTGTTAATTGCATTTTTAAGTGCTAATTTACCATGTGTTCGGCCGTTAAAGAAAACAATTTGTAGAAACCAGCATGTCTGAGGAATACTATATATATTTCGAGGACATATGAAATCCACTACCACGCGGTGGCAGCGCGGCAGACTAATTGCTCCATATCACTCTGAGAATTAACTCTCTCAACTTCAATCACTCTCAGACTAACGTGGTAGAGTCTAGTTTCTGTGATGTTAATGCTGTTAGCCTATGCGGCTCTTACAGCTTGACCGAACTCAGAGCTCGCGGATCACATTAACATAACATGGATGGAGTTATCTAACGGCCGTCCAAACAGGGGGTGGCAGGCCGCGACTCTGACGGCTAACTCGTATCGTTCGTTGTTCTGGGCGATTAGAACCATTCAGGGACGCGGGTGTACGGTGTGTACGCGGTGTGGAGGGTGTGCGGCGCGCCCGTCTGCGGACTCGCTGCGTCCCATCTGTTGTTGTCCTAACAGTGTTTGTGGCACTAGGTGATTGTGTAGTGTTTGTATGTGACTGGTCGGCGACATTTCGGTCGTCGGAATCTAGCGGAACAGGGGGTTCGATTAGAAAGTTGCGGGGCCTCTGGAGGGTTAGTGTAACGTTCGGAGTCGGAGCGTATGTGGCTGCGTTTACCACTAGCGGGTTGGGATGTGTCTCGGCCCTCTCGAAATAGCGCCGAGACATACCCTTGAAATACTAACGTGGTAGAGTCACGGTGCAACCATAATATAGTTGCAGCGCGACAGTATATACGGTACTTATAACAAAAACACAATTTTAAAATTATCGTCTGTCTGTCTGTTTGTTCCGGCTAGTCTCCGAAACGGCTAGATCGATTTTGACGGGACTTTTAATGGCAGATAGCTGATGTTATAAGGCGTAACTAAGGCTACTTTTATTTTAGAAAAAGTATTGAGGTTCCGCGCAAAAAAAATTAAAACCCATGAAATCCAATCGTAATAAATTACACGCGGGCGAAATCGCGGGGAATAGCTAGTTATTCTATAAAAAAAAGAGAGCAGGTCCGTGACCGCCAGTGGGATGTAACTTTACTAGTATATTTTGGTCCCTAAGTCTTCTTCGTCGTTTAATAAAACTTTTTAGAATTTTATCACACATTTATTTTAACTTGTCTTAAATAATTATTTGCTGCACCCATGGTCAGAGGGTGTCCGTATCTAATGATTTATTGCTTACAACATATATTATAGACTATTTTTAAATGCAGGTCTACGTCTAGCTAGCTAGAATAAAAAGAAGTCTAAAAGTTTAAGCATTAAACAATAATTAAGATATCACTACTTTAGTATAAAAAGCGTTACATAATTTATGGAAAAATATGCGATGGAAGTACAAAAGATTTCTTTAATCTTATATACGTCATTTTTATTGTACTATATTGTAATAGATGCAAATAAATGTTTATCAAGGCCCATCAATAATGTTAAAAACTCTTGTAATTATTGGGTTAAAAAGCGTATTATAGTACATTTATATCTTTATTAAGCACAATATAAATATAGCCATATTTTAGTTGCTAACATACAATTATTCTTTATTCACTGTATATTTTATTTGTGCAATTTACACTAGGTATTCATTTGCGTTTTGCACATTTTGTTAATGACGCAAATCTACAGAAACTGAATGCAACTGAAATAAATTTCGACAGCACAGTATTAATTGTTATTACAGCTGGATAGCGCGATTTCTATATAAAGAAACCCAGTTAACAAAAATAAACCAGATTAGAATCTTTAGATTAATACGTGAAGAAAAAACTTTGTACCCCTTTTTATGGACATTGCGCGCAAGGAGTGTGATTTTGTGAGGAGAGTGAGATTTATATGAAGAAGGAGTGCAGAAAGCTAAAATTTATATATAACGGTAATAAATAGAGTTTTCGAATTTTATCTTTTTTATCTTCTCAAACGTACGGGCGCGCGATCACTATTGCGACCAAAAAATGAGTTATTTATTACTGCTGAGGAATAGTTAGAGTAATAAGTATAACTTAAATTAAAAAATTAAAAACTCCAGAAACAAAAAAGCTGATGATCTTTAAACGGCTCTCAACAGATTTTCTTGAAACATAGCTAAGAATACTCTAGATTAAGACACCTTTCGAACTAAAAAAACTTAATCAAAATCGGTTCATCCGTTCAGGATACACACTACAAACATAACACCCCTCCGATTTCATCGGGGATTAAAAATACGCTAGGACAGACGGGAACAAATTATACATTAACTTGTTTATTTATTTAATTTAAATATTTTTCTAACGTTATCCCCACACTAGAATTTTCTCCTGAACAATTATTAGTAGATCATACAAATATTTGTTCCGTGCGGGATTCGAACCCGAGGCCATCAGCGCTGCATCTCATTGCGAAAGTTGGTTTAAAACATGCGATGTCAAGAAAAAAAGTGAAATAATATCTCCAGAGTCCCTCATAATAGATATATCCGTTTCTCGCCGCCCACCTTACTTAAATTCCTAGTTACTACACTTTTAATTACAACTAGGTTTAGAACTAACTTGGGGAAATATTATGCTCCTCTGAACACACTCATTCATGCGATCACACAATGATTTATAAGCAATGCCGATATTATACACAAAATCCATACAAATAAATTTAAAAACTTATGTGTGAGTTCATAAGTAGCGCCTCAATTTGTTAATTTTATATTAATTTTAATTTTAGCCATTACTTGGTTTTTTTACTCTTAGCGGTAAATTTCCTGTCAATATTGAATAACTAGATAGATAGATAGATATATCTATCTATCTATCTATTAAATGACTTACAATTGTCCTTCATTTATAAAACTTCACGTAAGTGTTAATTCTGCGTAACCTTTAATTATACATACTTAATGTTTTTATTTTATATTACTATAAATTTTGTTTATCTTTTAAATCTCATGTACACCTGTAAAGGCGTACCACATGACATTAATGCTTTTGAATAAAACTATTTTTTACGGATTTTATCAGATATAAATTAATATTAAAAAACTGAAGGTAGCCGGGCTAACTGTAACATCGGGACGTCATAAATTTCCGTTCCCCCCCCCGTGACCATGGGTTGCTGTAAAGCACCCGAAACGGAATTAAAATAGTAAATTAAACGCGATAAAATCCATAAAAAATAGTTTTAATGTGTAGTGTTCGCGTAAATATAAGAAATCATTATTAATGCTTTTATAACACAAATTAAAAATTGTACTGTGTTATGTCGATGCATGTAACTTTCAATAAATAAAAAAATACTGCAAAGTTTCTGCGAGGTTAAAATAAACAATCCCACACAATTTCCCCGTGCATTCTCGCTAAAACTATGTAACGGTTAAAACTTACCAATCATAACACATCGGTTTTCAAATCATAATAAAAGCAAAATAAAATCCACACGGAAATTTTACCTAGATTACCAACCCAGCATTTAGCGGCCTCGAAGTCCGGCGTGTGCACGACAAACTCAAAACGCTTCGGGTCATAGGTCGCGGTTGTGCGCATCAAGCGGGCGTCAGAACCATGTGCGATCTCAGTCAGTGCGAAACTTGCCAGTATCTGAAACAAATAATGCAGATATAGCGTCCCAAAATTATTCAGTCAGTCAACGAAACATTCGACAACAGCTAGGCAATAGAATTTTAAGTGCACAACCGGATATTAATAAAATTTAATTGACAAACGAACTTACAGTCCGACATACAATAAGTGGCTACTGCAGCCTATGGCCATCAGCAACGAACTTCAAACAAAGAAGGCCACAGATGCCACTTCCGAGGGCCAAGATTAAATGCCTCACAGCATCTAATTATACTGGATCTCTCTCTTTAACCTTCAGACCGGAACACAGCTGATGGCGTCAGAAATAGCTAAGAGGGTCGTACATACCCAGACAAACTACCTAGGGAGAAAAGGAGTCCTACCACTTAGTTAATTATTTTTAATGTGTACAAATTTCTGTTTCTCAATTTTGGTCAACGAAATATTTTTCTTTCTTTACATAACATACATAAACACTCACGCCTGCTATCCAGAGGGGTAGGCAGAGACTACGGACTTCCATTTGGCACGATCCTGACACACTTTTCTCGCCTCCTTTACATCCATATATCTACGCATACACGCTCGTCGGTTAAGGCTACTCCTAATCTGGCCCATTTTCAATATATCGCCAAATTGGACGATAAACCTTCGTCTAGGGCGTCCCTTCCCGACTCTTCCGTTCACTTCTGCAACATAAATTTGCTTTGTCACTCTTTCCTCGTTCATTCTTTCTACATGACCAAACCACCGAAGCATTCCTTTCTTAATCCTGGTCAAAACGTCATCTTGCAAACCACACTTTTCTCTTATCACACTATTTCTCACCCTGTCATTCAGATTCAGCCCTCATTTATTCTTCTCTCATGCTTCTTCTGCCAGACCCAACTTTCACTACCATACATTAAAGTAGGGACTAACACATCATTATGAATTGCCATACGTGCCTTTTTTGATACATTCTGACTTTTCATAATAGCATGTAGAGCCCCATTCACTCTATTTCCTGCGTTCAATCGTCGTTCTATATCCTTATTATATCTACCATCCCTGCTAAATAAATATCTCAAATATACAAACTCATCCACTTGCTCAATCATCTCCCCTTCTATTCTTATTTCACATAACGTTTTACTTACTTCTCTTTCAAAAACCATCACTTTCGTCTTACTTGCGTTCACTTTCATACCCCTTTCTTTTAATGACCAGTTCACTAAAGTAACCATCATTTGCAACTCGGCCGCCGACGATGCAAATATGACTTTATCATCGGCGTACATTCCTAACATAAATTAAACAAGGTGTACAGCAGGCCTGCCACCACTCCCTCTCCAGCCCTTAGCATTTCGAGTGATGCTCTATCATATCCGGCTGCCTTACCTGCTTTCATGCCTTTCATTGCTTTCATTATTTCATCTACACTTATCTCCCTTCCTCTCTCCACTTCTTTCGGAATTTCTATTTCACTTAATTCAGACGACTCTTCACTCATAAACACGCTTTCAAAGTATTCCTTCCATCTCTTTAAATTAGAAACTTCATCATTCAGCATACAGCCATTCTCGTCTCGTATAGAATTCATTCGAGGCTGTATTGAATTTCCTGGCAGTTCTTACGAGTTTCCAGAACATTTTAATATTTGCCTGGAAGTTATCAGATATCCTTCTATCATTCTTATCCGTTCTTTCTTGCTTTTTATTTTCAACAACTTCTTTTACTCTCTTATTTATACGTCTCTTTTTCTTTCAATCTCATCAATCATACCGTTAGAATTACCAGCTTTGGTTGCTAGTAAATCTAGGCCATAGTTGCTACGCTTAGCAGGCGCGTTGGCAATCGCATTTTATTTTTTAGTTGTTATTAGGAGGACACTGCTGTCAATCTCCTGTTTTTTTTTCCTTTTGCCTCTTACGACACTCTTGGGGCGATATGGGGTGTTGGATATTCTAACACCGCCACTATACGATCGCGCAGCTTTTGGCAGATATTGGGCATATAATGGCTATAAACATAAATTTTTATTAATAACTTGATTATAGCGCCCAACTTTAGGACTCTGAATATGGCTTCAATCGATCAAGTCGATCAGAAGTTACACGACCACTAATAGACGCACCAAAGACTAGGTAGCGCACGTGCCTTAACTCCATACAAATCAGATTTGACTTTGCAGTACGCGTCTTCCCTTGCAGTTTAGATTTTTTTCATACTGCCCCATATTTAATACGCTACTCTATATAATACAAAAATATACGTTGCAGCCGCAGAAGAAATAATTGCAAAAATAACGTTTTAAATTTGTAAAAGTTATTAAGTTCCAGTTCAGGTATCTCGGTCATGTCTTTACTGAGGATCTGACTGATGACGCGAACATAGATAGAGAAAAAGGACTTTGGCGGTTCGTTGCAACATGATGTCCCGAAGTTTTGCACGCTATGCTAGAGAAGGTAAGATAACGCTGTTTAAAGCTTTTTGTCAGTCATTTTACACGTACAGTCTATGGGTTAAGTATACGCAGAGAGCCTAAATATTTAACATTTTAGGCTATAATTATATTGTTATAATAATGGCTTCAGGGTGCTGATGAGACTTCCGAGGTATTGTAGTACTTCAGGGATGTTTGCCAAGCTTTTTAGAGGCCAATTCGGCCTCTCTTCCAAGTGACCACGAAACTGCACATCACTCGATATGTCGACACCGAGGATTCCGATACTGGCTGAGGCAACAAGGGGAGTGCCTTGAAACTGAAGAGATACAACAAAGGGGTTCTTTTTAGCGGTAAACGCGCAAACTTGTGTCTTCTGGGGATTGAACTGGACTAGATTTAGTCGCCCCCAGTCTGAGACTTTGTTCAACAAAGTCTCGACTTCAGACACAAGTTTGTTCCGGTACTCGGCGACGTTTTCTTGAGAAATATTGGCACGGCCGGTGTATAAAGCATCACCAGTGCCGTCGTCTGCATAGCAATGAATGTTACCGGTTTGCAACATATCATTGATATGCAGAAGAAACAGCGTTGGTGATAGCACGCAGCCTTGTGGAACACCAGCCTTAATGGGCTTGTTATCGGAGTACGGACCGTCTACTACGACCTTGATGCTCCGATCTGCAAGAAAACTGGTGATCCAATTGCACAATTTCTCGGGAAGCCCATAGGAAGGGAGCTTCGAAAGATGTGCTTTGTGCCAAACCCGATCGAAGGCCTTCGCTATGTCCAAACAAACTAACGGCCAACGCCTCCCCCTTGGACTCTACTGCCTCCGCCCATCTATGAGTTAGGTAACCTAGAATATCACCAGCTGAGCGACCTCGACGGAAACCGTACTGGCGGTCATTAATCAGCTGTTGATCTTTAAGGTACCGCATGAGCTGGCAGTTAATAATAGTTTCCATTACTTTGGAGAACAACTATGCCTATAACCTTCGCGCAACTGCAAGTAATAAGTTGATAAAGTTTTACCGCTATCTCACGAACGGTATAGCAGCGCATAAAATACGAACAAACAAACAAACATTTATTTTTATATATTAGGTAGGTTTACTTTATCGTACTAAGATGCCTCGTTATCAATTTACAGTATTCCGGAGTCGGTTCAGACAAGCCGTTTACACACATCCATTGAATCATGAAACCATGTAATCCTCTGAAATACGTAAACATTTAAAGAAAATAACTTTGAAATGTATTTGCATTTAAGTACATAATCAAAAGTTATTTATAAAAATAATGATGTGGCATAAATCGTCCCAACTGGGTAAAACCATACTATTGTTATTAAACAAATACGGTTGGTTTTCCTTAGGCTGCGGGTTTCCTGTCAAATAATCTAACAGGCAAAGGCCAATCCTGCTTTTCCTCGTAACTTACTATAAATATATGTTTTGATTGTCAAAAGCAGACCACCAGCTAACATTGTTTATAGCTATGTAAACGGCATCCCCACATGTGTGCGCTACAAAGATTGGCTACATTAGCCACATCAGAGCATATCTCCGAATCCCTATTGATTGTAACGCAGAAATTATTGTCGCCTTAGCCGAAATCACCATGGATGATATTTTATTTTCGGAAAGTTTTTTACTTCTCAGCCCTTACCTACTGGAATTTAACTACATTTACATTACGGGCGAAACCAAAGCAAATGCAGCGTGTGGTGTGTATTTTTATGTATTGTTTTCATGAGGTCCTATTTCGTTTCCTTCTATCTGCATGAAATTTTAACAATTCTGCATGTATTTAACATAGCAGCTTTTTTGCAGTTTAATGTAGAGAGTTTCTTTTGGTCTAACAATTTCAAGCTATGGAGGAGATGATTTGGGATTACGCCTGTTGTGGAGAGAACTATAGGAACTACATATACTTTTTCTTGTTGCCAGATTCTAGTCACTTCATCTTTGAGCTCCGCGTACTTACAATTTTTTTCTGTGATTGTTTCCTGTATGTTGTGTGTGTTGGGGACTGTGTCTATCAGGTAAGTAATTTTATTTATTTTGGCCTGCAGGATTATATCCGGCCTGTAATAATGGATTGATTATTATTATATTATTAGTGGCAATGTTCTTACGGGAAAACGGCGACGTCACGCATCTTGGTAGTTCGAAAATAACTTAATATTTGCGACGAGAAAAATATTTACGGAACCCATTTCGCGAGGATAAAGTGTAACGTGTCATTACTCTCTTTCGTTTAGTGAGCTTTGTTAAAAAAACCCGTTCTTTTAATTTTAGCTAGCATCTTACTTATGCAATACACACTAAATAAGATGAGTTGATATATTAACTTTAAGCACATTGCAATTAAGTGAATAGAAATAATAACGGTTAAAATACAAACTGGGTGACATCCATTTCTAAAACTATAGGAGCACTACAATTTCAACTTAACTGTCGGTTTGAAATTCGAATCGATTTACAAAGATACGTGATTTGATTGAACCTTAGAGTATACATAAATAAACTACTTTGTATCATAAATATGAAGTTATTTTCCGAGTTAGGTTTAAAACAGTAAATAAACTACTTTGTATCATAAATATGAAGTTATTTTCCGAGTTAGGTTTAAAACAGTACAGAGTCTATAAAAGCCATCATCTCCAAGGTAATATCCGTTTGCTGGAAACTAAGAATCAACAGCAGCGCTGTCGTCACGAGGTATGTGAGAAAAAGAACATCGTTAAATTCTCTGCCTACTCTTTAACAATGCTCTTTTATTCACAGAGCCTTGTGTTTGAACCGAACAAAAAATTTAAAATACTGTTTTATATTTTTTATCATTTTGGTGATTAGTTATGTCAGTTACTAGTCATATAGAACGATGGATCTTGTATCAAAATAATAACTCATCCAAATAGAAAACATCTATACAAATAAATAAAATTGAAGTGTCTGTTTGTAATGTCAAAATAACATCTTTTTACTAAATGCATATGAAAGTATATGTGGTACACAAAAATAAAATTTAAAATTTTTTGTCTGTATGTCTGTCGGTCTGTCTGTCTGTTTGTTCCGGCTAATATCCGAAATGGCTGAACCGATTTTGACGAAAATTTCACTGGCAAATAGCTGATATCAGGAGTAACTTAGGCAACATTTATTTTATAAAAACAATTAGGGTTCCGCGCGAAAATCAAAACCCATGAAATCCAACCGTAATAAATTCCACGCGGACGAAGTCACGGGGAACAGCTAGTTTTAAATAAAATGATAAAATTAATAATATGCTCCGTAAAAGAAGCCAAAACAAAAATTGTTTCCTTTTTCGTTTCTTTAAAATGTGACTCGACAGGCTTACCTAGTGTGGATATCAATTGTAGTTGTTTTCAGTCAAATTAACATTATCTTTTTTTATTTTCATTTTTAATCACAAATTGTTATTTTTAAACAATAAGGGTGACACGAGCACACAGTCCACCTGATGGTAAGCGGATGCTGTGCCCCATAGACGTCTACATTTATCCTCAATTAAGAATCAAAATGCAGATGCGTTGTCAACCCTGAGGACTGAGATGGAATGCCTCGTTTCCCGTAAAAAGGATTTCTGGTTCTCTACACTCACTATATGAAACAACAACTTAATGAAGAAAAACCGACTTCATAAACTAAAAATAATAAATTAATTATCATATGATGTAATAGTTTCCGACGTCCGTAAGTACATAGCGTAGCAAAGAATTAAATCCTGAGGTCAGAAGCTAGTAAATTATGCGGTTTTATTCTTTTCGTTTTAATTTCTTTGAAGTCGCTTCTTACTTTACTTAAAGTTTAATTATTACTTTAACTACAAGTTTTAATTCAAATGCATCCCAGGCTGATCATTTGTGAGCACGACACTGAACGATACTGTTACAGCGTCCGTACTTGGTCCGTACTGTAATAAATGTGCGCTTGCGTAAGTGTGTCTGTGTGGAGTTCAAATGTCACTGGAAATATTAGATCTTTACCTATGAAATTGCCGTTTTTTTATGAAATAAGTTAACGTAATGTTTTTCTATATTTTTATTTCTATTAATCAAACTAATCACCCATGCAATCTATGCATCTTTGCCAACGTAGTGGTAGTTTATTGATGCCCTTCTTGAAGAAATCAGCTGGACGAGAGGCAATAAATTCTTCAAAGGCATTTTATACTGCCTCTCGGGCATTATAAATTCTGGAAAAGTAGAAGTCTGCAGGCGGAAGGTCTGGTGAGTAAGACGGATGACGGAGAGCTTCCAACCCCAGCTCTTGTAACTTGAAGACCGTCTGTTGTGCAGTATGACGTCGCGTGTTGTCGTGCAGGAGCAGCGGGGACGAGCGATTGACCAAAGCTGGTTGGAGACGTGGGAGCTTCTCCATCATTGTATTCAGTTCTTCACAGTACACATCTGCAGTAATGCTCATCTCGTTACGTAAGAAGCTGTGATGAAACACACCGGCGCTAGACGACCAAACAGTGACCATCACTTTTCTAGGGGTAAGTTTTCGTTTAGGGCATCGTTTAGGTGCTGAACCAGGATCCAACCAACTTGCTGAGCGCTTGCGATTGTAAACAGAATTAATTTTTCGTCGCAGATAACAATGCGATTCAAAATTCCTTTGTTTGTGTGCCTGTTGAGCTGTGCAAGGCATGTCACGACGCGTACTTCGCGCTGGCGATCATTGAGTTCGTGAGACAGCCATTTGTCAAGCTTTTTTACATGGACAAAATGGACCAATATTGCTTTGATGCTAACGTCGAAAGCTGGTGCTAATTCAACCGTAGATGAAATATAATCAGCTTCCACAATCGCCTTTAATTCGTCATTGTCGACCAAAGTTTTTGGACGACCACGTGGTTCATTTTTTAGGTCGAAATTTCCAGAACGGAAGCGGGCAAACCAATAGCAGGTGGTGCGTTCATTTGTAGTATTCGCTCCGTAAATGTCGTTGATGTTGCGTGCCGCTTGTGCCGCGTTGGTGCCACGACGGTACTCATATTCCACAATTACTCGAATTATTAACATATCCATGATGACGAAAAAGATTCAAATGCGATAAAAACATAACGCTAATCAATAAACAAATGACTAATTTAGAAAAAAAAATACCATGTTTTTAAAATAAAATTAATTTGAAATTAGAATTCTTAGCCAAACAAATTTTTTTTGATTTGAAACGGCCAGTACTGCTAACAATTATTTTTAATTTATCTCAGACATGTAGGTTTTCTCACGATGTTTTATCTTTCACAAATTAAAAAATTGTTTGAGTACAATGAAATTCCCACCTCAAAGCTACCACATCTCATAAACACAGCTTCAATTTGTTTTAATTAAATTACGGCCATAACTACAGAAAAACAAATATTTGGAAAATCCAAAAGGGCACACCTTGAACGCTCATGTAATATTTTGAATAATCAATTTCCTTTTATTAATTACTGAAACACGCATTTCGTTTAAAGGTACAAAAAAATTGTTTCTGTTTAATTGACACGAAATATTTTTGACTGCTTGATACCGGAGATACGTACTTTGTTACCGAAAAAAATTGTCAAATAATTAATAAAATGAAAAATATATACATAGTGAAATTCAAAAGCCTTCCTAAGGATTAAAATCTAATTTAAAAAAAAACAAAGTGATAAGTTCAGTTTTTCGAAAGATATCTTGTTCACGTCCATACCGACCAACTGACCTCCATGTGAAATTATTTTCAATTAACTTTTTTTAATAATAAATGAAATAAATAATCTTATATTAACTACGTCAGAAGTATTAACACAAAATAAATAATAGTACAAGAAGTATTAATTGAAATCTCCTCATGCAATTCGTGTACTTTTTTATTATACAAGTGCAATATTAAAGCTGGTGGAAGTGATTTTAGTTGAGTGAATCGCGATTCCACTCACCAGATGTCGCTACTTGACACAGGTAAAGTTTTTTGTTACAAAATGTCATTTAAATGAGAAGTTAGTTTTAAATAAAAGTTTATCAGTTTCTAGAGTATTATATTAATACACAAAACAATGCCTCAGTGGTTTGCTCTTAAATTTTTTGCACATTTTATCTCTTTTTTTTTTTTTAATTTTGCTACTTTTATGAATATCTGTGGTTTGGTTTATTTATTTTTAATCTAATTAATACAAAATATAACTAATAATACAGAAATAAACATTAATCTTCACATTTTTCGAACAAATTAACTTATAATCTGTCAAATATTACACCTCATTTTAAAGTGGCGCCGCTCTGGTGGCAGAAAAAGTCGTGGATGCCCTCATAGAGCACTTGCTTGGCGTTCGATGTATGCAATTAATTAGTTAACATCGAATTCAATAGAAAAGTATAATCGTAGTTCTAAATCGACCGGCACATATACTTCGTATAAATGGCAAGCAGTGGAACGATTATCGCAAAAACAATTGAACTGTACAAAAATCTTACCTCTCTATTCACAATGGTTGCTTCGTAGAACTTGTGGTGACGCTCGGTGCCGAGGGAGAGCAGGGCATTGGAGAACAGATATATACCGATCGCCATTTTGACCGACACGCTGGGGTTCAGCGATTGCACCGCCTCATTGATGGTCATAATGGCACGAGTCTGTTGACAAAGAATCTAATCTTTTATGATCGCTCAGCAGGTTAAGAGGAGTGAGACAATTTCAGAGGTGCCACAGTCAGTGCCAGTTTTCGAATTTACATAAAAATTGATATTGCATATCTCCGAGCCATCACAGCTTCAATATTGCTGTTTAAATAATATTATTCTAAATTGCAGAGCTATGGCCGACTACCAAGTGGTATCAACATCTCTTTAAGCCAGGTGATAAAAACGCAGACCGGCGACGGGGAGCAGGGTCAAGGGTATGGGACGTCTGGTACTGTCATCCTGAATCTACCTGCCATGAGTGGTAAAGAAAATCTTCCATACAATAGAAGAGAATTATTACGAGATAACAATTATTAAGAAAGGAAGAACATTGACGGCTCTGTGGCGCTTAGTAATGGGTTGCAGCGCCTCAGCGCCCTTAGGCCGCGGGTTCGAATCCCGCACGGAACAAGTATTTGTATGGCCTACAAATAATTGTTCCGGGTCTGGATGTTTGTCTTTGTGAAATTCATGTACGTAAACCACGATACAGGAGAAAAAGCTAGTGTGGAGGTTACGTTTTTAAAAATAATGAATGAATGAAAAACCTGCAACATATACAAAATATACAACATTTATGAGCAGGTAAAGATAAGCTTAATGCGTTCACGGCAGAGAATCATTACATCTGAGTCAGACGAGACTCAGTCGTAAGTCTGGTTTGGAATCCCAGCTAAGCTAATTCGTGCGTTATCATTGTACTGCTATTACTTCAAGGTACGTCTCACGTCACGTGCTGGCGACAAAAGATCATTACCCCATTTCATCCCATAGATGTCGAAAAAGGGAACTAATGGAAAGATACAGATTTTGCTTCCTCCGATACATGGTAGTATAACTACGAGTATTCCGGTATTTCTCTTCTTCTTCCTGCCATTATCCCAAGTAATTTGGGGGTTGGTATAACATATCTTCCTGTTCCATTCTTCTCTATTAGCCGTCATCTCTTTTCTCACCTTTTTAACAGACTTCAAAAAGGAGGAGGTTCTCAATTCGAGTGTACGTTTTTTTTTTTCTGTATGTATGTTACGCGATATCTTCACAGATTGTGAACCTATTTTGATGATTCTTTTTTTATTAAATGGGTTACAATTTTGGAGAAAAAATTCCACCGGGTTCCAAGGGTAGGAAATAAATAACTTCTTTTTTAGCAATTTGAAGTCGGTTTTTACTTTTTGTTGAAAGTTATAATTATTCTTACGAATATCATCCCAGACAGTGCATCCATTTTTTCTTAGGCTTCTCCCTAATCTTATATCCATTCATTTTAAAAGCCAACAATCTTCCTTATATAGGTTACTGATTCGCATACCACGCTAGCCTACCACTTCTATATTTATCCGTGACTGGAACCAATTTCAAAACCCCAGGTGTTTATATCTATACAAATAAATAAAATTGAAATGTGTTTGTAATGTCAAAATTACGGCTTTTTACGAAATGCATATGAAAGTATAGAAATAGAAAGATAATTTTTTTATTCAATATAGATTATAAATAATACTTACTGAAAGTCACTCTTTTGTTTAATTACCACTGGTTCGAAAAAAAATACCTCTGTCCTGGGAAGAACCAGAAAGAAACCCAGCGGGACTTTTTTTTAAAAATAACAAACATAACATAAACTCACGCCTGTCACCCAGAGGGGTAGGCAGAGACTATGGACTTTCATTTGGCACGATCCTAACACACCTCTCTCGCCTCCTCCACATCCATATACATACGCACACACGCTCGTATGCACGTTTTTTAAATAACAACTTACAAATCATGTATGTTGCACAATACATACACAATACACATCATGCAGTTTTACCAGCCGGCACCGAGCGGGAAGCTTCCTGTCCCGGCACCGGTGACGGGACCGGTGGGAGACATCGCCGTGCCGGCGCCGGCGCCGGTAAGTGGAAACACATGCCATAAATTTAATACATTTTATAAATTTTTGCTACCCCGGCAGCCGGACTGTTGCCGCCGCCGGCGCCGTGCCGGCAACGTGAATGGAAAATCGCCCAATTTCTTGTTAGAGCAGGCCTGTCTCACTCCGCGCTTTAAGCATGAAAATATACCTACGCTGCGCGGCCCCCTATGAGGGGCTAATTCCGTGAGATTGTCACGCACGCGCTCGAGCTGACGCGCGCCTTACGTTAACAAAAAAAGTATTTTTCTCTTATAAGTATTTAGCCACTTTTACACAATATTTATTTTTGAGTTTTTATTCATGTATGGTCTCTCAAAAAGCCAAAAGGTACTACATTGCATGCGGGTGCTTAAATAACAATAGGAATGTCGACTTTTCATTCTTTACTATTCCTAAGGATACCGAAAGGTAATATATTATTATTTTAATTAGATCTAGATAATTAGGTACTTAGTTACTGATGCCTTAGTTACAGATTTATTATTTGATTAGTGACCCCACCACAGCTTCGCAGTTCTCGATTTTTTCGCGTATAATGCCAATTACCATAAAAAAACGTTCAGTGTAAGTAGACCTCCCAGTACTAGTGACTGCCTACTAATGCAAGATCAGCATATACTGGATATTAGTTAAACACTTGGTCGATAAAAGAAAGATATTGAAAATAACAGCACTTCTCATTGCCACTCTTTCATTAATAATGAAGTCGCGTGCATGTTTGTAAATAGCAAAAAATGTGAAACAGACAAGTGACGGCTCCGTGGCGCAGTGGCTAAGTAATGAGTTGCAGCGCTAAGAGCCGCGGGTTCGAATCCCGGACGGAACAAGTATTTGTATGGCCTACAAATAATTGTTCTGGGTCTGTTCTATGTATGTAAACTGGCCCTGCGATACAGGAGAAAATCCTAGTGTGGAGGTAACGTTTTTTAAAAAGAGAGGAAGAGAGACAACTAATGAAATTAAAAACTTTGTACACAAATTGTACAAAAATTGTGAACATTTTTTTATTCAGCTGTTATCAGGAAGATGCTGCTGTCCATCTCCTGGTTTAGCTAGTGGATATTCTTACACCGCCACTTCAAGGTATAACATGGAATAGAAGGAAATATACAGACAAAAGCAAGGGCTGTTTTATTTTCTAATTAAAAAAATCTTTTGTCTGTACGGCGTGTTCTCAAACGCTTCTTCCAACAACTGTTGGCATGAAGAAACATCAACAGGGTTGTGTTAAAGAAGCTTTTGGGTAGGCAAATTGTATAAACAAGTTACGTATGCTTCCATTCAACACATAAGCTATGTTGAGGCTAAGAAGGCAATGCTTTCTGTTCGCACGTCACTGGTTTCCGACGCTTCCAGCCTACTTTACACTTGGCCAACTTTACAGCCTAGACTTTCCAGGTCTATAGAGAAAATAAAAACTATTGCACAGGAAGAGACATTCATATTTAACAAAAATATGCATATGAGCTCCAAAACCATTAAACTACAAACGACATCTATTTCGAGAAGAAAAGAGAGAGGCCTGGGCAAAGGTGTTAACGGAATACAATCCGGTCGTCCTACAAATAACGAAAAAGACAAATGAAAACTATTTATATCTACATCCTTGACAAATCATTAGCGATAACTAAAAAAAATCCATTAGTAAAGGCATTAGTCAAGTTTAAAAGTAGAGACGTAATCATCAAAAAGTCCACCATTTCTCAAATAGATGTTCTTGACAAGTTAACATAGATACATACAGATTGTATATACACAACACCTTAAACACCTTATCAGTTATTGTCCACTCAAAGAAAAGTTTGGAACCTAGTAATGTACGAACAGAACGCAATGCCTTCTTAGCCTCAACACGGCCTATGTGTTGTGTCCTAGAAACATACGTAGCTCGTATATACAATTTGTCTGCCCATGATATTCTTTAACACAATCCCGTACATCTGTTGGCATGAAGAAGCATTTGAGAACACGCGTCTGTCCGTACGAAGGGATTTAACACGATAACTATTTACGTGGTAGAGCCACGCTGCAACTATGTTATAGTTGTAGCACGAATGGGTCGGCTCGACCGGGGTAGGACCACGCTCTCACAGAATACCAGCGTAAAATAGCAGCTTAATGCTGCTGTGTTTCGTATGGTGAGTGTAGAGAACCGGAGACCCTTTTTACTGGAAACGAGGCATTCCATCTTATATATGTCTATGGGCCACAGTACCCACTTACCATCAGGTGGACTGTGTGCTCGTTTTAAAAACCTATTTCTTTAGTACGGGGTAACAGGACTTGTGTAAGGGATAACATGGCATATTTTCAAGGATTACTTTGAAATTATGCCATGGCATCCTTTACATACTTAATAGCTAAGTCACAAAAAGAAGGAAAATTTTTGCTTTACTTTTGAACATGGGCCTTTGACACAGTAGGTCGTATTTTCCTTAGTCAACTCATAATTTCGAATAATTCAGTTTTATTCAATAGTCTTTCTTTAATTATTACTACAAGTGGTAAAATTACAAATTTTGGTACAACCGACTTCAATATAAATTGTTAAGGATAACTAAAAAACTACAGGTCAGACCTTGATCAAATTTATGGGACCACATGAGAAGCACCTGCTTTCAAATAAAAAAAGAATCCTCAAAATCGGTACAGGTAGAAAAAAGTTATGAGGTAACACACATAAAAAAATACAGTCGAATTGAGTACTTCCTCTTTTTTGAAGTCGGATAAAAAAATATCTTTGTGATGGGAAAAACCTGAGAGTGCTTAAAAAAAATAAAAAAAATATGTAATATGTTGTACAATTAATTGAACAAATTTTAGAAACAGCTTGGTAGAGAGCCATCAAGTTATTTCCAGGGGTTGCTATTATCGTTCACGTATTTCTTAACATTATAATTTTTAAAACTTGGCGATTTACGTACATACACAATGTTTAGAAATAGATGAACATACACAATTTTATGCCCATTAATGAATTACTGTCGTGACACTAGTTACTAGGTTATGTTTTTACTAGATGAAATGGCATTCTAATTTTACCGTTAGAGCCTATTAAGTCCACTGCTGAACATTTGCCATAGTTGCCACGCTTGGGGAGCGGGTTGGCAACCGCAATTTTTTATTTTTTATCGTTAATAGGAAGACGCTGCTGCCCATCTCCTGATTTGTTTCCCTCTGTCGCCTCTTACGACACTCACGAGATGACATGGGGTAGGTGTTATTCTTGTACCGCCACTACACGGCAAGTTTTATAAAGACTAAAATATTAAACACACTTAAAATACAGTTAATCATGAAGTAAATGTATTAACGTTCTTACTCTTTTACTGTAGCTCGACTTGAACATTTCTTTGGTTAAAAATTTGTATTCATTGATCTTTTTCAGTTGCAGCTGAGTGAGACGTTTCTGTTCCTCCACCGAGGGTGTGACTTGATTGTGTGCAAACAAGGGGTCCTTCTCAAGTGTGCGCCATATCTTGTACTGTAGGAAAAAATTGTCCCATTAATTTCCTGTCGTTACAGCCGTCAAAGTAGATGTGTTAGAGCCACGCTGCAGCTATATTATAGTTGTAGCACGAATGAGTCGGCTCGACCGGGGTAGGACCACGCTCTCACAGAATACCAGCGTAAAATAGCAGCTTAATGCTGCTATGTTTCGTATGGTGAGTGTAGAGACCGGAGACCTTTAAGACTGGAAACGAGGCATTCCATCTTAGTCCACAGGGGTGACAACGCATCTGCATTTTGATTCTTAATCGAGGATGAATGTAGATGTGTATGTGGATGATGTATCCACACATCATCAGGTGGACTGTGTGCTCGTTTGTCACCTTTAATCTATACAAAATATAAGGTCGACCATTTCTTTCTTCATATCTCAAAGTTAGTCGACCGTGCTGAAATTTGTTCTACCAGCGGTACAAGGTTAACTAAACAGGGTCTTTATCTATAAACGTCATTTGAAGTCTATGTATCGAATCGTTCGGTTTTAGGCGGCATTTGAAATCGTATAATCAATTTCAAAAACACAAGTAGTAAAATTAAAAATTTTGTACAACCTACTTCAATTTAAATAAAATGAGAACATCATCAATGTAGTCGAAGACAATTAAATACGCATTATTAAGGATAACTCAAAAACTAATTGTCAGATCTTGATCAAATTTATATGGTACCACATGAGAAGCACCAGCTTACAAATAAAAAAAGAATCATCAAAATCGGTTCACGTAGAAAAAAAGTTCTGAGGTAACACACATAAAAAAACATACAGTCGAATTGAGTACCTCCTCCTTTTTTGACGTCGGTTAAAACAAACACGTTGCGCAAATATTTTCCCGTCGAGTTCCATTTTTAAATGAAACAGAACATTCCAATTTAGCTTTACTTTAATTTACTAGGCTGTAGGATTCCTTTACTGCCTAGGAATCCGTCCGAGTAGGTAACTATTTCTGCCGCCAAATAGCAGTGCTTGCACCGCTCTGTTCCAGTCTGAACGGTATGGTGAGCCAGTATAATTGCAAGCTTGGAGGCATTCCATTGTGGTTTGGTTTCAATAAATAGTTTGTTTTAAAAAAATATATAACTTCAGAGAATGTTTCATTTAGCTGTTTCTTTTGCGATATCTTAACCGTAAACGGGTTTTAATATATTATATATACATTTTAATAAAATTGAAGTATGTCTACAAAATCGTCGCTACTTTTCAGGGTGCGTGTGTCAAATGTTGCCAGATTCCACTGGACTTGCAACTTCTGATCCACCATTTCCATGGCGGCCACCGTAGCCAGGAATAGCAGAGCCACCATTTCTTTGTACCTTTAGTCATGGGTGGTATATTGCCGTAGTTCCACGCTTGGCAAGCGGGTTGGCGAACGCAATTTTTTATTGGAATTTTGTTATCAGAAAAATACCTACTGCTGTCTATCTTTTGGTTTGTTTCCCACTGTCGCATCTTACGGTACCCATTACTATTATACATCGTTTAATAAGATTTTTAATTTCCCTTTACTTTTAAAAAGCCTATCGTCGTTCCCATTATGACATCGTAGGAAATCTGGCAGTTAAATGTAAACAAAATTCATTAATAATAGATCGTGGAAAAAGTTTCTTCGTATTTTGTTTGTATAAAATTGAAGATAAATCTCTTTGGTTGTACTGTTTGTATCTGGCTGGTTTTAATATCAATACATATAGGACATTAAGAAAAAAAATAAAAGTAAAAAAACACTTTCAATTGTTTTTCTGTCCGCCAAAATGAGTGAATCTAACGAAGAAATTCGATACATTCTGAAGTTTTATTACAAAAAGGGAAAATGCGACTCAAGCCGCGAAAAAAAATTGTGACGTTTATGGACCTAATGCAGTGTCAGTAAGAGTAGCACAAAGTTGATTCAAGCGTTTTCAGTCCGGGAATTTTGATGTATGTCGCGATGCAGGTCGCTTTGGTCGCCCTCATACAGATAAAGTCGATGCCATTTTTGAAAAAGTAGAGCAAGATCGGCATATTAGTAGTTATGATATAGCCGAGGAATTGAGGATTGACCAGAAAACAGTTTTGACCCATTTGAAAAAGTGTGGCTATACAAAAAAGCTCGATATTTGTGTAACACACGAGCTCACTGAAAGAACCTAATGAATCGGGTACTCATTTGCGATTCTCTATTGAAACGTAATGAAACCGAACCATTTTGAAAAGATTTATCACTGGTTATGAAAAGTGGATCACCTACGACAAGAACAGCCGAAAAAGATCATGGTCAAAGGATAGTCAAGCTCCACAGACTGTAGCGAAACTCGGATTAACACGCAATAAGATTATGCTGTGTGTATGGTGGGATTGGAAGGGCATCGTTTATTATGAGTTTTTACCGCCGGGCAAAACCATCGACTTGGATCTCTGCTGCCAACAACTAATGAGACTCAAGCAAGAAATTGAGAAAAAAATGCCGGAATTGATCAACAGAAAAGGAGTAGTCTTTCATCATGATAACGCCAGACCACACACATCTTTGGTCACTCAGCAAAAATTAAGAGATTGGTTGGGATAAGTTAATGCATCCACCAATATAGTCCTGACCTTGCACCCTCACATTTTCACCTGTTTCGGTCTCTTCAGAATTCTTTGGTTGGTGTTAGGTTAACATCAAGAGAGGAGTGTCAAAACTACTTGTCGCATTTTTTTGATCAAAAATCCCAAGATTTCTACAGCATCGGGATTATGTCACTACCTACAAGATGGCAACAAGTTATCGAACAAAATGGCACATATATATTATAATTAAATGTAATTAAACTTTGAAAAAAAAAATGTCTTGAATTTGTATATAAAATACGAAGAAACTTTTTCCCCGACCTTTTATGTAAAAACTATACACATTGTTCCGTATGAGGCAGCATAAGTTCGCTCAGCGAGTTATGAGAGTCTATCAAGCAGGGAATAGGCATAGAGGGCTATGTTCATAAATAATTTTTATTGTCAAATCGAAAAAAAATATTAAACAAATGGTTTTGATGATTATCTAGTAAACTGCAGGGATAAATAAAAAAATTACGAACATAACTATTTTGGTTTGCCATTTTACACGAAAAAAAGGTCCTAACACTTTAACCTTCTATCTTATAAAGATACAAAGTCGAGTTTAACATATTTTTTTTACTTCTATATCATGAACATACATAAGACCTTTTTACGTGAAATTAATAGATCTTCTGTCTTTTATTTTAAACATGTTCCTATACCGCACATATTTTCCAGATGATGGCAAAAACGGAGATTAATGTAGGTTTTTCAACAGTTGTCGTAGTACTTGCCCAAAATCAGCCAAGAGCAGTGTCAAGGGTACGGGACGTCTGGTACTGTCATCCTGAATCTACCTGCCATGAGTGGTAAAGGAAATCTTCCATACAATAGAAAAGAACTTTTAGGGAATAATAATTATTAAGAAAGAACGAAAATTGACGGCTCTGTGGCGCAGTGGCTTAGCAATGGGTTGCAGCGCTAAGTAATTGTTCCGGGTCTGGATGTTTATCCTTGTGAAATTTATGTATGTAAACTGCCCCCACGATATAGAAGACAATTCTAGTGTGGAGGTAAATAAAAAAAATAAAAAGTAAGTGGTTACTAGCCACTACCACTATTAGTATACTCGTATATCTACAGATTTTTGCAAATAAGTAATCGCTAGTCGATTATAGAATTAATTAGCCACCACTTACTCGGCGCCGTAGAGCTGTCTCTGAGCAAGCACTGCGCCGAACCCATACAAGTACAACCCCGCGTCTCTGGCATCACTATAACATTATTATAACTAGGTCGGAGTTGTAATGCGGCGATATCTTGTCTTGTCTTGTTGTCTTGTGTGATTTTTATATCCACAATCAAAATGTGACATGTTTTCAACATTATCTCTCGCTCGTAAAGCGAACACTATTTGTGCTGCGGCTGACGATGTAGATAGACTTTCGTCTTGATAGAACCTTTGGACTGCACCTCGCACGCATTATAACTTTGTGCTAATTACAACGCTTTGTTGAATGCTGTCCTTAAAATTTCTCCAATTCAAGCACAAATGAAGTTACAAGTTCTGTTTTAAAACCTGTGCAAGGCCCTTCACAATTACACTCCTGAACATTGGTCTTTTTAGGAACGCTTCAAAACAGGGTGCCGAGCCATTTGCATCCAGCGACTTACCAGGTCGTCATTCCAGCTAAGAGGTGGGGACTGGACTGCCCTACACTTTACTTACTAGCACGAAGTTGCCACTCGAAAACCTTTCTTCGCTATCAGTTTTACTCATATAATAATAATGAGTGACTAAGGTCCTCATCTCATCTTATACCTAGATTTAGGTACATACTCACTCTGCTCGAGTCCAGTCTGGAAATGTTCGGATATTTTAAAAGAAAATACAATCTTAAAATAGCCATAGAATAAAATTCTAAATTTAACTTAACTAACAACAGCCTGGACTCAAACTACTTATAAAATTTGGTGGTATTAGGTGAAAAAAGATTTTTTTCACCTAATACCACCAAATTTATTTGATTTGAGATGAGATTTGTCAATATCATTAGTGCCCCTGTGGTAGCAGAGTCAACGAGTTTGGGCTTCACAAACTTTCAAGTAAGAAAAGTGCTGGTAGGTTTACCCGTCACGATTCTTTATAAATGTTGCCTCGGTTTTAGAGCCTTGTGGAATATTTAGAGACGATAGCAAGAGACCCGACGGTATGACTTTGGTCCCTTGGGAGACAGGTAAAACCCTAGTGTGGGATGCTACTTGCGTAGGCACTTTGACAGCCTCTCATCTCAGGGATACCTCGTTTAGAGCCGGGGCGGCATCAGAGGCAGCTGAACTAAGTAAGTAAATATGGGTCTATGAGAGATGACTACATATTTGTATTTGCTGTAGAGATTATAGGTCCGTGGGGTCCAAGTGGTGAAGTTTTTCAACGTAGAGCCATGATGCAGCTATATTGCGATTGTAGCACAAATGGGTCGGCTCGATCGAGGTAGGACCACGTTCTCACAGAATACCAGCGTAAAATAGCAGCTTAATGCTGCTGTGTTTCGTATGGTGAGTTTAGAGAACCGGAGACCTTTTTAATGGAAATGAGGCATTCCATATCAGTCCTCAGGGTTGACAACGCATCTGCACTTTGATTCTGAGGATAAATGTAGATGCCTATGGACCACAGCATCCACTTACCATCAGGTGGACTGTGTGCTCCTTTGTCACCCTTATTCTATAAAAAAAGCTGTTCACTCTCGAGTTTTTTTTAGTCTACGCTCATCCCATCATTTTTTAGAATAACATGTATGTAATGATACATATTATTCTAAAAAAATTATTTATTTTTTCACATAAGATAAAAATTACGTTATCCAAATGGCCAACATTTTATGGATTAGTGTCATAGTAAACAATAAAAGGTTGAACTGTTGTGTAACTTATCAGTTGGAGTGGGCGATTCAAACTTGATAAATAGAATATTTTACAAGACTGTATATATCAAGGTCAATAAAAAAAATTAATTTATCAAGCAAATAACACATATATTTCTACTCAGTCTTATTGGGCTATTAAATAACTATTGATGACAAAGTTATTAACTTTGTCGAATTAATTGATTTACAAATTTTTGTCTTTTTATTTTTATCAAAAGAAGACAAAAGTTAAATACAGCCAATAAATACTATTGCACTACACTATTGCGATGATATTCCGGACGTCACTCTGAGCGAGATTAGAATGGCTCTCCAGCACCTTAAAAACGGCAATGCCCCAGGCGAGGATGGAATTACAGCGGAGATTCTGAAAGCGGGTGGAAAACCGGTACTTGTAGTCCTTCAGAAGCTCCTTAATTCCGTCCTCCATGGTGGCACTACACCAGAGGCGTGGAGCAGAAGTGCGGTGGACTTGTTCTTTAAGAAAGGCGACAACGTTCTCTTGAAGAACTACAGACCGATTTCCCTTCTGAGCCGCGTCTACGTGCTGTTTTCGAGAGTCATTACGAATCGTCTCGCATGCAGACTCGACGACATCCAGCCTCCCGAACAAGCCGGTTTCCGAAAAGGCTTTAGCACCATAGACCACATACATACCCTTCGGCGAATTGTACAGAAGTCCGAGGAGTACAATTTGCCAATATGTCTGGCGTATGTGGACTATGAGAAAGCCTTTGATTCCGTCGAAATTTGGGCTGTGCTGCAGTCCCTTCAGCGGTGCCAAGTGGACTGTCTGGCATATCGAAGTGCTGAAGTGTTTGTACAGTACAGTAATGCTTTAAGATGAACATGGACAAAACGAAGATCATGTATAACGTCCATGTCACACCTATGCCGGTAGTTGTTAGGAGCATTAAGCTCGAAGTTGTTGACGAATATGTTTACCTGGGACAAATAGACCGACTAGGTAAGTCCAACTTCGACCGAGAGGTCAATCGACGGATTCAACTCTGCTGGGCAGCGTTCAGGAAATTACGACACATCTTCTCGTCAAGTATACCACAAAATGTGAAAACTAAATCGTACAACCATTGCGTGTTGCCAGTGATGACTTATGGATCTGAGACGTGGTCCTTCACTGCTAGCCGTATGAGGACGCTCAAGATCGCTCAGCGAGCTATGGAGAGGGCTATGCTCGGGGTTTCTTTGCGTGATAAACTTAGGAATGATGATATCCGCAGTAGAACCAGAGTGACCGACATAGCCCAACAGATTAGTAAGCTGAAGTGGCAATGGGCCGGCCATATAGCTCGAAGAACCGACAACCGATGGGGAAAAAAGGTTCTCGAGTGGCAGCCTCGAACCGGTAAGCGAAGTGTAGGGGACCCCCTACTAGATGGAGTGACGATCTGGTAAGACATGCAGGCAGTCGATGGATGCAGGTGGCTCAGGACCGTGCTTTGTGGCATTCCTTGGGGGAGGCCTATGTTCAGCAGTGGACTTGTGATGGGCTGTAATGATGATGATGATTGAAATATGCAATATTAATAATTGTTTTATTATTTATTATTTAGGCATAAAGGTATTTAGTTTATTTTCGCTGTTTTTTCAGTTAGCTACATGTTAATATTGTTATGAGTGACAATTAATTTCTATGATTATTTAATAAACAAATTTCATTAGAAATGTTTAAAAAGAAATACAAAAATTATAGCGGAGATGTATGATTGGTCTGTATGAATGTGAACAAGATATCTTTCGAAAAACTGAACTTATCACTTTCATTTTTTTTTTATTAGCTTTAGGTATTTTAATCTTCAGGAAGCCTTTTGATTTTCACTACCTTAAAATTAGTTTTTTTTTAATTGGCCAATATTTTTTTGTAGCTTTAAAAGAAATATGTGTGCACTCTTGGATTTTCCAAATGTTATTTTTGATATACATATGACAAAAGGAATAGTTAGTTAAAATGCTTTATTAATTAAAAATAATTATTATTTGATAAATATATTAATATCCTAACTTTCATAATCAGCCTTTTGAATAAACTACTGGACAGGAGTATTTTCAAGAATGAACACAAAGTTTCAGCGCTCAGAAACTCATAGTTTTCAAGAATTAGGTTAATAGCTAATTATTAATACAATCTTTCATTATTAATCTCGCTTGTTTGACATTAAGTGTACACATTTGTTATAGTGCTGTTTGTTATTGCTATTTGTGTTGGGGTATTACATAAATTTAAATATTCTTATTTTTGTACTTTGCAATTAAAATTAAAAAGAACTAATATTTATTTGATTATAAAATAAATATGTTACAATTAAAACTATTTGATGGTCAAAACTAGTTTTTATCAACGAAAACTGTTGAAAAAAGTATTTTTGACTAAAAAAATATTGGGTAAAAGTAATAAATAAATATTGACCAAGACTGGTAGTTAAAATCACTTTTGGTCAGAAGTATTTAGTAAGCAAAACTTTGCTATTTTAAAAATGTTTATTGCCCATTGATTTTAGGACAAACTAGTTTTTTTATAGGCCAGACTAGTTTTTTTATTGGCCAAACTAGTTTTTGTAAGATCCTGTTGGGAAAATTAATGTCAACGACAGTAGGTTAAGGTACGGCTGCTCAAAACCCCAAAGCCGCATACATCTAATTCATATTGCCAGGCTTAGCAAAAACTAATTTGGCCTAGGAAAACTAATTTATCCTAAAATCTGGTTTGGCTGGTTACAGAGTGAGACTGCATATTTGTTCAATACTAGTTTTGAACGGAATTTCAAAAAATAATATGCATTTTTGAGGGAGGCTTACGGGAGGTGGTGCCCCTTCACTCCTTTTATTTCAAAAACATTTGTACCAAAATGCTTGAAAACTATAAGATTTTCAAAACTTTATACAAAAAACTATGCATTTCCGAGGGGGGTTGGATGGCGGGGCACCCACCCCTCCTTACCATCTCCATTATTAATAATAAGGAGTAGTTAATAAAAACTTCTTCTGGCTATACCAAGAGCGGTTCCATTTAAAAAAAATCTCCCGTAAAGGTGGAAAATAGGGTATAATAAATATTTTTTGAACTATTTAGATAACATTCTAGTTGTTACATTGAGCTGGTGATACTGTTTAGTACACTTGAGTGAATTAAACAATAAAAACCAGTTTGAATGGGAATATATGATTTTCAATAAAAACTAAAAAATGACAAATTAAGTTTTAAAAGAATTTAAAACTTAATTTGCTTTTGCTTTAATATTTCATAAATAGAATCTTACCTTAAGTTTCAATAGCTCAATATCTCCTTCAATGGACAGTTTAAGGCGTTTCCAGTCGAACGATGCGGTGTTTCTATAAACGTCCAGGGGCCCACTTAGGAGTTCCGGGATAAAACTAAGGTCTTCCATATCCTAAACAGAAAGCACGTTCCTATTTAACCTTCTACAGACTACTAAAAACTTATACTATACGCATTAACAAGTGACTTATAATAACTAATAAACGTAAAAAAATGTACGTGTTTTCATAAATTAGATACCACTTATGAATTTATTGGTATGGTGAAACAAATTAATAGAGAAAATTAGTGTTTCACCTTAGCGTATATACTCCAAAAAATATTATATGCTAACAGCGCTTTGCCGGTTTAAACAAGACTGAAAATTAGCATTGAGTAGCGGGCCTTAAAAAGCGAAAAAGCCACTGACTATTATTCTGATAAGGTAAGTTGACTAAGAAATATTGAGCTATTCTCTGACGACGAGACAACGACGACAGTAACAATCAGTGTGGCCCACTTAAAATAAGAAAACAAAATAAATGAAGCAGAAAAGCTCCCAAAGTCACCAAAAAAAATGCTTAGGTTATGAGGACAATACTTAGCATGGCAATGAACTAAAACACAATTAAAAAATATTTTCATCAATATTATCCATCCATTACAGTCTATACAAGTCCACTGCTGATCATAGGCCTCCTTCATACATTTCCTCATGGAGAGATTTTGCCATAGTTGCTACGCTTGGCAAGTGGGTTGTCAACCGCAGTTTTTATTATTGACGTGACAACGTCTTATAAATTGGTTTGCCGGGTGACACTTCAAGAAACTGCGTTACGCTCCGCTCACGTTATGCGCTCACAATGAGAGCGAGTGAGAGGCACGCGTCCCTTCCACTGGGCATGGTTAGCCCGCCTAAGAGCGAGAGAGACAGACATAAAAGCGTTGTCACGTAAAACTTTCGCCCGTATACCGACTTTACAGGCAACCAATTTTTGTGTTGTAATCAGGAAGATGCTGCTGCCCATCTCATGTTTCATTTTCCCACTGTCGCATCTCACGACACCCTCGGGGCGATATGGGGATATATGGACGATATTTCACCAATTTATTTATTAAAAATTATTAAACGTCTGCAATAATATTTAACATTATTTTTTGTAGTTAAAGATCTCGTGCAATGTGACGTAATACGCAACTGGTTGTCGTAACAATATGTTTATTTACGTTGTGTATGAATTTGATACTGTTTTTACACCTAGTATTCAATTGTTATTTAAATTCATTCTTAAACTTTTGTACTTTGCACTTTATATGTTTTACTGCTTGACCTGGAGGTAGGCTGGAAGAAAATGTCCTGTGGCATTAAGTCTATGTTTTTGAACGCATTTGTGAGCAAACAAACAAAAAGACAACCGATGGGAAAAAAGGTTCTTGAGTGGCGGCCTTGTACCGGTAGGCGAAGTGTAGGGTGGCCCCTCACTAGATGGAGTGACGACCTGGTAAGACATGTAGGAAGTCGATGGATGCAGGTGGCTCAGGACCATGCCTTGTGGCATTCCTTGGGGGAGGCCTATGCTCAGCAGTGGACTTGTGAAGGCTGATGATGATGTAAAGCGTGCTCTAGAAATAAGAGAATACTTTAAAAGAAAACTCATTGCATTATCACGTTATACACTTAAGCTGCTTTATTATATTATGTAAAGTAATCTGTTCTAATGTTACTATTTTCATAGAGAAAACTAGCAAAATGGCAGAAAATTGCTCACATATGGTCACATTAGTGGCAAACGTCAAATTGAAACATTTTCCCGTAGAACTTATAATGGTGGCTCCACACATGTATTTGCGTATTTGCTGTATTTGACAAATATAGCCAATAACGAATATGGCTTACCGAACGTCTGTCGGTTTTTCAAGGCACATCAAAGGAGACAAATAGGCAAACACACAAATATTCTGGCCACACATGGTCAGTCTCTCAAGCGCGCGAACTGTCAACCAGTACGGACGGACCTGTTTATAACCACTTAATAAGTGATTATTTAGGTACCTACCTAAGGAAAATGAATTGGGACAAAGAAACCGTTGTAAGGTTCTAGAACTTTACCAAATGAACCCATGCATTTGGGACCCTGGAAACGAGGGGCATAAAAACCGGCAATGAGTAAACGACGGAATGGAATATCATTAAAGACAATTTTTTTGTATTTTTTATAAAATCCAGCTGCAAGTGCAACGTCCATTTTGTAGGTACAACTACTTTCTGCTAGCAAATATGTTTAATTTTTTGGTATTTGGCTCCATATGTAGACGGTTGTATCGCCTATTTGCCTGTACGTCGAATATTTTGCCAAATACGGCAAACATGCAATCACAAATACAAATAGCCATGTGTGGAGCCACCATTAGCTTATTACCCAAGTTACAATAGTAAGTTTACTTTATGAACACAAATGATTTACATTTGTGTTCATAGATTACTGTACAATTGTGTTTATGAGTTTGTCACCGCAGACGCAGACAATTATAATTACCTATAAAGATCGTAATCTATTCTTCAGCTTTTAATTAAACACAGACAGATATAATAAATTATTAAAATTACTATAGTTTTATTTAAATTAGTTTGATAATAAAATAATCGTATACATGACGTAAACTGTAAAAAGACAATAACGTTTTTTCTTATTTTTCTCAGCACTCAGAGATCATGGTGGGAAACGGCAATTTTGAAGCATTTATAATTATTAAGTGCTTAAATCTTATCTAAATATATAATATAATACCTATATTATAATATCTTAGCTTAATATGACTTAAATCTGACAGAAAATCTCACAAAGTTGATCGGCTTTGTATAATCTCAACTCTTAAATGTATATACAGTAAGGAATCCACATATATGCAATAAATGAAACCACAAGTAATACTAGTCCATAGAAGTGTAGTAAAATTAAATATTAGGTCCTTACATATGAAATTGGCGTTTTGTACGGGAGGAATATAAAGTCAATTTTTTTTGTAAAATATATTTAATTAATCAAAGTGTGCACCGTTGTTATCTATGCACATATTTGCCATCTCATAGGTAGTTCATTGATCCCTTTACTAAAAAAAACATGGGGGCGAGAATCAATAAACTCTTTGAAGGCGCTTTGGACTGCCGCATGGGAGTTGAATTTTTTCCTGTCCGGTAGCGAAGCATCCATAGAAGCCGAGAAGCCGGGCTTGCCCGATCAAACTGCTCAATCAATAATATCAACTAATAAAATCACTCGTAAACTGTTTCAAACTATTTCAAATTTCCCGCGCGCTTCTCTGTCGCTGTTCTACACAGGCCATAGATTACTGTATATACACAGGCCTTATAACGTCAACACGCGGCAAAACTGCGCGATTAGGTTATCATAAAAATTAGTCGTCTCTCTCGCACGCGTGGGCTTTTACCGGGCTTTCGAGAAGACGATCGCTCCCTTTCTAACCTGTGGTTAAATGTTCTAAAATGAAATATAACTACGATTGTTTGTATAGCAATTTATACGTAGCGAAAAGCCCGGCTTTTAGTGTGAAGTTAGTCATTAGTCAAGCGCGGGCGATACCTTTGCAAGTTCACTTCACATTTCAATGTTTACTCTGTGTGTTTACTTGAGCGAATAAATATTGCGAGTTGAAAATTTATGCTTTTTTATAGATTTTTAGTGAAAATAGAGGTAGTGTTCCTTGTGATAAATTGAAGTGTGTTAGCACTTTAACACAATCGGCGAGGAAAAGGTAAAATCGAAAAAAAGAAAAGTTAAATTTTTATAAAACTGCTAAAAACAACAAAACCATATCTTGGGCTTGCCCTAGTTTGGAGCCCCAGCTTCGCCACTGACCCCTGTCAGACCTGTGACCCTTCACGGAAACGCTTTCAAGCACATCCGCGGCCCCACCAGCGAGGACCCCTCCTTAGTTGAGGTCTTCCCTCCCCGAATTCCCGAGCCCGATAGGTGGACCAAGTGGTACAATCTCGCCAAAGTCGCGGAGGATAGTCGAGTGTCGCATTACCATAACAACAATCCTCTTCCCTTGCGACTCGACCTCAGCTGCAGCAATATAGAGAGAGGACTCTCCTCTAGCCGCAGCTCACTAACACACATCCAAGGGCTCGACAAGCATATTATGTCAATTTTAGTTCCCGGTACGGACAATGAGGGCGCTTCAAATCGGTATAAGCATTTTGTATGGCATAGCCAGTCCAGCGTACTTGTATATATAGAGGTCAGTGCCTTGCCTTGGAAGAGTGGCAACGTTGCACGCGAGCGCCATGACGGTTGGCGGCCGGCAGCTTTATTGTCGGCACGGCCTTTGATACGTTTGACAATGTGCGACGAAATAAAAACTTAGGTACTCATTAAACTGTTTATTTTTACCGCCACTTTTTTATTTCGCGATAAAGGAACTGAACGAAATAAATATTATTGCATAACTAATATGGCAAAAAATAACTAATATAGCAAAATTTAATGGAACCCTAAATTTTTAAATTTTCAAAATGTCCGCCACTTTCTTGAATGCACAAGTTACATCGCCGCATAATGTTGTCCTGAAGCCTGCTCAACAAACTTCGTTCAGGATCCAGAGCCAGGGCTTTTAATTTGTCAATGGCGGCGACAATACGATTGCGCAGTTCATCTTCGGTTTCGGAGATCTTTGAGTACACTTAATTTTTAATAAAGTCCCATAAAAAGAAGTCTAGAGGAGTGAGGTCGGGTGACCGAGATGGCCAACTGCGGGGCCATAGCGCCCTATCCATTGTTCGCCGAACATGTTGTTGAGCCGCTCTTTCGCGAGGAGTAAGGAGTGTGGAGGAGCTCCATCTTACTGGAACCATACCCGCTGGTAAGCTACCACAGACAATCCTTCTAAATACTCTGTTATTGGGCCGTTAAGAATATTGAGAAACTTCTGTGCATTCAGGTTTCAGTCAATAAAAACAGGGCCGGTTATTTGATCTCCGTGAATGCTTGCCCAAACATTAATGGAAAATCGGTATTGATGAGCTGATTCCCTAAATAAATAGTCATTCGTATGGCTCCAGTGACGCATGGTTTGTCGGTTCCATATGCCGTTTCGAGTAAACGTGCTTTCATCTGTCCAAAACACATTTGATAGGAAACGTTGGTCTTGAGACATTTTTTCCAGTACCCAGTGGCAGTAAAACTCTCTAATCGGCTTTGTCCTAATCTTTCTAACCTTTTCATATTTATAAAACGTAGTTTGTTCCTTTTCAGCACTCGATGTATTGTTCTATGCCTCACTCTAAACACACGCCCAGCTTGTCTAAGGCTGCAAGTTGGATTCCGATCGAAATGGTCCAAGACTCGTTGTTCGAAAGAGGATGGAAAGTGACGCGGGGCAACTCCTTCATGAGTGTTGGGCACTATTTGCTGATTTTTTGGACAACTCCCAGGATTACCGGACGCTAGTAGGGCAAACGCGAGTAGCGCCGTATCTCTCACGATAAGTACGCAGAGTGAACGCTGAATTTTGGCGGCATTCGCTATACAATAAAACCATGCCTGTATACTCTGCCGCACTGTAAAAATGCTGTTGTCTTGGCATTTTGTTCAAAAAACACACGCGTACACACAAAAGTCAACTAGTGTCAATATTACAGTGAAAAAATAATAAAAATAAACTTAAAAAACAATATTTACACACACAAAGTCAATTAGCTAATAAGTGTCCATTTCACCGTAAAAAAAATATATGTTTAACTAATTGTATTTATCTTACGAAAAATAAATCACTTGAAGCAATGCGCGCAAGCAGCGAAACGCACACACACTATCCCGGTAGATTCGCGGTGAACTGAAAGCGAAACTTCCAAATTCCAAAATGGCAAAAATAATAAAAGTAATAAATATATATAAAAATAAGGTGCAATTATCGTTTATCGATACTTTTTTTACACTTACTTACCTACTACAAGACATTTGAATACAAGTAATTTTGATTTTTAACAATTGACAAATTATTGATTGAATAAAACTAATTTTACGGATTATATCGCGTTTAATCACTTATTTTTATTAATTCCCGACGTTTCGGGCGCTTTACAGCACCCATGGTCACGGGGACTGAGGCGATTGACGTCCCGATGTCAGAGTTAATCCACTGACTTAGAAGTATATGGACTGGGCATACCTACAGAATTAGCGTGACTACCTACAATACACTGGCGCATAAAATGGCCGCCTTTTATAGGGTTGTAACTCAGCAATATGGGCAGCTGATATCGATATTTTTACTAATATGAATTTGTTCTCATTTCATATAATTGAATTTGTTGCTTTATTTATTTTATTCCGTAGATATTTATATAGGTACAGGGCTATATTTTCAATCGTCAAATAACTTATCTGAGGAATAAATAATGTGTCTGGCAGTTTTATGGCTTTTTGTGTAGATAGAAATTAAATCCGATGCCTAATTGTGTAACACACCAAAATGACAAACCATACCAATTTGACAGTTTAACAATATCCATTACGTTGTTTTTGTTGTCGAGCAAACGAATTTTTCAATCACATGAAGCAATGGATATTGTTGGGTTGTTAAATTAGATTTGGATTGCTATCCCTAAGTTTCGCTTGAGCTGCTTCACCAGGCTTCACCGCATATGTACACTTACGCAGTGCATAATCTGCTACAGATTTCTTGTATTAGGTACAGTCAAACAAAGAGTTAAGTATGCAGGCAGCTAACTTGCAACTTGTTTTAAACAATGTTCTGAGTGTGCTAAGTACTTACTCAAGTTTTTACATCATTTATATAATTGTGAACAAAGTTAAAAAGTTATAACACACACAATAAAAATGAATATTGACAGAGTAGTGGGAAGATTCTTGAAAAGATTTTTTGCTTGTATACCAAATTTGTTTACTGTACAATATTACTGGGATGGAGATCCCTGATCCCATATTATAATTCCATATTATAGTATTTTTAATATAAAATAATATAAATATTCAGATTTTAAATGAAAAATATTATTTTTCACAGGTAGGTACGTTAATTTTGTTTATTTGAAATTCGAAAATCTGGCATGATCATGAAACATGATATCCGGGAATTATAAACTATTAATATTATTTATTCATTTCTGAACAAAATTAATCTATTAAAATAATTTCTAGTACAACACTTTGTCACTGCTTTTTGACAGTTTGACAGAAGATCTACCACAAAACTTGGCGCTTAACATGGCGGCGCAGTCACGCATGGATGAGCTAATGACGTCACACGAAAGTGTTACGAAAATAAGCACTTGACAAAGTGTAGTTGTCTCTCTTTTCTATTGCAGCTACTGCTTTGTTAAAAAGAGACAAAACTGTTTTTGACAAGTGTGTGTCGATATTATAGATATTTGTATAACTATTATTTCTATAGTAGAATATGCCGCCTCCATAGGTATATCTCTATGGTTAATCCGGTGTACCTTCAGCTTTTTAATTATTAATTTTGGTCCGATCTACGCAGAATGAACTAACTGTGTCTTGAAGTCTTGCAGTGGTATGCTTGGGTTTAGTTTTAATTTTATTAATTACAGGATCCCGGAGGGGGGTTTAGGAGGCGGCGCTTACTCATTTGAACTTGACCCAATTACGTGTGTCGTCACTCGTCAGTCAGTCGCCTTTGATGCGCCCGCGACGCTTGTCCTTCAGTTGTGAGATTAATATTGTGAACGTCGAAAATTAGCGTCGCAGAGATCATACTTTATAATTACCTATTATACATTTTAATACATATTTGTGATTTTTTTATGTTATTTGCTTATTTAATTATGTATAAAGATTTTAACACGATGTGTGATACTGATATCAAGTGTAAAATCAAAAACGCATTTTCTTTGATGATTTATTCTGAAATTGTTTAGGTACTAGGATGGATGCCCCTAATTCCAGCCTTTTCGCCATTTTACTTCATAAATAAGGTTTCTAGTGGTCTTAACTCTAAATATTGTCTACTAAAAAATTCTTCGTATCTAGGGGAAAGTATATTTCAAATATTATAATATAGCTATAAATCTATCTGTGTTAAATTAAAAATCAAAACACGTACGCGACGGAAAACGCCATTTTCCAAATTTTTTGACAAGTTATGGTCCCGATAAAATTAGGCTTATTTTACATTATCTCATCTTCAGGCTTTTTGATTTGTGTGAATAATATGAGGTTGGCTATAAAAGTCCGGTACTTGATTTTAATTATGTTTTCAGTTTAAGATGCTTGTCAGGGTTAAGTTTGAATTTTTTACATTGTATTTGGATGTCGGAAATGCGTTTTGAATTAATTATGATAAAAATAAATTTCACTAAAAATTGTGTATAACGAAACGCAAATATGTCAATTTGGTCAAGTATAATGAATTAACGTCGAGTAATTGATTTTAAATGTTTTCAGTTTAGGAGGTTTGAGCTAGAACCTTCTATAGTGTTTTTGAATTACGGAAATGTGTTTAGAATTATAATACGATAATAACGTATTATATATATACGTTTATTAATTACGATAAAAATAAATTTCACTAACTAAAAATTGCATATAACGAAACGGTTCACCCATAAAAAAGTTAATTACTTGGACCCATTTGTGGCGAAGATGTGACTCATACACAACGAATTGAGTCGCAATGGAGAGCAGTCAAAGAGGTTTTTCAGAAAACAAAATTATAACAATTCACATTACATTGTTTCATTTACCACTATCATAGCAGAGTTTAAGGCAACCTGACTTTATAGATAAGATAGGTCGAATCTGTACTAAAACAGAATCAGAACGCCCCGGCTCCACGTAGTCTTGTCTGCCCTACCCCTAGAGTGTTTTTGTAAAGCCGTAGGCGCGGAGGAAAATCGCAGGCACCTGTGTGAGCCGTAGCGGCTGAGGCTGGTCGCCGAAGGCAACCAATAAGCCGAAGCTGCGGAGGTGAGCATGGATGCCTGTGATTTGATACGCATGGGCGAAGGGGCTGCACTTCCCGCAGCGCCGAAGCCGTTGCAGAAGTAACTTTGAGTCACATTTTTTTTTTCATTTTTGTATAAAAGGAAAATCGAACTTCTTACAATTAAAACACTTACTACAGTAAGGTAAGTACGAATACGTAGTAAAACGAATTTATTAAAATTTAATAATGATTATTATCTGTCTTAATTCATATTTCATGCTTGTGGCATGCATAATTCAAAATAAGAAGTTGTTTACAGTGCCTCTAAAACTTATTATTTTAATTATCATAACTTACCTACAACAAGTATCTACCAAAAACTCAAAGGGCACAACCATATGCTAGGCTGGCATTAGGTACACAAAAGTACGACATTCGGTACAGAGTGGCTGTAATTTGAGCCATAACGTCTTTTTTTGCTTATCGTCGTTTTTGAGATTGTTCTCGAAACATTAAGATTGTAAATTAATGTTCATTACATTTTTGAATAAACAAGTGTTTAAAAATACTCTGCTCTTATTTAAAAATCACGAATTTTTAAAGTTGAAATTGCCTCTAAGAGGCTGGTAATAGACATGACAATAAAAACTTAAAAGTAGTTTTTTGTAAATGTATTATATTCTGTAAAGAGTGATTTGCTAAAATTGTTTGTAATGATGCAACCAATATACCCCCAAAAGGTCTTTAGTAAATTAAAAATGAACCTGTATATATGCGCCAAATTAAGAGCGAGTACACATTGGGCGTTTTGAAGCTCGCGCCTTGGTAACGCGCGTTTTAAAAACCATCTAGTCTGATACATACGTACACTGCTCGCGTCACATGCGCACTGTCAGATTTTGGTTAGCATGCTTGTGTGTTGCACGGGCGTTAACCGCGCGCTTTTAGATACATAGACCGCCATTTTCTAGTACATTTGATCGCGCGCTTTTGTATAGAATGGACGAAGGTTGACAAAAATGGAGATTGAGCATTTGGTAAACGGATTTCTTTATCGATGAAATCCAAAAGCGAGCAGCTATGAGGGACTCGACCTGCTAATGCTCGTCGAACGCCATGCTGATCACGGTGTATGTACGCTATCAACGCGCGCCGAACGCAACGCCGAACGCCCAATGTGAACTAGTTCTAAAAGTACTCCTAACCGACGAGCATGCATGCGTAGTTATACGTAGGACGGCATGAAGGCAAGTGAGGTGTGTGAGGATCGATTATTAAATAGAAGTCCGTAGTCTAGTAAGTAGTAAAGGTGAACGCACATTTATCAGCATCGTACGCACCGCACGCGCCGTATGCCGCATTTTAGAATTCGTTGTATGAAATCATACGAAACTTCGCACATTCCACCCGCATCGTACATGATACATGCTGATGACGTCATATAATGCGGCGAGTACAGCGAGTGCTGATACTCAGTGTTGCCTAATGTTGCCAACTTAGTGAATTTTCTACTAAAACTGGTGGTTTCGATTACCCTTCTAGTGGAGAAATATTGTTTACAGTGGCTAGTTTTTTTTTCTAGTGGTTCAGTAGAATTAAGTTTCAATTAGTAGCAAAATGGTAACCCCACCATTAACCCTCTTACAAGTTTCGAATTATATTTTTACTTCATTTGAGAAGTATTTACTTTTCTGTGTAGGTAACAATGAGTCGGCAAGACATGCATAAGACGATCCATTTATCAAATGCAAATATCTGAAAAATCGTTCATTCATTTAATAAGTCTTTATATAACGTATAATATTCTCCATACAAATGCCTTTTTAAATATAATATTGTGAATCCAGAATCTTCTTTATCTTGGAATTTTATTTTCTTATTCCTTTGTCAATAAGCAGGCTATTACAAGAATTTATTCCATAGCGATTCGAGCAATTCCGATCGATCAATGTCACTGTACCGTTTTACACCAAATTGCAAAAGATGTTGGCAATACTAAAGATTTCCGTACGGTGCGTACCTGCTAATGTGTGAGGCCATCAGTAAAGGGGGCGCGTACGGCGCGTACGGTGCTGATAAATGTGCGTTCACCCTAAGTTGCAGATGTCCATGTCTGCATACAGGTTTGCCAGGTCTTAAAACCGAAAAGCCGACGACTGACGACGATAAACTGCCCGGACAGACCAGCCTTTTTAGCCGGACATTTGGGTTAAAACACCGGACACACTTCAATTTTTTAGTCTTAGTACAACACGACAATTTTTTTTTAAAGTAAAACAAGGCTTTTTTACCATTCACGATAAAATCTTAAATTATAATGACACAACAATAAAATGAATTAGTCTTCTTTATTATTAATCATTTAATATTAATTACAATATTAATTTCAATAATTGCAATAGTAGTTAGCAGTAACTACTAAACTATTATTGCAATTTGCAATGGAAAACAAATTAAAACAAAACGTTTACTTACTATACCATAGGGCGCGGGGAGGATATCAAGCAAGTCCGCTCGCTTGCGCTAGCGATGCAAGGTGAGGCGGGCGTAGCGGAAACCAACACATTACAATAATGTAAAAAAAATGGTTAAATTTAAAAACCCTAACAAAAGCCGGACATGCTGGATACCGTCTAATTTGGCCGCACACGCAAGCAAAAAAGCCTATGTCCAGCTTTATCCGGACGCCTGGCAACGCTATCTGCATAGTTACTTACCGAGAGGTGTCTGACAGCTCATTGGCTGTTCTTATAATAGGTCGGGGAAAAGTTTCTTCGTATTTATATACAAACTAGCGATCCGACCCGGCTCCGCACGGCAACCATTTCTACAATTTTTTTTATAAATAACTAATACATTTTTTTTTTGAAATAACAAGAGGGATTTTAATAGAAAGTGTAATCTGGCTAGGAGACGGTTAAATATCCTTTGCGCTCATTTAAGTGTTATAAAAAATAAAAAAAATAAACAGTAGAACCAGAGTAACCGAACCGACGTGACGCGACGTAGCCCAACCGTGAACCTGCAGCATCATAGCCGGTTTCTCTAACCACTACCTAGGCCTCGTTGATTCCCTTTTGTCTTTTGATCAACTTTATATATGAAAACGAACATTATGTGGTAAAATAATAAGAGGTGGTATTGACCATAGCTACAAATATATAGTTTTAAAAATATACAGTAAAAGTTCCTTATTCATGGTTCCGTTATTCGCGGTGTCAGTATTCGCGGAAGAAAAAGTTGAGATCACTTCCTGACTTCCTGTATTCGCATGTCATGCATAATCATGTTGGAAAAGCTATGGTTTGATTTAACTGTCTGTGAATATGAGGATCTGAACAAATTGAAACATTAACTGACACCATTGTACAAGTTGCTAAAGGATGGAATATGACAATTTTTGAACAAGTAGAAATTTGAGTGACATTTAAGAGCTAGGTACTTAAATCACACAATATAGATTTATGTGGAGCCAACTTGGGGAAAAATGTTAAAACCGCATCCCATTGAAGAAGAAGTTTAAACTGGCAATGATAAGATAATATTAACCTTAAAAAAACCTGACCTAAGATTTACTAATGGCAAATGAACTGTGTGATCACATCATTAAAATTGACCCGTTGTTGGAGGAGCATAGTTTTTAAAAAGAAAATTCATGAAGCTGAATACCAAGCAAAAATAAAAGGCTTTTTAAAGGCGGCAAAACAAGAATAATATTACTGAATATTTTAAACCAAATGATTCAAACAACAATGATCTATACATACAACGTGTCCCGAAACTAAACATCAAGCGGGCACGGGCAAGAGGGGGGGATGGTCATACCAGCCCCGGGTAAAATAAAATAAATCCATATCAGTTAGTTCAGTAATAACTGTTTGACTTGTTTAACTTGTTTATATTACCAAGTTTAAATGTTTTGTTAAGCTGAAACTGTATAAAAAGAGTTATTATAATATAAATGAATACATGGTTGATAATAACCCCTGGGAATGATGTGGTCGCTTCCAAGCAGTTTCTAAATTAAATATTGTAAATAGTTTGTACAACAATTAATGTAAAATTTACTTTAGAAATAATCCCGCTGGGATTCTTGCTGGTTCTTCCCAGGACAGAGGGTTTTTTCGAACCAGTGGTAAGTAAAAAATGACTTTCAATAAGAATTACACATGTGATCTATATTGAATAAAAATTATTCTATTCTATTCTATCCTATTCTATTCTACTGACAAATCTATGAAAATGAGGAAAATCGACACCTTGAATCATATATAATTAGGTATTGTGACCACAAATTTCTCAATTTTACATTGATTTTTTCACTAACGTGGTCTTAAATAAACGTGCTATTAATTGCGGTCACAAATCAAGCAAAAAAAAAAAAAAGTTTACTAGGTTACTTAAAATTAACGTAGTTTCTTTTAGTCGTAGTTGAAAAAATAAGATCACCTAACTTTGACTCTTCATTAAAAAAACATACTGTACCACCCTAGACAAGTTACTTCAAAAGATGACCCATTTATCCTAGATTTCAAAATGGTATAATACGTATCACTTTCCATCCTTAAAAACTAACATTAATTGCTCCCGTTTCCGTACTAACGATTTTGGCTCTGTGAAATTGGACTTGATTCTTGTTTACTGACCTGGCTTTCTTTTAGAGTTGTGATTGTGACACCTGAATATTGTGTTTTGCAAACTCTGCAGCCATTAAAAACCAGTTATTTGTGTTTTCTACGCTACTTCGGGTAATCCGAATCATGCCTTACCTCTACTCAGCTGAAGAATATGCGAACATGCACCTCATCTACGGAGAATGTGGATGTAACGCTAGTGCCGCAGCCAGGCTATATCGAGAAAGGTACCCGAATGCCGAACGTCATCCAGATCATTGCGTTTTTGTCCATGTACATCAGGCGTATTCGGAAGGACGACTACCTGGTGTTCGAAACCTTGGTGGAAGACCCCGAGGGGACTACGATGACTTAGTTTTGAATGAAATTCAAGACGACCCCAGTACTTCAGTACGTGCGATTTAAGAAAGTACGGGAGTACGAGTACCTAAAACTGTCGTGCATCGAATTTTGAAACGTCATACATACCACCCCTGTCATGTGAGATGAGTACAGAATTTAATACCGCGTGACTACTCTCTTAAAATAAACTTTTGCAGAACAATGTTAGCAAAAATAAGCGAAGAGCCGCAATTTTTGGATAAAATATTATGGACCGATGAGACAACATGCAAAAAAGATGGTTATTTCAACATTTATAATGTTCATGGTTGGCATATTGAAAACCCACATTTAAAGCGAGAGGACCGATCGCAATACCAATTTAAAATTAATTTGTGAACTGGAATAATAAACGGTCAAATTATTGGCCCTTTTGAATTACAGGAGACCTTGAATGGTGAGAATTATTTGAATTTTCTCGAAAACGATTTGCAAGACTTATCTTATAAGATGTACCGCTCAACATACTTCGAAGAATGTAGTTTTAACAAGGTTGCTCAGCGCATTATGCACGTCCTGTACGGGACTATCTAAATAATGAATTTCTTGATAAATGGATTGGCCGTCTTGGTACAATTGCGTGGCCACCTCGCTATCCAGATCTAAACCCTCCGGATTTTTTAATGGGGTTGCATAAAAGACAAAATTTATGCAAAACCTATTCAAAACATAAGCAAACTACGCCAGAAAGTTAGAGCAGCTGTTGCAGAAATTAATTTAAAAAGAAACGGAAGATTAGTGAAGCGATCTTTTTTTAAAAGATGTAGAGCATGCATTTATTCTGAAGAAAAAAAATTTGAACATTTTTTATAACTTAAAATAAAATATTTTAATAAAACCTTTGTTTCATTTTATACTTTGTCTCCTAATTTATTGATAGAATTGCTTTTTTTAAATCGAATCTAACATAATTTGGTCGAATATTAAATAGTATCCCTACCTGTCTTGCTCTAACTCACATGAAATGGCGTCGTTATTTCATTCAAAACATTTCTGTCACATTTGCACTTGTTGAATTCAATATTTTATAGGTGAAATATATTGTGATGTAGGTGTGGAACTGTTGATTTTAGGTCTTATCCCAGAAAATTAAATTAATTTTATCTTTTAAGGATGAAAAGTGATACGTATTATATTATTTTGAAATCTAGGATAAATGGGCCATCTTTTAAAGTAACTTGCCTAGGGTAGTACAGTACCTGTTTTTTTTTAATGAAGAGTCAAATTTCAGTGATCATATTTTTTCAACTACGACTAAAAGAAACTACGTTAATTTTAACTAATCTAGCAAACTTTTTTTTGCTTGATTTGTGACTGCGATTAATAGCACGTTTATTTAAGACCATGTTAGTGAAAAAATCAATGTAAAATTGAGAAATTTGTAGTCACAATACCTAATGATATGATTAAAGGTGTCGATTTTCCTCATTTTCATAAATTTGTCAGTTATAAATTATAACTGAACTAACTGATATGGATTTCTTTTCCCGAGGCTGGTATGATCGTCCCTCTCGCCCCATGCTCGCTTGACGTTGAGTTTCGGGACGTTGTACAATAAAAATGTAAATTGCAGATATCTGTACATTTTATAGTTTTGTAACAAAAGTGATTGAGAGGGACTAAAATTAAGTAATAAATACAATTCTATAATTTTTAGTATTGTCTGTCAGTTTGTTTATGAATGTATCACATATAAACTACTAATTTATTTCAAAAGAATCGTTAAGAAAATCATAAAGCATATCTTCGAGTTACATTTAGTCTTTGTTTTATCTATCAAAAGTTATGACTAATGTTATGGGTACGAATACGAAGTATAGACTAGCATTTGTTCAATGGTGGCGTTGAGTCATCAAGTACATTTTAATCTAATCTCAGAAATCTTAATTAAATGATGTAAAATAATGTTCTATGATAATTAACATTACATAGAATACAAGAAACAAAATAAAAAGAATATGTTTTCTCACAAAGATTAATGTAATTTTAGAAAAACTACAATAGTTATCCATTGTCATCGATAGATGGTGCTGTGCAAATGTAATTCAAAAAGGCGGGTTGTGTTTTCTTCCCTGTTTGAGTTCCTTCATTCCTGATTTTTATATTACTCATAGAGGGAAAAAATATACCAATATAAACTTTATTATGTAGTTCTTAAATATAAAACAAAATATATACTAGAACAATGAACCTAAAACTAAAAACCTTAAAAAAATATATTAAGTATAATAACTAAAATATATTATTTAGGCAAGGTTCCGAAGATACTGGCAGCGTTCCCCCTTTGAATAGCTAGACTAATTCTTTGTCCGAGGTAGCTGCCAGCTCTTCGGTCTCCTGTGACGTCGACTAACATTTTTGCTATTTCCTTAAAAAGCCTTATAGCGCTAGGACCCCACGGACCAAGGGTCTCGACACCGAATGGGACAAAAACATATTCGGAGCCTAGACCCCTGTATTTGCATGCTTTAGCTTTTTCAGCCGCTTCACAAGCCGCACCAGCTCTGTTGTTGGTTCCATGTAGATGGGAAGGGGCCAGCGTGTCTGAACAGCTGAACAGGTGCATCCCATACCAGCACCCGGCCCATCTTCCATGGAATCAAACTCATACCGTCCGGTCTCTTGCCATCGTCTCTTGCGATACCAGACGGCACAAGTAGACTTGGCACGTTGACGGTGGCAAGGGACCGGCGTATGATATCGTTAAGTGCTGCATGTCTCGAGAAGCGGCCTGCACTTTTTTGGCATGATAGTCCGTGATGTCCTAGCTTGTCGACGTCACTGCCACGGATATTTATGAGGAGCGCAGACCGGAACCCCAAGCCGTAGACAGGTTGCGATTCGGAGCGTGTCAGGCTCAAGAAATGTTCCTGCATTTGACGAAGGGTACGCGTGAAGCCAGGAGCCGGCCTCATGCGTACCCACGGCCAAAAGCCTAGCACGCGCCGAACCTGTACTAAAGCTCAAAAGATTGTCATAAGTCAATCTTTTGAAAATTAAATTTTCGATATTTTTTTTTCAAATTAATTATAAATTAACTAATAGTAATAGACCTGGAGCAATTACGGATTCTACTGGAGCATTTAAGGAGCAATTAATTGGGATAGAGTTTAATTAAAAAAGTAGATATTTTATGTTTTATAGCAAAAGTAAATTTTCGATAATTAAGTTTTTTAAAAAATAATTTTAAATTAACTAATGGTAATAGACCTAGAGCAATTACGGATTCTACTGGAGCATTTAAGGAGCAATTAATTGGGATACAGTTTAATTTAAAAAGGAGATTTTTTATGTTTTGTAGCAAAATTAAATTTTCGATAATTAAATTTAAAAAAAAATTATTATAAATTAACTAATAGTAAGAGACCTGGAGCAGTTACGGATTCTACTGGAGCATTCAAGGAGCAATTAATTGGAATATAGTTTAATTTAAAAATAATATATTTTATGTTTTATAGCAAAATAAGATTTTCGATAAGTAAGTTTAAAAAAAATTAAATATAAATTAACTAATAGTAATAGACCTGGAGCAATTACGGATTCTACTGGAACATTTAAGGAGCAATCAATCGGCATAAAGTTTAATTAAAAAAGTAGATATTTTATGTTTTATAGCAAAATTAAATTTTCGATCATTAAATTTTTTTTTTTTTTAAATTAACTAATAGTAATAGACCTGGAGCAATTTACGGATTCTACTGGAACATTTAAGGAGCAATCAATCGGCATAAAGTTTAATTAAAAAAGTAGATATTTTATGTTTTATAGCAAAATTAAATTTTCGATCATTAAATTAAAAATTTTTTTTTTAAATTAACTAATAGTAATAGACCTGGAACAATTACGGATTCTACTGGAACATTTAAGGTGCAATCAAATGAGATACAGTTTATATAAAAAGTAGATATTTTATGTTTTATAGCAAAATAAAATTTTCTATAAATAAGTTAAAAAAAAACTAATTATAAATTAACTAATTGTAACAGACCTAGAGCAATTACAGATACTACTGGAGCATTTAAGGAGCAATTAATTGGCATATAGTTTAATTAAAAAATAATGTGCTACGCTAACTTCCTTCTGGTACTTTTTAATGTTATTTATTTCGAAAAACTGTAACTTTATACAATTAGTATTCACATTAATTATTATTATTTTTATTATAACAAATTGTGAAAAATAAAAATTGATCACCAGTTCACCAGCTTCATTAAAGCAAAGTTCCTCAGACAGTAATTATTAAATGCAACATATTTTTTTAATTATATTTATATTTGTCAGTAAAGTTGGTGATGATTTTAAATAAGAATAAAATTCTAGGAATGTTTTTTATTGTTATGCGACAAACGGAAACCGAAACAGGAGATGGGCAGCAGCCTATTTCTGAAAACAACTCAAAATAATAAACAGTTCACACCCGGTATAAGTGAAAAGGAGATAATAATAGGAAACATTGTATACTGTATTCATCTCATTCTCTCGCAGGCTAAATCCTATAGATGTATATGTTTGTCTCTTTTTAGTGTCGCTTTTTCGTTTCATCGAGTTTCAAATCACAACGATTCTAAAGACCTTTGTTATCAACATCGTCTGTTGAACTGGAACCGTAAGTAATTTTTTCAGATGTCCACAATTTATTCAAAATAGAAAAAAAACTCTTTCTACTGGAGCATTTGTACCAGGTAGACATAAAATATATTCGATTAAAATGAAAAAAAAATTATGTTGAAGATTGTTGGTGCGAAAGAGTTTGAATACTTCCATCCAACGAGTTTTTGCGGAAACTTTTAAATTATCCCATTCGGTTATTTTTGGTCAGTCCCGCTCTCGCACTGACGTGACGTCTGACAAACTTCACAAATTTAAATTTTCGCGCGGTTTCGGAAAACGGGACAATTTTGTGTCCCGGAGCTTTGTTTGGGGACAACGGGACAGATGACCGAGAAAAGGGACAGGCCCGTTCAAAACGAGCCCAAACAAGGCACACCTAGTTCTACTCGTCCAAGAGTTCCAGTAGTAGTCACCGAAGTACACCATCAAGTCCCTCCATCAAGCCTGGAGGTTAGGTCTCATAATAACTAACAAAACGAGCCCAAACTCGGCTTACCTAGTTCTACTCATCCAGGAGTTCCTGCAGTAGTCACCGAAGTACACCATCAAGTCTCTCCATCAAGCCTGGAGGTTAGGTCTCATCATAACTAACAAAACGAGCCCAAACTTGGCACATCTAGTTCTACTCGTCCAGGAGTTCCAGCAGTAGTCACCGAAGTACACCATTAAGTCTCTCAATCAAGCCTGGACATTAGGTCTCACCATAATTAACAAAACGAGCCCAAACTCGGCACACCTATGTCTACTCGTCCAGGAGTTCCAATGGTAGTCACCGAAGTACGCCATCAAGTCACTCCATCAAGTCTGGAGGTTAGGTCTCATAATAACTAACAAAACGAGCCCAAACTCGGCTTACCTAGTTCTACTCATCCAGGAGTTCCAGCAGTAGTCACCGAAGTACACCATCAAGTCTCTCCATCAAGCCTGGAGGTTAGGTCTCATCATAACTAACAAAACGAGCCCAAACTTGGCACATCTAGTTCTACTCGTCCAGGAGTTCCAGCAGTAGTCACCGAAGTACACCATCAAGTCTCTCAATCAAGCCTGGACATTAGGTCTCACCATAACTAACAAAACGAGCCCAAACTTGGCACACCTAGTTTTTTATTGAATAGTCTGGCTTCTTATAGTATTTTTAGAAATCTTAATATATTATGTTGATAATAGAACAAAAATGTACCTAAACATGAGCCGGTATCGTTAATTTTGTAGAAAATGGCTAGGGAAGATCGTTTTTACAATATAAAAAACTATTATTTTCAACAAAAAAGTTACTACCATTTGAAGATGAAGAACCATATACGTGGTAGTTATTAGTTTGTTATGTTTGATTTGGCTTAGTTTTGTCTCAAAATGTACCGAAAAACAGCATGATTTTGCCCGATTTGCAAGCGCACCCTTAAGCCGCATAATTTATACATTCGCGCGATTGACGAGGCGAGCGGCGAGTCGAAGCACGAGCACGAATATGTAAACGGTGGTTCGTCATTCGCCTCGTGTTCGCGTCGCCGCTCGTAACGCTCGCGGTCGCGTCGAGAATGGTTTTTTGGACACGAGTCAAATAGGGAAAAAAGCGGCGAGACGAACTAGTGTTTACTACGCATTCGCTTACTAGCTCATTTCGTAACAAACGGCCTATGAAACAACATAAACAAAATGGACTGGACCAAAAATTAAGTTATGATGTTTTTGAAGCTTTACCAAAGTCAGCCAGTAATTTGGAATTCAAAGCATGCTCATCATAACAATAAGCAGAAATTATACAATGCATGGACTTGTATATCAGAATTAATGGGAGTAGGTGGACCAGTGGACGATTTAAAATTAAAGGAAAATTCTTTGATGGCTTAACTTTCGTAAACATCGACGCAAGAAGCTAGCATCAATAGAATCCGGTGCAGGAGAGGACGAGGTGGTCTAAATAATTATACTGACTTTGCTAATGCAATGCAAAAACCGCTAGAATGACGACGTCGTCCATTTCGTCAAGCTGAAATAAATATGAATACAATAGACGCGAATGTGTAAACGGTCACTCGTGTAGCCTAATGCGGGTCACTCACATGCGCGCATGTGAAGGGCCGTCAGACATTCATTCGCAAACTTAGCGGATATGCAAATGGGTTCGCATACTCAATTTGCGAACCCGTTTTCACTTCCTCCTACACTTGTTTACGAATGTCTCAGTCTTGCTTGCGATTTTGTGAATCATGGACAATGAAGATGATTTTATTAGTGCGGTTGGACTGTTTTACCTATGTTCATATACTGTACATTAGAGAATTTCTCTTCTTTTTTAATTCGTCAATGGAACATTGAAGAGAAAATGAATTTTTAATTCTTTCCCAGGGGTCATTAACGGCCATTTTGTTTTTATGGGATTTCTTTTGAGTATCCCATATGGTCGATTCATTCTGCAGGAGTTCAATGAAATCTATCACTTTGGTGTTGTTTCAATCCATGATGAAGTTAGTTGAAGTACCTACGCTACACAGTAGACGTCACGAACTATGAAAATGGCGAAACGTCCGTAACCTTCGCAATCGTGTGCGCAACTCGTCGCACGAATGTGTGGGAGAGTACCTACGCGAAGGATCGAGGTTCGCGCGCTTTGATGTCCGTTAAAAAACCGACACAGCTTGGAAAACCGCGAATGTAGCCAAAACTTTGCATAATCATTTGCAAATGTCGTCCTACACTTGTGGGTTTGCGTATTCATGCGAATGTGAGTGGCCGGGGTAAAGCCAAACAATTCGAATTCACGCATGTTATGATGTCATGTGTAAATGCGGTATTAGACGTTGCTGTCCGCAGGCGGTCTGGGTATTTTATGTCTGGCTTTTACGTTTTACGTAACCGATGTTATTCCGCCGTATATCAGATTATAGCCATTAGATTTGTTCGCGACGGCTAAAAGTGTTTTAAAACATAGTGATTAAAAACAATATTAAAAGTGTAATTAAGAAAAGTATTAGTGACAAATCTAAGTGAAATGTGCAATAGTATAATTTTACTACATGTTTACAACCTTAGTATTATAGTATAGAGCATCGTTTGGTAATAGCTAAGAAAATAACTCTATTTTGTACAAATAAAAAGTCGACCGATCAGAGCGCGACACGTTATAGAACATTCTAGACATTATTAATTAACTGCGTAATATTTAGTCCCGAAAATGATGGAAATAATTTTTATGCTCTAGAAGAATTTTTGACATGGTATTGAATTAGATTAAGGTTTATAGATTAAGGAAATAAAAGAATATTTAGCGTGATGAAACTTATTTCCTACTTATAGTAAAATTAAACAATTAATGTACCCAAATATTGTGAAAATTTGGGATACTTTGGTTAATAACATTGTTGATATATGTATAACATACATAAAGACGTTTATGTTTTATATTATGTTATATTAAGAAACCTTTACGGTGTGCTAATAGACAACAGAATTACCGATTTAACAATGTATAGTACATTTGCGTAACAAATAATCGTGTATAGAAAAAATTGTAATTTAAGACAATTATATAGAGAAAATAATGTTATAAAATAAAGAGGCAAAACGGACAATGGCAAGCGGCTCACTTTAAAGTTACGCTCGAGTCTACCTTATGGCTTCGGGGCCCAGTAACATTGTAGTAGCTGAAGTGACTAGTACCAGAACCAAGAAGTAGCTGATAATAGCAGCTACACAAGTGATAGTAATAGCTAGTTGCACAACATAGTAGCTGATAATAGCAGCTAGATAAACAGTGATAACAAAAGCAGATAGCACTACTAGTAGTAAGTTACTACCGAATAATTTAAAGAAATAGTCAACTGAAGAAATCATCTGAAAAATATAGTGACCAACCGATAGTGAACAACCGTAGTTGACCAACCGTATTCAACAACCGTGGTCAATAACAAATAGTCAGAAGATTTCCGTCGAACAGTTGAGCAGTCGAACCGCTGGCCACTGCCTTACCATTTGTATGCTAAGCAGCTCCTCAGTTATATCAGGATAAGCAATATCAGCATAATCTATTATAGGAAGCAACAGAGAGTTGACCAGCGTAACCTTGGCCGTCTGAGGGATAAATTTTTGCCAGAGCTTTAATGAATGCATTGTGCTAAAAATACGTTTCCGGACCTCATTAACTTGTGACATCCAACTTAGATCGTCAGCCAAAATTAAGCCGAGGTTTTTAACCTGCTTAGTATATTCTAAATCTACACCGTTTAGAATGATCTTAGGTAGACGTTGATAGTCGAATCGACATGTAATTTTTCTGCTGCCTATGATTATAACCTGTGTTTTGGCAGGATTTAATATTAGTCCATGACAGCTTGCCCACTGATGAACTGCAGCAAGATCTAAATTCATTCTGTCCACAGATTCATTTAGGTCGTTTACACTAAAATGCTGATACAGCTGGACATCATCTGCGTACAGGTGATATTTGCTGAAATTTATTACGGAAACAAGTGCATTGATAAACACAGAAAAAAGTAACGGAGATAATACACCGCCTTGAGGAACACCAGCAACAACGTTACACCAATCGGAGAACTTTTCATCAACACGTATGCGTTGCCGAAGATAGGAACTGAACCATTGTACAACTGATGATGTTAAATTCATGGATTTCAGAATTGCTAACAAAATGTCATAGTCAACACAATTAAACGCGTTACTGAAGTCTAAAAGGACAAGAAGAGTAAGTTGACGATTATCCATCGCAAAGCGGATATCATCAGTTATTTTAATTAAGGCCGTGGAAGTACTGTGCAGGGGTCGGAAACAATTTTTTTTCTTTTTTTTAGGTGTAGGACGTGAGCGACTCGCGGAGTATCTTCGATAACATTTACTCCCGAGTTTCGCCCGTCCGGCACAAGATTTTATTTTATTTTATTTAACCATCGCGCGAAGTCGCGAGCACAGCTAGTTAATAATAATATTGATAGCATTATTTTTATTGTTTTTATTTACTTATTTTATTTTCCTACCTTTGAACCCAACCTCTACATTTCCATACAAATCATCAGTCACGGTTTCTGTACTCGCGGCATAATTTTGGAACACATATGTACATCGCGAATAAGAAGGTTTTACTGTATATCAAAAGGTTTCTCTGGGTGATAAACTTGAACACCTCTTAGACACAACACACTTTTGTCTCCCGTTTGCATCTACTAATTATATGCAAAATACATTTATATGGCGAGCGAGCAATAATTTTAACAAGCTAGCCAAATAGTTTGATTTGTTTAAAACTAGCTGCGTCAGCCAAGCATATTTTGGTAGCTCCAAAAAAGATATTGATACGTTTGTTACAAAACTAACGTTTTAGTATTTTAAATTTGTGTTATTATTTTTCTTTTATACGTATATTACATGTTATATCAGTTAAGCCCTCACTTGGTATAAGTATGTTAGTATTAGATATTTTTGAGTGTTGAATCGCATTTATCACTGTTGTAAATTCACCTTTGTATATCAACTAGTGGGGACCTTTAATTGGCTTACTGTAGTTATTATTAGTATTATCTATCCCAGTTATGATAGCTGTTGGTCTTCCAAATAAAATAAGAAATGAGATTATCCGCAGTATAACCAAATTAACCGACAGCCCAACGGATCAGCAAGCTAATGTGGCAATATGCCGATGGGAAGAATGGTTGTAGTGTGGCAGCCTCGTACCAGTAAACTTCTCTTCGCTAGGGGAGGCCGCACCATATGGAATGACGTGGCGACCTGATAGGTTATGTAGGGACTCGATGGATGCAAGTAGCTCAGGAGCTCAGAACTGAGTTTAGTAGCATTCCTTTTGTGACGGCCGTAATTATGTTGATGACAATTAAAAATAGAATGGAAAAATCGTCTGGCGAAAGGTCGATCTTATTTACCATATTGGCAATAAGTTTTGTTTGTTTCTATCACAATTTTTCTTAATAATTATCCTTGTTATAGGCATAATAAAATATTGTACTTACGATTTCAGTCATCTGTTAAACTGTACTAGGATAAAGTGTATCTCAGGAGATTAAAAAAGCGAGTGTTTCTCGTTTTGCGCCTGCTTACAATTAAAAGCAAAAATCAAAACTCAATAAATATTGCCACAAGAAACATTATTTATTTTATTGAAATTTGAAACTTTTCTGTATATTTATAAAAATTCAACATACTTATTTTCAGAGTAAATAATCCATAATTTATTGAAAGGGAGGATATAATACCATCGCGAATTACGATTTACGATTAAAGAATGATCTTTTATATGTAACATTGTTATAGTCGGATTTGTATCCGACTATAACAATGTTACACTATCGTAATATCGTTAGTGATTGACTGGACTGGATAGACCTACTAAAGGTAGAAAAAAGTTGCTCATGCTTAGCCTAAAAGGAGAAGAGAAATAAAAGAATTGTACAGATTAGAATACTAGTTCAATAGGTACCTACTACATTTTTTTTATAGAAGTTATGGTGACAAAACAGCACATAGTCCAACTGACGGTAGGTGATTGCTGTGGCTCATAGAGACCTACATTTACCATCCATAATGAATCTAAACGCAGATTCATTATCTATAAAAATAAATAAAATTGAAGTGTCTGTTTGTAATGTTAAAATAACAGCTTTTTACTAAATGCATATGAAAGTATATACGGTACTAATAACAAAAACACATTTTTTTAAATTTTTGTCTGTCTGTCTGTCTGTTTGTTCCGGCTAATCTCCGAAACGGCTGGACCGATTTTGATGGGACTTTCACTGGCAGATGGTTGATGTTATAAGGAGTAACTTAGGATACTTTTATTTTAGAAAATAAATAAGGTTCCGCGCAAAAAAATTAAATCTCATGAAATCGTAGTAAATTCCACGCGGGCGAAGTCGCGAGGGACAGCTAGTAGATTAATATAGAACACAGAACAGAGAGTTAATATTATATTTTCTAAAGAGGTAAATTATTGTTTAATATAATGAAGTATAGTTAGAGCCTTTATACTTTATACGTCGTACTGCTGGGCAAAGGTCATTACTGAGAGGGTTATGGAGCAATTAGACCGCCGCGCTGCACCATCAGGGCGTTTAACTTTAAAGAAAAGTAAGCAAATGCCTATGGGCCCCGTATCGAGAAATGCCCCGCGGTCAAAGAGGCCCGACATTTGCATTTCCTAGACGTCTCTTCATGGCAACCTGGCCATATGCCCCAATTTAAAGAGATCAACCTTTTGTAATAAAACAACTGTAATTGTTATATAAATAAACACTTTTTGATTTTTTTTGATGCCCCCGTGCCTTGTGATGGACTTCAAACCACGTCCTTGAAGTATTTTAATGCCTCAGACATGCAGGGTTCTTAACGATAAGCCTTAGATTATTTGAGAGTAAATAATCTAATCTAAGCGATGAGCACATCCGAGCTCAGCACTTAAAATTGCAATTTACAATTTCAGTAATGTAAATACATAAGAAATTGTAAATTTAAATGCACTAACATTTAATTTTATTATAGTTATCAACTCAAAGTGTTTTGTGATAGTGCCATCTAGTGGCAAGAGTTTAAAATAATACGTGAACGCTGTTTCATTTAAATTTTAGAGCGGTGATTAGACTGTCAAAATAAATGTCGAAAATCTCTCAATAGATGTCAGGAAGATAACTTATATAATTTAATAAAATGAGTAACAAGGATAGAATATCGTATGGCTTGATTAAAAATGAGATGGGTATAGTCACTACTACATTGATAGTTACTACCACATTGAAATTCTATTACACGACATGACAAGAAAAGAGAAGTTGTAGAACAACAACTTTGTTCGCCGCTTGTGCTGTGCTTAGTTTTCTATCAGATGTAAAATGGACGGGCGGTCGTGTCGAAGTGCGCTCGGAAATTCCGCGTGTTTGTTATAATATCGATGTTTATTTTGACGTGAAAACGAATATTGTTTACGCGATTAGTCGACTAATCGACTTCTTCGGTGTTCGATTCTCAAAGAAGATTGTGTAGTGCGTGTGTTTTTATTTGACCCTAACGTTCAATTCAATTTACTTGCAGTGATTTTGCTGATAGCTCACTCACCGGTGGGTGCGCGCGTGAAAAACTACGTGTTCGGTTTTTAAAAAGAAGGCGAATAGTCATCCAGTGTTAGTGATTTTCAGTACCATCATGCTGTGTACGGTGACATAGTGAACGTAAAGTTAAACCCTGACCTCTGACAAACATGTCTGGGCGCTCGGATTGCAGGAAATTTGCACCGAACATCTTCAATAAGAGCAAGTGCACTAATTGCTTCAGGCAAAAGGATGAACATAGTGCTGAGGCCTTGGAATCTAATCGGGTAAGTTTATGAATACTTGTGAAATTATATATTCAAACAAGCTGTCGTTGAACATCAAAAATCTAGTACGTTAGTGAGTACTGATGTTGTGAATTGTGATTACTTGTGTGTGTGTAGGCTGACCACTCTTGTAAGTGTTTATCTAACGGAATTCATAGAGAATAAAAAGATAAAAAAGTGTAGAACAATGTGGGTACTTCTCTCTGATGAAATAATGTATGGTACTTACAATTTTTGTTGGATGATGGCTACACAATTTTGATTCAGACTTTATTTCAGAAATTTTTAAAATATTGCTACTTGTTAGTGTCTATAATATAATACAAACCTTAATGTTATCTCAATTTAATTAGGTAGGTATACATAAATATTTTTACATTTATTATTATTTAATTCTAGTTTATCTATTATAATTTTTTTTATTTGTTAGATTTACAATTTTACAGTTTGTTTTGTTCACTATTCAAAACAAATCAAAAACAAGACTTAAGAACTCGCTATATGCTGCAGTAAAAGTTGAGAAATATATTAAATTCAAAACAGACCAAGTCCGTGTTAGACCGTGTGTGTGCCGATTATCTCTATTTTTCAATAAATGCAGCATTCAGTTAAAGCCGACAATAGCCCAAGATAAATAAGCTGAAGTGGCAATGAGATGGTCATATCGCTCGAAGAACCGACAACCGATGGGGAAGAAGGGTTCTTGAGTGGCAGCCTCGTACCGGTAGGCGAAGTGTAGTGCGGCCCCTCACTAGATGGAGTGACGACCTGGTAAGACTATCTCGAGGAAGTTTTTAAGTCATAAATATAGATATTTAGATGCTAATGACTTATAACATACCCAATATTTAGTTAGTTAGTTTTTTTTAATTATATCTACAACATTCACAAAAATTATGAAAATTAAACAATGTTTACGGGGGAAAAAAACGTTATCGCTTTTTGTATGAAAATTTACAGCTTCGCATTCCTCTTAAGCACTGGCTTATAATTTATGAAACAACAACATCGGTACTATAACGATATGTCTTGCTATAGTTGACTATTACTTCCAAAAATCGTCCGGAACTTTATTACATAGGAAGATTTAACCGTGTAGTGGTGGTGTAAGAATATCCACTACCCCACATCGACCCGTGGGTGTCGTAATCGTAAGAGGTGACAGAGTGAGAGGTGATATTCCTGATAACAACTGAAAATTATAAAAGCGGTTGTCAACCCGCCTGCCAAGCGTGGCAATGATGGTAAAATCTCCCTATGAGTCAGTTTATGGGGGAGGCCTATGTTCAGCCGTAGAGTTTTATAGGCTGTAATGGATTAAGAAAAATAGTCACGGAGATCAGTCTCAAAGAAAATTAGCCCTCTGAGCATCTAGCTCCTAACCGTGTGCCCAAGCACAGATGCACTCTCTATCTGAATCCGATAGGACCGTTGCTGAGAAGTTCTTGATAGAAAAACCCAATAACTATTTTGGCACGACCCGGGTTCGAACCAGCATCAACCACCAGTAAATTTGCCGCCCTGTTATTAAAGTGCGTGTTGGGGGGCCTTTTCATGTCCTCGAAATATTTTATATCTCAGACATACAGGTCTCCTCAAGAAGTTTTTCATTTACCGTGCACGTGGTAAATCACCACTTAAAATTTCTTACAATTTATTTAGTCCCGGTACAGTTCGAACTCTGGTTGCTTCCACTATAAAATTTACGACGAGGCCTTAGTGCAAAATATATTTCAAACTTTTACATATTACTAATATAATATGATATAATAATTATTATCTTGGGTTGGATTTAGAATCGTTTGGCGGGAATTTGGGGGAGTAAGGTGTTTTATTTGATAGAGGTTTGGTCCCCGATTATAATAATACCAATCACATTAAAAGGTAATGCACCGTTATCGAAAAAATAAATAAAAATTATTATAACCTAAAATGCGTAAAACATGGAAAAACGTACATATGCAATATCACTGTTAAAGCTGGATAGCATACAAAATTTTGTGTAAATGCGACAAGGACGTAAGACTAGTGTCACATTATTCTACTGTCTATACTCTCTGTCAAGTGTCAAATCTCATGACATACTAATTTTTATGCATTTTGTGTTTTATTTCTGAATTGTTTAAAACTGCCCAGAAATACTTTCAGTTGTAATAGGTTAGAAGGTTAAGGCAACCTGACTTTATAGATAAGATATCTGATCTGATCGAATCTGTACTAAAATTGAATCAGCACGCCCCGACTCAACGTAGTCTTGTCTGCCCTACTCCTAGAGTGTTTTTGTAAAGCCGAGAGCAGCCCCCGCCCGCTCTGAGGCTGAGGCTGAGGCTGGTCGCCGAAGGCGACCAATAAGCCGAAGCTGCGGAGGTGAGCATGGGTGCCTGTGATTCGCTACGCAAGGGCGAAGGGGCTGCACTTCCCGCAGCGCCGAAGCCGTTGTAGAAGTAACTTTGGGTCAATATTATTGTATAAAAAAGTGAAGTTATGATTTTACAAAAAAACCATTACTCATAAACTATACTTTTCCGCAAGGAGGTAAGGGTAGAGGGGCTTTCCCTGACTCCTCACACTCCTGCTCCCTCTTCCTCCTGTCGGAGACGATAAATGTTATCAGTATCAAGTCTATGGGATTTTCTTTTTGATTTTTCTCAAGAACGGTGTATTATTACCTTTTAATGGGAGTGGTGTCGGGGGTAAGGGGACGCCCATCCCTCTCCCCTCATCCCCTGCCTGCTAAACGATTCTAAATTTCAACCATTATCTTTTATAATCACGGATATAAACGTGTTATTTTAATTGAAATGGAAATCTCTAACAAAATAAATAGTCATCGAAATTTGCTAGTAAATAAATGAATACTTACTCAAGACTGTTAACGTGTAGTCGTATGAAAATGATGAAGTAACTGTTCTTAACAGGATTGCCCTACAAGTGAAGTGGTCTTGTGTATCTTGTCGTTTAATAAAAACTTAGACGCACCATGAAAAGGCAGTGCAGTGCGTTTTCTGACAAGTTGCGCGGCGCGGCGCGGCTATGAAGTATACAATTCACTTGATGTTTAAGAAAGAAAAAAATAACACTTTTTCATAATTTAATTACACAAGTACATAAGCGCGGCGGAGAAATACCTTTCTTTACACTTTAGGTATAATTATGTCCTACTAAGCAAGCATAAGAGGAATGTTACTGTCAAACTGATTTTTTTATAAAATACTAACTGGTATCAGGCGCGTTGCTGCCACTGAAGAAATAATTGTGGAAATTTTATTTTTAAATTTGGAAGAGTTATATTGTTAAATTAGAAATGATAATAATACCTACTTTCATTAAAATTAAATGATATATGACTTTCAAATAAATTTGTCAACACTGTGACAAAATTTTACCGCAATCTGATGAACGGTATGGCTGCACAGAAAATACGTTCAACAAAATTATTAATCTTTAAATATTAGATCAAACTAAAACATATATGTAGTAACAATCTCAATGCCAGTGTGTTTTTACGGTATCAGTATTGATCTATAAATATAATGAAGATTATTTTTCGATTGTCTTTTATGAGAATCCATTTATTTCTCGAATGAAAAGGACTGCATCGATAAAGAACCTGTTTTTATATCGTTGAATTATGTATTACGTAGCTACGTACGTTATACTTCAATGTTCGATATTGCTTTTGAACACATTGTCTTCTCTCATTTGCGACTGTAAAGTGGAAAGGGATTACTTTATAAGCGATTATACAGTTGACTTTTTTCCAAGTAGAGTAATAAAAGAAAAAAATGTTAGTGATAAACGAGTCCGCCGTCCACCTAATGCTAAGTGGCTCGTTATCAGTAAAAAGGATCTTCGGTTCTCTACACTCACCATACGAAACACAAACACAAGCAGCATTATGTTGCTAATTTACGCTGGTACCTATTCTGTGAGAGTGTCTCCCGTCCCCCGGCCATGACGAATAATTCGTGCTGCAATGATAATATAGCTGTAACGTGGCTCTAATAGTCTACCACACACGTTATGTGTGATAATATGTACCATAATATGATGTGCCAGCTACAGTAATGCTAATTACATTTTACTTAATTTTATTATTATTACTACATATTACTTATTATTATACTTATATTTTATGTAATTGGCACATCATAGTCATACCTTATTTTCTTACATAAGACAAACATTTACGTTATTTATTAGTCTTACTAGCAATCTGCCTCGGTTTCGCACGGTTGATTTCTGGATCTCCAACACCGCCACCTATCGGGTCCAATTGCGAATCTAAACCATTCTCTAATCAACTTAATCACACACACAAAATTTCATCAAAATCGGTCCAGCCATTTAGGAGGAATTCAGTCACATACACACGGACAGAGGAATTATATAATATATAATATGCGTGTATTATATACATATAAACCATCCTCTTGAATCATTCTGTCTATTGATGAAAACCGCATCAAAATCCGTTGCGTTGTTTAAGCGTACAGACGGCGGGTAGCGAATTTGTTTTATACTATGTAGAGTACAAGTAAAAGTACCTTAGGTTTTCTTTTATTCTAAAAACAATTTCTAAAATTAAAAACATATTCTAAAGATTGTTATTCTACATTAAGTACACGGAAACAGCCGCGACATGTGTTGAGAATACATACACATTACGTTATCAGTATTAGGTAATTACCGTGTTATCAGATAAGATAGTAGACCTCGAGAAACATACGTTGACGTAAATTTAAACAGTGTTATATTACGTACATGTTGTGGTGAGTATTCAATTTTAAAACGATAATTTTAGTGCCTGCAAAATTGATGACATCCATCGTATTTAAAAAAAATGCGTGAGTATCGTGCAACACTCGGTTGGAACGAAGTGCCTTTCGTAGTATATTATTATTGATAAACGTATTACGTTATTGATTAACAAATACAAATAAATGAATTACTAGCATCTATAAAATGAAGCGTTATTTAAAATAATATTTCTTTCATGGCAAGAAAAAGTGCGAGGGTGATGGATATCATTTCATCTCGTTTCCTTATAGCCGCTAAGGCCGTCTACATTACGTCAGAAGGGGTCGTGACGGAAAAATCTTACACTTTTTCTCGCCTAGCCCCCATCCGCCAAATTCGTACCGTCCGATAAGGAACTTCGTTCCAAAAAAATTTGCATATTATAACAATATTGTTAGTATATATATTTTAAGAAGACTCGGCAATGAAGATATTATGTGCCTATGATAGTGTGCCTTCGCGGTTTAATTATTTTAATTTAATAACACATTAATACAGTAACGCCTCACGCCTGTCACCCAGAGGGCTAGACAGAGACTTGGACTTCTATTTGGCACGATTCTGATTTCTGACTCACTACTCCCGCTTCATTCACATCCACATATCTACCCATACATTGACGGTACTCTTAATTTGGCCCATCTTCAATATATCACCTATTTGGTCGATAAACTTCAGTCGAGGGTGTCCCTTGCCGATTCTACCACTCACTTCTGCAGCATAAATTTCAAAAATTCCTTTGCCACTCTTTCTTAATTTAAAACAATTTAATTAATTCAGCCATCGCAGCTAAAAATCGGAGACATTGTTTCCCATCCCAGTCCCAGTTATATAAAGAGTTGAACTCTCTTTTATGTAAGGTGATGGCTAGTTTTAATTTTTAAAAAACCCGTCAGTAATTTTAAATATCAGTAGCATATTTTAAAAAAATGTGTTCAAACATTAAGCTTACCCAAGTTATGAAAATGTCATCAAGGATTCAATTCTCTGGCGGCGATGGGATTGAATTTCATTATTTTATGATGCCAAGAAAGTAAAGAATCAACGTGTGTAACCTAATCTACATCTAATGAGTTAATCTTTTTTTAAAGTTGTGAAGCTGTATATTGTAGTTAAACTCCTTGTAATTACATACATATAATTTTACGTGAACACTACACATTGAATAAAACTACTTTTACGGATTTTATTTATTTTAGGAATTAAAAATAAGTAAAATTAAACGTGATAAAATCCGTAAAAATAGTTTTATTCAATGTCTAGAAAACTATTCGATATTGCAATTAATGACCTAATTCAAAAAGGAAGTGGTTATCAGTTTGACCTTATGTTCTTTGTTATTGTAGTTTATTTATTTACTTACAATATTTTATTATATACAATATTAAAAACTATAATTTAAAAAAAAAAACTAAAACTAGTAATTTAATTATCAAAACAGTCCTACTCCACGCGGTATCGTGCCAAGAACGCTGGCTGCGTTTTCCCGCTGAATGGCTATACTTAGCCTTGAGCGAGAAAAGAGCCAGCCTCTTATCACCAGCAGCACGACCAGCCGCGGATGGAGTTCCTTAAGAACTTCACCGCACGTGGACCCCACGGACCAATAGTCTCTACAGCAAATGGTACAAATATGTAGTCATCTCTCAGAGACTCATATTTGCGCCACTTACTCAATTCAGCTGCCTCTGATGCCGCCCCGGCTCTAAACGAGGTACCCCTGAGATGAGAGGCCGCCAAAGTGTCTACGCAAGTAGCATACCACACTAGGGCTTTACCTCTCTCCCAAGGGACCAATGTCATACCGTCGGGTCTCCTGCCATCGTCTCTAAATATTCCATAAGGTTCTAAAACCGAGGGAACATTTACACCTTATTGTTTAATAACACCTTAATAAAAAGGATTACAAAGGGCGGACTCAATGCCTCAAGACATTCTTTCCTAGCCAACCCGGGACGTGTAGAGATAATGTGAGTTGTGTCAAAACTAGAAAGAACAGTAAAATAAGCAATACCACAACGGTATTATGTTGTACTAAACCAATAAATATTTGGTGACCTTGAAACTTTTATTATCAAGAAATTTACATCAGACTACGCGCGTCGCAGGTATACTTAGTTCAAGGCGGTGGTCAGTGCTTGTTCTTAGCTCGATTTCGCTCCGTCTATCCTTTTTCTATGGTATGGGGCCGAAAGTGATAAAACACACCGGCTTAGCTTAACAAAAGCCTTTTCACAATTGCTTTAATCTAGTTCTACTGTGGCTATCTTCATTTTGACTACGGATTTTACTACGGATAGGGACAGCGATAGAAGCATTTACAAGAGTGACACGGGAGGCATGACTCATCGGTCAATTTGAATCGAGCTCATAATCAGGTAATAAGTTAAGTCGGATCGTTTACGCATGCCGATAGTAACTTTACTGTGTTTTGCACCTGTTTAAACATGTAAACGGTAATAACCCTCTTGAGGCCAGTTTACGTTGAAAACAACGTAAATATTAATGGAATAAATTACTATAAAAATAGTAAATAAACCGTCAATAGAGTTAATTAATAAATTCTTGTTCACGATTTCTTCCCGTGGGTGTGGTACGAGGCTGCTACGGGAAATGCCTGTTGTATTGTACCTATAAGGAAATGGCTTCCGATAGATGAAGGTATGATCATCACGATTATCTTGAGTATCGTGCTGTAAAGCTGTTTTTTGATATTCGATATTCTTACAGCAAACAAAACACATCACCATCTCATAAAAATATCTGAAAAATTGATAAGCGGTTAAAACATTAATTAAAAAATCCGACTGCGTTAAAAAGTTTACTGAAAAAGAACCTTCCTCTCATTGATATACTCTTCCTCTCCTTTTTTTGTATTTGCAGATGCAATAAATAAATTTTATATAGCCTGCTAGCTGTACCCCGCGACTTCGCCCGCGTGTAATTTATTACGATTGGATTTCATGGGTTTTAATTATTTTGCGCGGTACCCTAATTATTTTTCTAAAATAGAAGTAACCTAAGTTACTCCTTATAACATCGGCTATCTGCCAGTGATAGTCTCGTCAATATCAGTCCAGCCATTTCGGAGATTAGCCGGAACAAACAGACAGACAGACAGACAGACAGAAAGACATACAGACAAAAATTTTAACAATTGTGTTTTTTTTATAAGTACCGTATATTCCTTCATATGCATTTAGTAAAAAGCTGTTATTTTACATTACAAACAGACACTTCAATTTTATTTATTTGTATAGATTTTACGCTTTAAAAATTGCCTTATATCTCTAAAATTCAAATAGGTTAATAAAATTCAATAACTTTAATTTAAAGCCTAAAATAAATACACAAAACGAAAGTTGAATAATATGTTGCAATAACTACAAAAAGTGACAAGTACTTAGTTTCAAACTAAACACTTTACGGTCAACATTGTGACTCTGTTACCTCTCATTTGCATGTTCTTTTCGACTTCGTCGCTAACACACAGAGACGAACGCAAAACCTCTCGATTTGACTACGTGACTAGATGTCAAAGCTAAGCAAAGGCAAAACTATTATAACTGATTACATTTTGGAATTGTGACGTTAATTTGTGTCTTATGCTGTTGTAATAAGATGGAAGCGACGCGCAGTGCGTAAGATATGAGTGCTATTTATAATATACGGAAACGTCGATGGCTCAAATGGCTCCGTTCGGACAATCTTGACAAATGCTCCACTAACGAACGCGCCATGTTGGACGCGCACGCGAGATGACGCGGCGCGAAGATGTTAACGATCCACACAATGCCTAGCTGCCTAACCTGGCCGCCGCACTAAATAGATGCTAATTTTTTTTCTTACTTGTGCCCATGCTGTATTACTGCGGCGGTGAAAGTTTGCTTATTAAACAAAGTGTCTTCGTTGAACCGATCGCTGAACTGTGTGATTTGGCGTTAAATATGCACGTCATGGTACTCAATCTTTTTGATGAACGGACTTGGACATAGTGAATGTAGATTTTTTGTTATCTGTGGGAGACGCGATCATGTTTGTGAGATTGGTTTAAATTCAATGCTGGTGACAATTTTTTATAGATAATATGTAATTTATTACATATTATATCGAAATTTGTAAAATTGTTACATAGTTTAAAACTGATTATACGTTTGTTTGGTTTTAAGTAGTAAATTTCGAGATTGAGATTTTTGTTGAAATGCTTGTTGAACTGGAAATAAAATTGTTCTTCGACTATCTATGTATACGATACTTACAGATTTGCCTTGTTTGTACCATTATAATTACGTTATACGTGGTAGAGCCACGCTGCAGCTATATTATGGTTGTAGCATGAATGGGTCTGCTCGACCGGAGAAGGACTACGCTCTCACAGAATACCTCATTGCTGCTATGTTTCGTATGGTTAGTGTAGAGAACCGGAGACCCTTTTTACTGGAAACGAGGCATTCCATCTTAGTCCTCACGGGTGACAAAGCATCTGCATTTTGATTCTTAAAGCATCCACTTACCATCTTAAAGCATCCACTTACCATCTTAAAGCATCCACTTACCATCAGGTGGACTGTATGCTCGTTTTTCACCCTTATTCTGTAAAAAGAAACGTTGTAAACATATGTAGTTTATTATATATATGTAGTTACCTTCTTGCATATCTTAATTATTTTTTTTGCTTTTGATATAAATATTCGGTTGCATTAACAGACACACGGTGATATGACGGACTATTTCCTGTAGTTGTTGTTGTTCTTTGGCTCGAATCTAAACCATAACCCGATTTCTATAAGTTGTACAGTCACTTTACCTATGTCAATTACAAAACGATTACGCGTTTGCTTGATCGAAGCGAGAATAATTAGTTCCCACTATCAAGTGTTAGTGGGGCACACATGTGTTTGTTTAATAAAAATAATACTTTGGCCAAACAGGTTTGGAATGTTTTCGTTACGGTGGCGTGGCGTCGACACAAACACACTTTTGCGGTTAATGCGTAAGCGCAGTACCAACAAACGCGTATTTAGTACTTTGACACACATTTCGTCTTGTACTGTGGCTTAACTGCATTTTAACAGCAAATTAACGTGCGTATTTTTAACTTTCCACATCTCTTATTTCATCTATAACTATACTTGACAGCTTGGCGTTCCCAATAAGGAAGAGTCAATTGGAAATCAATTAATTCGCACTCACTCGCTAATTCTCTCCAGTACTCAAATGCTTTGTGAGGCGTCATAAATCTATCGGAGAAACAACTGGAATTTACTTCGTAAATAGAATCTATTGTCGCGTAGATTTTCAAACCCCATTTTTAGATGTGATAATTTAAATTGAAAAGGAAGAGATACAGATGCGTTCCATTGCGAAGATAGCTAGTTAAAGAGGATCTCTCGGATCGCTTCACTGTCATCTTCCACAGTTTATCAGCTACTTAGTGGGGGAGGGGAGAAGCTCTGTTTACAGTGGTCGGGTCAAACTTGTAGAGTAAAATAAAAAGGAGTGCGTGAGGAATGCGCCGACGAGATCGCCAGGTGCAATGGCCGGGGGCCCCGCCTCTACACACATTTTTGTATGTGCTTAATGTTTTATTGCCAAGATTAGGACAGTTCAGTCACAAATCAGTCAGAAATAGATGACTTAATCATTTCATAATTGATTAAATTTCGAAACAGTTATTAGTCGGCAGATTACACTTTTAATAACAAAAAGTGTGTTCTTTACATTTTTAGGGTCCAGTACAACTTAGCCCATCAGATGAAGTTCGCCTATTACGCTTATTTTAAATCGGATGATATATCTTCAATGACAACCCTAAAGCCACTTTTATTTTAGAAAATTTAAATAAGATATTGAAAGAGCAAAAAAATGTTCGTACAGCTCAAGATTAACTTGTTTGATTGAGGCGAGTTTACACCGTGCTATCTGACTCCAAATGGTACCACCGGACCGTTAACAACACAATGGACCGGCAGTATTAAACAACGATATTATGTGGGTCGCGGAACCGAAAGAGACACCGGATAATGTGAACAATTAAAGTCAAAACAACCTGGCCGTTTTGTCAGACGCACGACCGTGGTGTGAGACTCGGAACTGTAAATTATAATTTCTATATTACTTTAGTATTTGCATGTGAACGCCACTGATATTTGTATGATACTGAATTTAAAAGTACGGTTTTATATGTATCTAATGAAAAAACATTTAGTCAAGTTGTAGATGGAGAAAATATGAAATTTTGTATTTCATCAATCCGCCTGCCAATTGTAATGATTAAGGCACAATCTTCAAAGGATTGGGCGGCGTGAATAAATCGGCTGGACCGGGGAAGGACCATGCTCTCACAGAATACCAGTGTGAAATAGCAGCTCAATGCTGCTGTGTTTAGTATAGTGAGTGTAGCGAACTGGATACCCTTTTTGTTGGATACGAGGCATTCCATCTTGTTCTTCAAGGGTGACAAGTGACAACGCATCTACATTTTGATCCTAAATCAAGGATGTATGTAGATGTCCATAGGAAGTAGCATCCACTTACCATCAGGTGGCTTGTATGCTCGTTTGTCACCCTTATTCTATGAAGAAATCGTAAAGTGAATTCTATCCTAGACCTCCATTGTTATGTGGCAAAATTAAGCGCAGATCAATATTAATGATCTTGAGACTAGAAAACCTTTCCATAAACTAAAATTATGTTAATAACAACGTATTTAAAATTTAGTGTGTTGACACTTCGCTAATTCGCGGGAAAACGACGTCAAGAACTGCCATTACACTAAAACAATAAAAGCGTCATTAAGATAAATATGATATGTCTATAAACACGTTGGTAATCGTCCAGAATACACCGAGAGGCCCTTGATCTACTTTGCGCGTGCTTATGTAGGTAACAGCGGAAATTCACGTCTTAGATAAGCGTGAACTTGTGGCGTTATTTACTCTGCTTACTTGAATACAATATCAACTCTAAACGTGTGCTGTGTTAGTGAATGTAGTATTATAAGAGTGATTTCGCACTGCATTGGAAGCGGTTTTTGTGAATGCATATTTTCAAGTGCCTTTGACCTTTCGATGTCCTTTTACGATAACCTGATACGTAAACCAGTGCCGCGATGACGTAACTCGCTTATAACTCGCTTATACGCGGGAAAATTCAAATGGCCGTTTGTCCGCTGCTGCCGTCACGTAGAGTCAACTAACAAGAGACAAAGGTTTGTCTTGATAATCTATTTCGCTTTGCGACGTGACTATGATATGGTAGTTACAAGTTATTTTTTTACGTCTAATAAACAACTCACGTATGTTTGAAGCTGTCAATTATTGTAATTTTACGCTACTTAATGCCTCGTGGAGCCGAGGTAGCTCATGACTTGCACTCGTCTTATATACACATGCGAGCGAATCCAGTTCGATCCTCGTTGGGGCTGATAGAAATCGTTTGTTACGATTTTAAGTAATAATTATTAGGGAACCTGTATGCATAAAATTAAAAAAAAAAGAATTGGGGCAGCATTGCGGACTCTTTTCTATTCCGAAACTTTCTCGGAAGAGTTTAGTGCCAAGCAGTGAGATATGGGTGAATATACAAAAGTTAGGTAACTCGATGTCATCAGTCAATAGATACGATATTTTATTACATTTTGTTATTATTTCATTTTATTTTAAAATAATTAAAAGCTGTTTATTAGGTCACCCAATTTCAGGTATTTATTTTAAAAACAAGTTTGTGAAACAACACGAGAAATCCTCAAAACGTCAGTACTTTGGCATGTCACAATCCCAAAAATGCGCATTCAAGTGGCTGTATATTATATACTACCATTAATTTAGGAATACTTAATATTTCACTACAATCTGTAATGTACTTAATAATGTCTAACACAACTTTCTAAAACATCATGCCACCTTCTTAAAAACGAAATTTGTCTAGGGAAGTTAATTTAAAAAAGAAAAGAGAAGTCGAAAAGGCTTGATATACCGATAGGCAACTTGGCTGTCGGTATATTCATATAATATAGTTCATCAAAATACATGCATTAACAACTGCTGAATCGAACCACTTAATTTTATACGCCAGAATACACGTTCAACTACTGACAATAAAATACAGCCATAATAGTTCCTGAAGAAAATAGACATATTATTAACGACGACCGAAGGTACAGAATAAGCAATAGAAAAGGCGGAAAGCTGTAATTTCAAAATTTTTAACTAGCTATTAAACAGTTAATTAACAAAGTTGAAAAATCTGTCGAAATGACGCCAAGAACCATAATTAGGCGTTACTTTGCGGAAATCCATTATATTAAAGTTAGACATCTGCATCTACCCTCGATTAAGAATCAAAATGCAGATGCGTTGTTCAAAATGCAGATGCGTTGTCGCCTCTGATGACTAGGATGGAATGCCTCTTTTTGCAGTAAAAAGGATCTCACCATACGAAACACAGCAGCATTAAGCTGTTATTACACGTTGGTATTATGTGAGAGCGTGGTCCTTGCCTGGCCGAGACGACCTATTCGTGCTCAACCATATATAGCTGCATGGCTTTACCACGTAAAAATGGCTGGCGGATTTTTCTTAATGCGTTAAGTATGATAGAGTTAATGACATTAGTTTAACTAAGAATGTGTTAAATGAAATAAAGTCTTCCAGACCGATATCCGCAATAGGTTACAATCAAATTAAAAACACATTCAAATTATGAGTAATGTACGATAAAACTTAATGTACAATGAAATATTCTAATAAATATAATGTACATATATTTCACAGTTACCTATATGTACCTCTTTAAGGCCCGTATTAATAAGCGTTACTCAGCTCAAGTACACGCACTTGAGTACAATCTTGAGGTTATGATCTTATTAATAAACATATCTCAAGATGCGGTTTAGGTTTACGATATCAGCTGAGTGTCAGACTGATTAATAAACGAAACTCGACTCTCAAGTGTGTATACTTGAGTGCAAGTCACAGAACAGTATTCCTAAGTACAGCGTTTTGAGACACTGTTTTCTTGTGTTTATTAATTAGCAACGATCTTGAGATGCTGATTTCGTAATGAGGGCGTATCAAATGATTACGCACTTAGTTCGTCGTTGAGTAACGTTTATTAATACGGGCCTAAGTTTGTTAACTTAGCACTCACTAACATAGCTCTTTATGCGCAATTCTCAACGATGAATGCATTAAAGCATTCATATCAAGCAGTCGGTTTCATATCATTCAAATATCATATCAAATATCATATCATTGCAACTTTCTATAATTTTATGTCATCTATCAACAAGTGTGGGAGTTACACCCCACAATTAAAGTAATCGAAACCATAAGGATCGCTACAAGCTGTTAAATGTAGCATAGTATTCATGTACTTCATTTACTGCAAAACGGCGCGTAAAAGAAAACGAAGCGTTTTTAAATATAGGAACCCGACATTAGACAGTTCAGTTTTCAATTGTACGCAGATCGCACATGCGTATCGAAAGCCCACGTTCCTAGTCTGATGACAGTCCTTTATTCACGCTTTATCCACGTTCTCTGGGGCACGCTATTGCGTTACACAACAGTAAATCTCCGAGACGATAATTTATGCGTCGAATTAAAGTTCACGAGCCGCCCTGTCTAAGATCGTTGCGCTGTCACATATCAAATTCATATAGAAACCCGTTCTCACGACTGCACCTGTCAGATTAATTCCGGATACACGTCTATAATATGCAACGTTAAAAAAATTATGGGTCGAAAATAAAATACACAATCGGACGACGCTGAGCCCCATAAAGGTCATAGATGAGCCATAAAAACTTCGCTAACACCCGTATTAGTTATGTATAAAACGTTTCTCCAGCCGTATTCACTACGGCTTTATTCGCTGAATGGGACGCGGCTCGCTAACGAGTTTTAATTTACTTACGTTATCTGGTAAACGTTTTATGAGTCACGACGATGCGTTTTATGCGCATACATATTCATGATCTAGACGACAGTATCGGCGCCATGATAAAGGCGAATCTCTAATTAATACATTAAAACGACAATTTGCTTTATTCGCCCGTTCGTAACAGTAAAAACATCAATATGGACGCGGCGTTGACAATTGACATACGCAAATGAGCGTTAAATACGTCACGGTTTGCGTGTGCTTAATTGGCGTGTTTTTAGTTACTCCCCTGTGGAGTCGAGATCGTGTGGGGAATGCAAACTCTCTCCTCGTGTGGCCCTTCGTGGCAAAGGTTCGTAATTTCACCTCCTTTCGGTCTGCTGAAGCATATCTGAGGATTGGTTGCATACTAAATTCTAAATATAAATAAACTACTTACATTTATGAACAATTAAGCTGTACATACACATCTATTTTAATTTTTAATGAAATAAATGTTTTTTACACGCTATGTATGTGGTAGAGCCACGCCGCAGCAATATTACGACAAATAGGTTGACTCGGCCGGGGAAGGACTACGTTCTCACTGAATACCAGCGTAAAATAGCAGCTTAATGTTGGTGTGTTTCGTATAGTAAGTGTAGAGATCCGGAGACCATTTTTACTGAAAACGAGGCGTTCCATCTTACTCCTAAGGAATGACAACGCATCTGCATTTTGATTCTTAATCGAGGATAGAAATGTAGATGTCTATGGGCACAAGCATCCACTTAACATCAGGTGGACTGTGTGCTCGTTTTGTCATCATTATATAATTAAAAAATATGCTTCATTATCCTGTGTTGAAATGTAATTATACTGTGTTAATGTGGTTGAAATAATGAAAATAAATTTTCACTTATATTTGTTACTTATGATTACAACTCGTTACTAAGCTAAGAAAGCTAGCACTCTGATCACTGAACCATACCGCGTCTATATAGTATAACATTAGTCCATCAGAGAACGGCGTCCGGTTCCACGCGGCTGGTCGCATCGGACTCGTACCGTTAAAATATGCGACCAATAAAATTGTAGCCGCGCTCGCAAATGGTGATTTAGTAATTGCGTGTTTATTCGTTTACTACAGCTATCCTCGACCGCGGAGTGTTTCAGACGATCAATATTGAGGGACGTGTTTATAAATCGATTATACTGCTTGCTTCGACAGGAATCGTAAAGTTGGAGACAGATGCAAATATTCAACAGAGTAATGGCCGGCAGCCACTGAAGTATTCGTTGCGTTGAATTAAACATTGTCTTCTGAAAGTAAACAAGATAATTGCCAGGTTCGGTAAGCTGGTTAACGGTCGCAGGTTCAAGCAGTTCCGCCCTGTTATTTAGCTACTTGTCAGAGCTGAGACAGGCCGAATATTGCGTTGGTCATGTAACTGTTGGGAGTTATCGTGTCCTCGAACTTTTTACAATTATCGTTTTTTTTTTTACCTGATTTCTATCTTATATTCTAAGGATTATATATCTGATAAGCTAACGGCGTATGCTGAGAATCAAAGATGTGTTGAATTGTTTAATATTTTCATACAAAATGTTAGAAATAAATTAACCTTTGATATGATGCAGGAAGAGTGGCACAGGACTATGCTTTGTGATATTCCTTCGGAAAGGCCTATGTTCAGTAGTGGACTTGTGAACTAATGATGATGATGATGAAATTAAATTTTACTTCGATTAGACTGGCGCGTAAAAAGATGACTGATTGTATTATATTTTGTGTTGATTTTGTTTAGTTCACTATGTTTTGTGATGTTAGTGCTGTAAGAATTTTGACTTTTACGGCTTCATCTGACTTTACATCTTCATCTGACATTACAGCTTCATCTAACATTATGCCTTCATCTGATTTCCGTCAGTTCGGTAGTTGAATAAGGTAGCATATTATACCCATGTCAGATTACATAGTTTTTATGAGGGTCAAAATAACATTTTTCTATAGATTTTGTATTATATAAACAACAGTATAGGATACCGTCACTCCCTTGACTGACCTGCCATTGGTTGATTTTTTGTGAGAAGCCGTAAAATAAAATAAAAGAGGAATAACAGTATTAAGGGTCAACTTATGTTAGACAGAAAAGTGCTGCAGCATGTTCCCCGCTGATAATTAAATATCATCCTTATCCAATTAAAATGTAGTTGTAAATAGTAATTGAACTACAGGATACCTAGTTATCTAAACACACGGCAGTGTGTCAGCCAAGTACAGGAAAGAAAAGGGCGACGCACCGACAGTGTGAATATTTACACGGACCATTTCGAGCCACTTTTAAACGACCCATAACTTCAAAAGTTATTATACCTACACTCGTTATTTACATACATACATATAAACATTTAGAATCTCAAATTTCATGAATAAACCAATTATAGTTATTGAGTTATTAAAGTCTGAAAAGTGCCATTTGTATCACTATTTTATTGGCGAAGCCAACAACTCCAAACGTCGTTCGTAGCAAACTTGGCCTCCCTTTTTTTGATAGGATTTTTTATTATTTTGAGTCATATCAGGAAGATGTTGCTGCCCATTCAGGAAGATGTTGCTGCCCATCTCTCCTGTGTTATTTCCCTCTGTCGTCTCTTAAGACTCGGATTTATATGGGGTAGTTGTCATTCTTACGCCGCCCTAAGACGGCACTTATACTCAGCATCAATTTATTTTTATGACTATGGCTTAGTACACTAAAGTAAGTGAGGAAAATGTTTAACCGAAGGGCCTTCCCAAATACCAAGGCTAAAGTATCCTGTGTCTCATTCTACGACACTCGATCTCTCTGCAAACTTTTTGGTCAAATCCACGCAACACTCAGCGTGATTTTCAGTTATTAATAATTTCTATAGTACCTACTGATAGTTTTCATCGCAGATATTTCTATTGGTCAATCAACAAATTTACGTAATAGTTGATAATCTGTTTAGACTTGCCTTACGTGAGATTTCCATTAACAGTCCAATTGCGTTTTGCGTTCGTGAGATATCGGCATGAAAAAATGCTCACGCATGTTGATGTATTGATGCAACACTACAGTGATGCATATAATACATTTGTGGTTTGTAAATATGTAATACATAGTACAGTGGTCTAGCATGGGGGGCCAAGCGGGGGCGATGGTCCCGGGCGGCATATTTAGGGTGCGGCATTTTGAGAAGAAAACTCAGCTCAACGTCTGAATTTTTTTAATAATCCCTGTAAAAATCGCACGGATATACGCACCTCTGAAATTCTCTCTGACGTCGGTCTTGGCCGTGGTAGCTCAAGGGCTAAGCGCTCGCCGTCAACTTTACAGTACGCGAGCATTCTTGGTACGATACTTGCTGGTACCTTTGAAATTGTTAATCCAATTTTAAGTGCAGATTTACCATGTGCTGTGTAGTGAAGGAAACCAGCATCTTTGAGGAATAAAATATCCGGTAATATGTGATGTTGACAAATACGCTGGAGCAGCACTGCGAACTAGTTATTCCATAACACTCAGAAATGAGAGGACGTCTGTACCTAGCTGTATTTTTGAAGAGTAAGGGTGACAAACGAGAACACAGTCCACCTGATGGTAAGTGAATGCTGTGGCCCATAACTAATATTATCCTCGATTAAGAATCAAAATGCAGATGCGTTGTCACCCCGAAGGATTAAGATGGAATGCTTTATTTCCAGTAAAAAGGGTCTTCGGTGCTCTACACTCACCATACGAAACACAACAGCTATAAGCTGGTATTTTACGCTGGTATTCTGTAAGAGCGTGGTCTCTCCTCTTCGAGGAGATCCATTCATGCTATAACCATAATATAGCTGCAGCGTGGCTCTATCACATATAAAACAAAACTATATACAGCTTGGCTATATAGCCTATATATATATATATATATATATACTATATAGGCTATTACATTAACCTAAATTTAACATTAAATACGAGATTGTTATATTGTAGGTCTTTCCGTCTTTTCCAATAGTCGATTCTTACGACACAGGTCGAAATGAGTTGATTGATATACTCTTATGCCATTTAGATAAGAAAATAAAAAGACACATTATAATGTTTTCCTTGATGTCGTAAAATACGAAATAAAAGTCCGTATCTATTTTACTTTCTTCAGCAACCGAGCCCTTATTCTACTTTTTATCGTATCAAATGCATCTAGAAAATAATGCGTTCCATCAAAGACATTATAATTACATTCGCCGCAGCAATAAAGTACTTAATGGCACCGGGAAATAAACGAGATCTGAAAAGCGGCCGAACAGGGCTGGGGATGTGATGCAAACGTGTAAGCGATAATTGAGTCCGGAGACCCGATCTGATGTCCGCAGTTCTAATGTCCGCAGTTCAACATCCACATTTTCGAAATTGAATCCGCGCTTAAGGCGAAGATTTACTCCTTCTCCGCTGCGTGCATATTTGCCCAGTATGAAGTAAGTGTGCGACGTTCGATGGACAAAAGTTCCTTTTCATACCCTGATGATGCCGTGGACGAAACCGTGGTTTATATAGTTAGTACATTAATAATTTAAAAAATACAAATGTGTATCCAATCACAAAAAGCTACTTTATTTGAAACTTTTTTGCTTATTAGTTATCAAGAAATAAAAGAACTAGATGAAAATGTAGCCGATGACGAATCTAATTCATTATCGTGCCTTTCATATGATCGTAATTATTATATGGTTATCACTCAAAAAGACGAGAACACGGACGTCAAAGTTTTTTCTCGACAATTGAATTATATCTTTTTTTCTCGATTTAAATAAAGTATTTTAAAAATCCATTCAGAATTTTATTGAGTATTTCATGTATGCGGATATTTTCTTCCAAATATATACTATTTTAAGAAGCATCGTTGTAGAGCCATGCTGCAGCTATATTATGGTTGTAGCGCCAAAGGGTCGGCTCAATCGGGGGAGGACCACGCTCTCACAGAATACTAGCGTAAAATAGTAGCTCAATGCTGCAGTGTTTCGTATGGTGAGTGTAGAGAACCGGAGACCCTTTTTACTGGATATGAGGCATTCCATCTTAGTCCTTAAGGGTGACAACGCATCTGCTTTTAAATTGTAATAGGGAATAAATGTAGAGGTCTATGGGTCACAGCATCCACTCACCATCAGGTGGAATGTGTGCCCGTTTGGCAACCTTATTCAAAAAAATATAAATATAATAAATATCAATTCTCGCGCGTCAAAATCGTGTCTAAAATACGATATTTTGTCCAACCCGGCCTTAAGGAGCAGTCCCGCTATAATACAGATGAAAATTGTATACAATTACGACTTGGATCGGGTTAGATGGCGTCGTGGCGCCGCACTCGCTTCTGAAGACTGACCACGCGAATGTTTAATTAAGCAGTAATTTACTGCTAACTCGTATACTGAATGGAGTTAGCTTTACTCGCTTCAGTACTCGCCCGAGGCGCCGTGGCCGGCTCTCTGCATAATCTTAGCCTTTGAATTGATTGATGACAGCCTGCCCACCCGCTTAAAGACTAGGAAGTTTTTCAACGAGACATTCCCATTTTTGTCTATCAAAATGAGGGTCGTGTTCCGGTTACGTTTTTATTAACAGAAACTTTATTTGCTTGAGGCTACAGTTGCAAAAAAGAAATCAATCTAATGTCGTAAAAGCTGAAGATTAATTTTCTCTTCCATATTTTTTTATAATAATCATTAATTGCTGCCATGCTGCAGCTATAGTAGTAGTATAGCTGTAGCACGAATGGGTCGGCTCGACCGGGGAAGGACCACGCTCTCACAAAATACCAGCGTAAACCGGATACCCTTTTTAATGGAAACGAGGCCGTCTGCATTTTGATTCGTAATCGAGGATAGATGTAGATGTCTATGGGCCACAACAACCACTTACCATCAGGTGTACTGTGTGCTCGTTAGTCATCCTTATTATAAAAAAAGCAACTTAAAACACTTCATTTTCGGGCTGTATTCGCCTTTGAACACTGTTATTATTAACATATTTTTCTTTATGAGTCCTTAGAAGTCCACTGTTAGCCAAGGATCTGACTTAATTGCGTGCTTCGCAGCCGGATTTACGACCGCAGTCAATGTGTATCGTTTTAATTTTAATAATAATTTCAGAACATATCAAACCTTCACAACTGTGGTGCCATTCCAGCATAAAGCGACTTTTATCGGAAATGGATGCCATCAATTTGTATCCAGTATTAGTTTAGTTTATTAATACCGGTTACTGTAGTAAATTGTCTCGAATAAGTCCGTGTCTAGTCTGAATTGAAGAAAATAAAGTTACAGTAGCTATTACGAAATAAATGAACTTCCGTCAGAGTTTTGTTTTAAAATTAAAATACAGTTGCGTCCGTAGTCGAGAGTCCTAGAATTCTATAGCAGTCCTAGCATAGCAAACAATGTTTTTTTTATTAGATAAAGAGGAGGAAATCTTCAAAAAGACACCGTCAAGGTGTTGTAAGACCGGTAGTGTGGGATTTTTACCCACTAAAACCTCCTGTCTCTTACTTTACTCTACTTTTTTTGAGTACTTACTCAGTACCACGGGACTTCATGGTGCTGGTACTCCTCCTAATCGCTGCATTACGCGACTACTCCTCCGTTACTTCTTCTTTTTCTTCCTTTTTCTTCATCAGCGGGACCTTCTTGACATACCCCGTCATCGCCGTCCAGTTGTCATTCGTTGGTAACATCCAAGGAACGACTTCTTCCGGCCTCTGAGGCACCCTCTTCTCGCTCTGCCAGCGTAGCCGTGTTTCAGACCAGCGCTGACAGACAAAGAACGTGTGCTCGGTGGAGTCAACAACGCCCGGACAGTACACGCAATCAGGAACGCGTCGGATTTTCATACGGTGTAAGTAGGCATTGAACTGTCCGTGTCCAGTAAGGAATTGTGTGAGGTAGTAGTCTACCTCTCCATGTTCCCGTAAGACCCAGTCACGGATTCGTCCAATAAGTCTATGAGTCCACCGCCCGGTTTCCCCGGATTCCCAGCGCCCTTGCCAGAGCACAAAAGTCTCCTCGCGTTCTCGAGTCCTTACGTTCGTCAACGGTTCCTCGCCAGCCCGCCGAGCATCCCAAATACGCCTCCTCTCGAATCTCAAAAGATCTATTGGGATTGTACCTGAGATAACCAACCAACACGGCTGCCTCCGATACCGTTCGATAGGCACAGGCTATCCTCAGCGCACCCACGTTGTCAGCGAATCCTCCAGCAGTACATCAGTCGGTAGGTCGAGACGTAGAAGTGCATCAGGATTATCCAAAGCTCCGGTCCTAAGACCGAGCTCTGGGCCGCTCCCCCACTCAGCTATTTCATGATATCTCCCATAGTGGTCTCACATATAAAAAACCGATCAAATAGGTAATAACTTATGATACGGATGAGATACTCGGAAACACCTAATTTTCGAAGCGCCTTCACAATGTCCGTCCATTTTGCGGAATTAAATGCATTTTTGACGTCAAACGTCATCATTATGCACACGGTATGGGACCTCTGGTTGCCTGACCAGGCAGCTCTAGCAAATGAAAGCGCTTCGGAAATGGCACCAATTGTACTGCGACCCGGTCGGAAACCATGTTGGTTATCGGCCAGGCCACCCGCATCGGCCACTTCTTCCCTCAGTCGATTCCTTATTAGGCCCTCCAAAATTTTTCCTGCTACGTCCGCATACAAAGTGGCCTGTAGGATGAAGGCGTGTAGGGTGGACCCTTTCCTTTATCTAACATAACCAACCTTTGCAACTTCCATCTTTTCGGAATAACTCCAGCCGAGATGCAGGCGTTGTAAGTGTCAAGGAGCAGATTTTCATGCCTTTTCATTATGACCTTATAGACCTCGACGGGGATGCCATCAGGGCCTGGGGCCTTACCTACCTTGAGAGACTTAACAACTGCCCGCAACTCGACTGCTGAGAAAAGTGAGCACTCGTCATTGGATATCGCACTCTGGGTGCAAACCTGGTCTTCGCGTTCGGGAAACAGAGTTTGGACTATTTCTTCCATCCTATCAGGTTCCATGGGAGCTATTGAACTGCGGCCCACAAATTTTTGGGTGACGATCCGGTAGAGCAATGTTGGTGCCAAAAAGTACGTAGAATAGAATAAATAGAATAGAATATTGATTTATTTGCATTGAATGTAGGTAAGTCTAATTGCTGGTGGTCTATCAAATATAAATTACTTATGGTGAATTTATTATTTATTTAAAATTTAAGATAAATAAGTAGGTAGCAGGTAACACACCCATCAAATCATGCAATATAAAGTAAATAATCTTATCATCTAATATACTAATATATTAAACGTTTCCCCTTAATCTAAATCTACAAGATTATCATAAGACCTGTCGTATTGTATGGATCCGAGTGCTGGGATACGAAAGAGATAAGAAGAGTAAATGTGGCTGAAATGCTAATGTTAAGATGGATGTGTGGGGTGACGATATTATATAAAATCAAAAATGAATTAATCAGAGGCAGTTTGAAAGTGTCCCCAGTCAAGAAAAAGTTGAGAAGTGGTAAGCTTGCGTGGTATAAGCATATTATGCGAAAGGAAGTAAACCATGTAACTAGAAGAATGTTAGCTATGAAAGTGATGAATATATACGAGTAGAATGAGGTCTAAGAAAAGATGGATGAATTGTACTAGGGATGATATGCGTAAGAAAGGAGTGAGTGACGAGATGACGGCTAATAGAGGAGAATGGAAGTGGAAGATGTTCTATGCCGACAATTTAACTGTCACAGAATTACCACTGTGCTATTTCTGTGCTATATCTTATTATATTTATCTATTACTGTTTTGTTAATCAAAATAAACTGACTACATTAGTAATAAAACTAAATAAAATATTTAAGATGTTTCGAATAAAATATCTTTTACGATGCAAGTCCACAACGTAAGTAAACTCGTAAGCATAATAATGTTACATCTAGTCAGGTATAAGCGCAAACTTTTAAAAAGTAATTTCCATTCAGTGTGAGTGCTTTGAATCGTTTTAATTTACTGAACCTATAAATTTTGTGTAACAGTTTGTATATGTCACGAAATGAATTGCAAAACCTATTTAGTGTAGGCAATTTAAGTACGAGATGTCTGTATATTACCATCCTACAATGTTGCAGGGCATTCGTTTAAACATATTAATTCTCTATCAGTTGTGGTAGTTCTAAAATACGTTAACCAGCCCGTGCGATTGCTTAATAAAGTAATAAACATTTCGATGAATTGTCTAAACTGATGTGATTCTAGTCATTAGATCTTATTTATACGTAAGAGTACTAGATTTTAATTAGATTTCTTAAGTGGTTGCACTAACGCTAATGGAGGCGAGAGTGTTAGGTATAGGACTTTACTGATTACAATGTAAGTGAGAGTTGTATCGGAATGTATTTTCTCTATCGGGTTAATTATTACGTTCTCGATTTGCTTGAGATAAGGATTGGATAAATTGAAATCACTTGAATCAATATTTAATTTTACTTGGTGCTGGGATTCCTTTTCTGCCTAGGAGTTTGTCTAGATAGCTACCACCCTTTTAACTATTCCGCTATCTACTGCTGTTCCGGTCTGAAGGCTATGGAGAGCCAGTATAGTTACAGCCAGCGAGGCATTCCATTTTTGTCCTCAGAAATGACGGTGCATCTGTAGCCTACTTTGTTTGAAGTTGGTTGCAGGTGTCCATGGACTGCAGTAGCCACTTACCATCAGGTGGACTGTAAGTTCGTTTGTCACTTCAGTTTTATAAAAATTCGTAAAAATTATTATATATTAAAGAACACCAAAATAAGCTATGAATGCTGTGATTGGTCTAGATTGTTGGAAATTAAATGAAGTCAGCACTTTATTCTTCTACGTAAGAAATTAAAATTTCGTTTATCTAACGTCAACATTGTTTTTAATGTACTACGATGCGTTTATAATAGTTCTATTGAACTAGTATTTACTACTAAACAAGGGTAAATATAACTAACTAACTTCTACGACTCATGATCAAGCATGAAAAACCGACAACCGAAGGGTCTATAAAGTGATTTCTCGTTATAAACTGCCTATATAATTTTCCTTTACTACCTACTAAAATTATGTAATTCAGCTTTCAAAGTGAATATATTGACTAATTAACTCCTTTGTTTAATATATGACAGTATTATAATATCAACAAACTCAATATAACGCTTGCAATTAAACACTCCAACAAATAAAACACACCATCATTATATTGGTGATGTCAATTAAATTGTGTCAATATAAGCAATAAAAACTATCAGTATGACAGTTTCACGACGTGATGCTTACTGGTCACTATAATAACAATAACCAGCGATATCTTAATGCAAAATAATTAATGACTGTGAAAGTAGTAGGTACTGTTAGTATTATATTAAAGTCATAGCTAAAGTAAATTACTTGATAGAAAGTTAAAGTTTAATATAAAGTAAAAACCGGCTTCAAAAACTAAAAAGAATAAAATTATTGCATTTGCAATTGCAATTCCAAGCTTTTATTTATAGCTGCTAAAGTCGTCGTTAAAGCTTAGACACTGTGTATCAAAGATTTGAAGTCCCTACTTCAGTAGCTATGATGTGGAAATTTTAGTTTTACATTTTTGAGTGAACTAAAGAATAATACAAGTTCAAGGTTACAACTAGAATGTCGTCTAAATTACATTACAAAACTTCATCTCCTATTTAAAAAATGATATTAATTAAATTAATTATAAATTAAACATAATCATAATTGTAAAATACAGTGATAGAACCAGCGTAACCGACATATCCCAACGGATTAGTAAGCTGAAGTGGCAATGGGCCGACCATACAGCTCGAAGAACCGTCAACCGATGGGGAAGAAAAGTTCTCGAGTGGCAGCCTCGTACCGGTCGGCGAAGTGTAGGGCGGTCCCCCAACAAATGGAGTGACGACCTGGTAAGACATGCAGGAAGTCGATGGATACAGGTGGCTCAGGACCGTGCTTTGTGCCTTTCCTTGGGGGAAAGTGGGTCTGTGTTCAGCAGTGGACTTGTGAAGAGCTGTAATGATTATTAAATACCAAAAGTAAAAATAATTGATGTTGTGACTAGGATTAAGAAAGGAATGCTTGGGTGGTTTGAACACGTATAAAGAATGAATGAGAAAATGGTATCAAATAATTATTTTTACTGCAGACGTGAGTGGCAAAGTCGGCAAGGAACACCCTAGAGCCCTAGACGGAAGTTTATCGATCATATTGGCGATATATTGATAATGGACCAAGACGAATATGTATACGGTAATATATGAATGTGAAAGAAGCGATAGAGATGTTTCAGGAGTGTGCCAAATGGAAGTCTGTAGTCTCTGCCTACTCCACTGGGTGTCAGACGTGAGATTTAATGATTATGAATTCATATCCCGTCTAAATTGTAATATTGAAAATCTTTAAAAATAAGAAATGAAAAGGATATTTATATTTATTGTGGAATCATGTTAGTAGCATACTAGGGTAGTATGTTGGTGCAAACACTGACATAAATACATAAACGTATTATAATGTAACGCCCCTATGAAGTTGACATTTTTGGCTTTATTTTGGTAAAACCCTCCATAAATATAGAATGCTTTTACGGATCAGTTGATACTGTATGTACGAGTAAGTTCGAGTTATATTTCTGTTAAAAAGAGGGTAATAAAAAAGGTACTTGCTAATCTAGTGTAATAACAGGCGTAATGAAATACTATCGCCTTCATCCGTCACATCGTCGCGTCCGCTAGCCGACCATAATGGATAGCTCAGCTGAAATTGTCCTTGTGTTTACAACTGGCGTAGGATATTTAGCACAGTAAACGTTTGCAATAGTTCATTATTAATTGATGCGTTGCAGTTTTTGTTGTGACTATTAATACTTATTGCGATGGCAATTTTCAATTTTAATATTTTATAAATACAATTATAAAAACTAGTGGGTAGACGGAAAATTTGAGTTAACAATTTCATAGTTATGAACGCCTAGTGCTTTATCGGAAAATATAATAACTATTTGTTCTTCCTCATCATCATCATCATTACTAAAATAAATCACTAGCCCACCGCTGAACATTGCCCTCTTAGAACGATTGCTACAAATACACATTTCTGATTAAACTAAATAAATTTCCGTGTACCTACGTAATATTTCGACAAATTATGAATTTTATATTATTTAATTACAGCGGTGAGTCAATATTAATAGAAAAGCGGCATACGTCTACCGCAAAAATATGTTCAAGGCACACTTTCCTGTTTCAACAGTTCGTAATCCAAAGACCAGAGATTTGCGCTTTACAAACACAAATATATACCTAAAATTAAGTGGAGCAAGGTCGTAAATGGGGTAGAAAATCGGTTCACTCATAGCAAGTGCACGTGAGTTACAACTAAAATGACTCGGTTTACGCACACAGCAGCGATTATGATGGATAGGCTGCGCGTGGGCATTGCGACGGGCGGGTATGCTAATTCCTCATGCACCAGGGAGGCAACGCTATGTACAACATTCGATTGTTCGCGCTAGAATATGCGAACTCGCAATTACATCTTTCTTGGCGTAGTTTTTTGCCCTTTGGTCTAGGTAAATTATTTTTATGTTGCTCATTGATAAATATGTCATTTTCTTGCCGGTGGTGGTGATGTAAGAGAATTCACCACACCACTTTCCTACCAAGAGGCGACTAATGGAGAAATGCTACAAATATTTTATGTCTACCGGTAGACGGCGGTATTATAGGCGTAAAATATCCAAACCGGCGTTGAAGGTGCAGGACGCCTGGTACTGCTATCTTCAATACGCCTGCCAAGTGTGACGATTAAGGTAAATCGTAGCTAAAACAGGAGAGGCCTATGTTCGGCAGTAGACTTATGGGCTGATGACGCTGAAGATCTCTAATAGTTCAGCTTCCTTTAACTTTAAGTAATAGGTATTATTTATACTACACGCGCACCAAGGATTTTGATGTTTGGAGAGAGAAGGCTGATTTTTATGATACAGGTCCGTTCTAGTTTGTTTTTAACAGCCAGGGCTAATCCATTGAATTGTAATGTACTTGGCATAATATCTCAATATTCTAGCCTAAATTTAAATGATTTTTTTGACATAATTTATTCTGTGATGTCATAAAGCATTTACATAACAAGATATTTTTGATTTTATGAAGTATAAAATTATTATTACAACTCTTAAAGTTATCGGAGTTAGATTAAAATATGCATCTAAGATAAAAGTTAGTGACAAAATATTACGGCTTACGGAATTTATTGAATGTAGTAAATTCAAATGTATCTCGCTCATTGTAGTCCCATCAAAAATATTTTCGCTTAAATTTTGCCACAGTGCGATTGATAAAGTGAAACGTGGATGTCTCTTCCCAAAAAGTTACATACCGTTGGAAACGTCGAAGCAAAAAAAGCTTGCAAGAGAGAAGTCAATGCCCGCCACGAGACCGTTGATTAGATCAAAGCGATGAAAGGGAAGCATACGTGTGCAAATTTATAAATATAAAACTTTATTGATTATTAGAAATATCAGTTAATGTAAATTGCGTCTTAAAAGTTTTGTTTGTTTAGTCAAATAGTAGGAGAAAGGTTTTTCCTCCTTTTCTGCCTATTTCTGTCGCTAAATAGCAGTGCTTGCATTGTGTTCCAGTCTGAGGATATAGAGAGCCAGTATAGTTACATGCTTAGAGGTGACAACGCATCCGTAGCTTCCATTGTTTGAAGTTGGTTGCAGTTGCAGGTGTCTATGGACTGAAGTAGCCACTTACCTCTAATGAACTGTAAGTTTGTTTATCATTTTAAGTTACAAAAGGGGTTTTAAAACTTTACTGGTTCTCTTTTTTTTATAGGATAGGGTGACAAACGAGCACACAGTCCACCTGATGGTAAGTGTTTGCTGTGACCCATAGACATCTACATCCTCAATAAAGAATCAAAATGTAGAAGCGTCGTCACCCGTGAGGACTAAGATGGAACGCCTCTTTTCCAGTAAAATGAGTCTCCGGTTCTCTACACTCACCATACGAAACACAGCAGTGTCAAGCTGCCATTTTACGCTGGTATTCTGTGAGAGCGTGGTCCTTCCCCGGTCGAGCCGACCCATTAGTGCTACAACTATACTACTAATATAGCTGCAGCATGGCTCTACCACGTAAGAAGATTCTCTTATCCCTTAACTAGAAGCAACAGTAGGTGCACTGCTGTGGAATACTTTTCTTTGCATCTAGTTTGGTCACCAACCTCCGGACGGACGGACGGACTCCGAGGCATAAAATGAGCAGCCTTATACCACCTATCATAAAGTAAAATGTGTTTTTCCTAATTTGTATCTATTTGCATAGAATGTGTTTGACTAGACAGAATGGTACAATATGCTCAAAAATGTAAAAAAAACACTACTTAATTAACACTAATAAAAATTCTTATGTATATGTATCTGTATCGATTCAGACAACCGATTGTCTGTCTAGCGTTTCATCGCAAACAATTTTGTATACGCGACGTTCCAAACAGCATTAGCGTAAACATCCGTCAAACAAACAAACAATTCCACAAGAAGGAACAATGAAAAATAAACGCGATCGTTGCCTGGAAATCTTTTACAATGGTGTTGACAGGCGACGTGACGAAATACGATCCCGGCGCATCCAAACATCGGGTGGAACAATGATGGCCGATTCCCGCGCTTTTACAGTCAGACAGAACAAATAACAGGCACATTTCGCAACTTACCTATTCAAAAGAGGCTGTGTTCGTACCCATGAATAGATTATCTGTTTCTTAATCTGTACTCGAACCTTATTTTGTTTGAGTAAAATAGTTGAGAAATCTTTAATGATGACGATCATAAAGCATCAAGATTGAAGCTAAGCCATCAATCCTGAGAAGCAAAATTTTTGAATGCATCTTGTATCAAATTTACCGACGGTCATGTGACTAATAATATTCTGTCGCGTTGCCACTATCTGCTACGTTGGTCTAGTGGTGCGATTACTGGTCATGAGGTTCCTTGTTCAAATCCTGGGTCGGGCTACAACTATGTAACTAGCAACCATGTGTCAGGAAGTTGGCGCTGTTTCACCCCGTGCCTTGGAAATCACGTAAAGCCGTTGGTCCTGCGCCTGATCTTTCTCGAGTCGGATTGCCGTCAAATCGGACTACGAATGTGCACCTGTGCTTGCGCGCATACTCGTGCACTTAAATCCTGTCGCAGATAGCTAGTGCCCGTTGAGTGATCGGAATTCGGTCTGGAGGACATAATAAAATGAATTTTAGAAACGTAAAACAAGAATGATTAAAAGTGCAATGTGATAATGTTTCTGTTATTGTTTTAGAAGGCTTTACTGACCTTTTTGTAATGCTAAAATTAAAACACAAATCTAACATTATATGAAAACGTCGATACGACAAAATCTGACATTTAAACGAACAATGAATCGGTCCATTAAAAGATTAAAACATTTCGAATGTAATGACTATTGCCAACTCCAATTACACCATGACTCACTAACGGGACATGAATGGAATCAAACTTGAAACGAAGTACGCCTAAATAAGTACTAAATAAAGAGATAAAACCTTTTAGTTATTAGTTACTTCCTTCATAACTCTAATTGCCACACAGTAATACAATCTGAATCAACGAATTTGGACTTCAGTCCGTACTACATAAAATTCATTTTTATACACAGTGTACCTGTCGTATAAACTTCGTTTTCCGGGTACTAGGCTGTTTGACGGTAGACACTGTTATCTTTCTCGAAGTTCACATAAAATCCAAGTATTTCAGGTAATTATCTGATAATTTAGTGGCATATCTATTGGTTAAACTAATTATGATGTTCATTATCAAATGCTCGAAAGTCACAACTAGCTTATGCATGTATCTTTCTTGATATTACTCGTTAGTTCTTAAATAAAACAGCATTAATTATTCATCAGAAGACACGTTGTCGGAATAACCATTTAATAAAGGAATAAGAGAAATATTGATTTAGCTACGGCAGACAATAATGACCTTACTTGTATTCGTTGATTATTGCTTACTTAATATTTGTATTATAATTATCTCTATTCCTATCTACTTCTACTGTTATTTAGTAAAAAGTTGATAGTGTTTTTCAGACTAAGGCCTTATATTATAAGGCCTTACTTAAAAAAATCTATTTCGATTTTTCTGCTTAAAGTGGTTCTCTTTTTACTAAATGACAGTAGAAGTAGATAGGAATAGAGGTAATTATAATACAATATGTTTTCATTTATAAAACAAAAACGATAAAATTTACAGAAACTAAAGTGTAGACGTCTAATCGCTGGGCACAGGCCTCCCCACATTTCTGAGAAGGACAATGAAATATTCTCATAAAGTGCATCGAGTTCAATTTGCGTTTTATTGTCATATCTTTTTTATATAAGTAAAGGTGACATACGAGCACACAGTCCCTGATGGTAAGTGGATGCTGTGGCCCGTAGACATCTACATTTATCTTCAATTAAGATTCAAAATTCAGATGCGTTGTGGAGGAATGCCTCCTTTTTAGTAAAAAAGATCTCCGGTTCTCTACACTCACCATACGTAACACAGCATTAAGCTGCTATTTTACGCTGGTAGAGGTAGTAGAGCGTGGTCCTACCCCGGTCGAGCCGAGCCATTCGTGCTATAACCATATTATGGCTGCAGCATGGTTCTACTATTTATAATTGATGATACGATCATAATTGATGGTAAGTGGATGCTGTGGCCCATAAACATCATCAATTATGGATCAAGAATTAAAATGCAGAAGGTATTGTCACCCCTGACGACTGAGATGGAATACCTCCTGCATTGTGCTGCATTTTACTTGTTATTATTCTGTTAGAGCTTAGCTTAGCTGTAGCTTTTATAATAAGTATGTACCTGGATGACCGAGTTTTGCTGGGTTTTTTTTGGAAATCGTGTTTTTGGAAATTATATTTCAATTTAAAAAAAATAGTATTATTACTCGCCAATAGATGTCAGGAAGAGTCATATTTTTCAGTTTATGTTTAAGTTGATTATCGATAAAGAGTTATTGATTTGACTTTTACCTTTGTACCGAAACATCGCCAATAGGATATTTTTATCCTTATATGATATTTGCACAATGTCGGTTTCTTTACTAATGTAATTACTACCGTATGCTTTTTTTTAAAACTCGGTCATTTTTTTCGTGTTTTTAAAAAAAATATACTTAGATACAAACTAGAAGGGCTCCTAGCTTTTCTCACAAAAGAAGGAAATTGAAAAAAAGGAAAAAATAATCGGACTGGTCACATCTAGACTCGAACCGGGGTTTTCTGGTTTCGGGACCGCCCGATTTCCCACCTGAGCTATTATAAGCTTGTAGATAATTGCGAAATTTACCTTCGTATTCTAATGATATTGTAGCAATTTTCATTGCCTGAAAACACGGATAAAACGACATTTATAAAAATTAATCCAGATATAGAGAATCCTAGAGAGAAACCCTCCGCATACTAAATTTCATGAAAATCGTTGGAGCCGTTTCCGAGATTCCGATTATATATATATATATGCAAGAATTGCTCGTTTAAAGGTATTAGATATAAAATGGTAGAATCAAGTTATATTTTAAGTTATTTTTCATTTAATACGTTTCGAGGACTTGTCCCACACCCTCGTGATCACGGTTGTTGCAAAACACTCGAAATGTTAAGAATTAATATAATTATAACTTTTAACAAAAAGTATAAACCGACTTCAAATTGCTAAAAAAGAAGTTATTTATTTGCTACCCTTAGATCTGAAATTTTTTCTCCAAATTTATATGGGACCACCTTTAAGTATAACCTATTTTTTTAAAAAATCATCAAAAATTGGTTCACAATCTGCGAAGATATCGCGTAACATGCGTACAAAAAAAACATACACTCGAATTGAGAACCTCCTCCTTTTTGAAGTCGGTCAAAAATAACAGTAAAATTTGATTTACTCCATGAATGGCATTGACATAAACAAAGTAAATAATTATTATCAACAGATTAACTTTATGCATAAGAAAGTTAATAGATTGCTAGCCTTAAAAATGTTCATAAAACATGTCTTTCATGTGCTGCTGTTACTATAACATCCTGAGCATTTAATATCTTGTTAAATAGTCACAGTAGATAAGGCAGCGTAGCGACGCTTACGCGGACAACCTGTACGATGAACCCGGAGAAATTTCGTAGAACTCCTTTATCTTGTCTAGGGTCAAATTAATAACTACGGCATACCAAGTTCCTGATACACGATAAGAGAACAGCCGCTGTCTTACATTCTTTGAAACTACACACCGTACTTATAATATTGTACCTTGCGGTATTCTTAACACCTTAACTTGATTTTATTATTATGTATATATTTTCTGTCTTAAAACATGCAAATAAAAATATTATATCAATTAAAATGAAATGAACAATTATTAGTATTAAGTACATTTATTTCTATGTATACGATTTTATACCCTCGAAGCATTCCTACAGCTGGATGAATTATGATTACGGAGGTATCGATTCGCTTAAACCTTACGATGTCGATATGCTAGGTTTTGTTTCATAAAACCAAAATGGCGGAAAGAATTGCGTACCGCGTTAAGTGGCATATCTAAATAGGTAATTCAATATGACTATTCCACAACCTTAAGCTCCGTTTTTAAAATTATATAATCTGAAATTTGTGTCGGTAGGATCTCTACGTATTTCTTGTTTATGATTTGTGTATGTATGTGTGTATGTATGTGCCTAAGGCACCGGCGGGATATCAGTGTTGCGGCAATTTTGCTGTAAGCTTTTTACTGGAAACGAGGCATATTATCTTTGTCCTCAGGAATAACAACACATTCTGCATTTTGTTTGAGTCTTTATTGAAGGATAGAATTTTCATGGGCCACATCCACTTAAATCGGGTAGACTGTGTGCTCGTTTATCTCACTTATTAAAAAAAGTTAATACTGAGTCGGTGACAGTTTTGTTGCTGTAACCCAGTATGATTTATAATATTTTGTAAATTTTGGTTTTTCTTACTTATATTGGATGCTGCGGCTTATATTGCATGTTGTGACTACGAATAAATAATGTTTGCTTACTTTCTGTATGTGTATGAAATTCATCTTTTATTAGTTAATTGTAATATCAGAGTGAAAGCTTAATGCTGCTATGTTTTGTTTGGTTTGTGTAGAGAACCGGAGACTCTTTAGTGGAAACGAGGCATTCTTAGTCCTCAGGGGTGGCAACGCATCTGCATTTTGATTCTTAAACAGGGATAGATGTAGACGGCTATGGGCCACGGCAGACTGTGTGCTCGTTTGACAGTCTCTATTTTATTAAAAAAAAGTTGATCACTGCAGTTAGGTTTTTTTGTTTTTAATAATAATTTATTTTTTGGTTCGTTTAGTCCGTCTTAGTTATAATAAGTGATTATTGCGTGTTAATGCTTGGAATGTAGACGGAATTCGCAATGCAGCTCTCCATTTACATTCTGCCACGAAAGCGATTTAGTTTTCGACATTAAGTGAGCTAATTGCACCAGTTCTCACCGATTTCAATATCAGTTGCACATTGTTTTCAATGATTATAAACCAAAAAATTTTAGAAGTGCAAAATTTACTTCATTCGATAACAAATCAAGTCACTTTTAAAGTACAATGCTTAAGGTGGCTTCTTTTATAATAGATGTTAGGTACTATACATGTGTTATACATATATAAGTAAAGTTACAGCCTATAACCTCCCACTGCTGGGCACAGGCCTCCTCTCATTTCTGAGAGAGTTTTATAGTAAGTAAATTTACACAGCGCTGCATCAATGCGTGTTAGCTGTCTTCACATGTCTTCGAAATATTTTTTTATATCTCAGACATATAGGTTTACACGCAATTTTTGCCTTCACCGCCAAACACTTTCTAAATCAACACTTAAAATTAACAATTTTATTTCTGCCGTCGGGAATCGAACCTGCGTTGTTCGTATACTATGAAATTTACTGAGCTCAGCCCATGTTACCACGGTCAACTACATGTTTAATATAATAATTTATATATATAACATGAAGCATAATATATCTTCAAACATAAAACTAATATAAAATCATATTCTAAAAATTTTATTTTACTGTAGTGTAGATTACATAACATATTTTCATTTAACGAAAATATGCATACGAAAAATGTGTGTGAAACTTCATGCAACTTTTTTTCCTTTGCATAATTAAACGTCGCAATTTAATGTATATATAAATAAAATTTAAAAGTAATTGTGGCGCCAATATATTGATATTATCAGTAAATTTAAAACCATTACCGTTGACAGATTTTGTTCATTAATATTTATATGCCGCGGCAACACTAACGGTTTCATAGGGTCATTTCAGTTTTCGCTTCACTAAAAATTATGCACGTCAAATAAATTCTTCCCGACGTCGCCGGTTCTTTTACAGCGTCCAATAAAAATCGATTTTATTCTTTCGTCCGAGCTCTCGTTTCGTTTAATTAATCGGTCTTTTTCCTCTTTTTCAGGTGAGTTAATGTTATCTGACGTTTGCTGGAAGTTTTGGTGCTTAAAAAAGTCATTATTGGTCCTGCGAATCTGATCAACGCTCGTAAAGGACGAAGTAAGTGGGTTTTTAAACGTGTTATTGTTATTTTGAAAGCATTAATCGTGAGTTTCACGACGTGTAGAATCATTTGGCGCATGTTTCAGTAATGAGATCTCCCACCTATATCGTGATTGGGAAATTGGTCAGTTACACAGTTCGCGGCATTTATGTCGAACTTACCTTACCGTTCATTTCATGAGTGTCATTATTTGCAGTATCCAGACTGCAAAATCACAATCTATATATTTTGTGATACGGATTTTACGAAATTCCACCCGCAAGGGGATTAATAAAAAAAAAACACATTTTCAAACTGTAGATTTTATAGGTATAAAACTTAGCTAGTATATACTTTTTGGCATGTTAAAAATTACCAAGAACGGATTTTATGAAATTCCACCCTAAAAAGCAGTGCGGGCGCGTTAAAAAAAACTTTTAATCTAATAGCTCCTTTAGTCTCACTAAAACTCGATAACGGCTGGGCCGATTTTGATGAGATTTTTTTATGCTATTTTTGATTTTTTTTGCTAGTTTTCTTATAAACCTAACCGTACCTACTTAAATGAAGGCAGGCACTTGGATATAGATTTGCAGTAGGGAAGATTGCTCCTCGTTGCCTCGATGCATGTCAAGTTTTGAAATTTCTTTCAATATTTTCTACACCGCCGAATACGTGGTAAATCAGCGCTTTGGCGATCCCTGCGGAAATCGAACCAAAAAGAATTCAAGATAAAGCCATGGTAAGTAAATTTCGTAGGACTCAAGATATATTTTTAATTTTTGCCGGTGAATTCAATACAGTTCGAACAGCCAGCAAGTCAATTCAAATAACTAAGCTTTGATCATCGCCAGTAATAAACAACGTTTTAAATTATCTTTCAACTGTACTCTCGTTTTTATTACCGTTCACTGTTCAGCTATTCAGCTACTCACGCCTTATTGATGGCATTTTTCTGAGTGCGGAAGTTGAACGGTCTTCTATTAACGTAGTGGTGTTGCTGAAAGCTATTTATTAATACAGAGTTGTTTACTTCCATTAGTAGTTAAAATATTTTCGACTTATTGTTATTGCGGTAGTCCATCACCATAACACTTGTAAGACTGCAGCTAGAGGATAGGCCTTTCTAAGTACATGATGGCTGGCTGCATTTTTTGAAAGAGTTGAACAGTCACTAAAATGGACAGGTAGATTAAACTCTCGAGAGGCGGGCTGCGGTCCAGTCTGAGGGATTTAGTGTTGGTTTGATGGATTTTCCACCATCCATCTATTAACTTTCGGACGAGTCTTTGATGAATCGTCCGTCAGTTAAGACATGCGGGGAACAGTTCGCATAATATCCCTTAAACCCTGAAGTTTGTCCAAATGGATTGGATTCGGCGTAGTATTAGATACTGTTTTCCATCACTAATCTGACTATTTTAGTTCGGTCTGTTGTTGAGATAGTTATTCGTTTTGTGATCAAATCGTAAATGATAACACTGCACTGGTAATTAGTATTTGTGCGAAGTTGGGGTTAGATTTTCTGATAATTTAACTTTTGTTAACTAAACTTAAGTCAACTTTACACACAAATAAAACAACTCTCGAGTAGTCAAGTTAGGGACCATAGAAGATGTAGAGTTTGAATTAAAGTAATTTATCTTCTTTTTTTATAAAATAACGGTACAAGCGAGCACACAGTCCACCTGATGGTAATTGGATGCTGTGGCCCATAGACATCTACATTTATCCTCGATTAAGAATCAAAATGCAGATGCGTTGTCACCCCTGAGGACTAAGATGGAATGCCTCGTTTCCAGTAAAAAGGGTCTCCGGTTCACTACACTCACCATACAAAACACAGCAGCGTTAAGCTGCTATTTTACGGTGGTATTCTGTGAGAGCGTGGTCCTTCCCCGGACGAGCCGACCCATTCGTGCTACAAAAAGAATATAGCTGCAGCTTGGATCTACCACGTAAGTACTTTGCTAAGATGTTACAATAACATAGTCAGGTTAGACCTAAAATGGCTATCAATATTTTAATTTTTCTAGTCAACCTAGATTTAGTAGTTACTTAAAGTTAAAAAGTATATATATCAAAGTCAAATTGTAGACAAATATTTAAAAAAAATCTTAGTTATTAAGCTTATTATAAATGTTTAGTAAAAGCTTGTTTTTAAAGGTCGAATAAAAAGGTCGAAGAAATCCAAATGAATTAAATGATGAATGGTCCCGCTTCATAATATTTAAATTTTCGAGGTCAATCCGAGTGTTTAATCTATACATCTATACAAATAAATAAAATTGAAGTGTCTGTTTGTAATGTCTAAATAACAGCTTTTTACTTAGTGCAAATGAAAGTACCTATATACGATACTTATAACAAAAAACAATTTGTAAATTTTTTGTTTGTAGTGTCTGTCTGTTTGTTCCGGCTAATCTCCGAAACGGCTGGACCGATTTTGACGAGACTCACTGACAGACAGATGTTGCAAGGAGTAATATAGGCTACTTTTATTTTAGAAAAAGAATTAGGGCTACATGCAAAACAATTAAAATCCATGAAATCCAATCGTAATAAATTACACGCGAGCGAAGTCGCGGGAAACAGCTAGTATGAATTAAATTTTGGCGACGGTTTCCTGTTTAAGATAGAGAAAGTACTTTCGGAACATGTAGAATGGGCAATGTATTGGAAAATGTAATATGCTCAGAGGAATATTGAATGATTTACCTACCTACTTTACAACCGTAACAGCCTATCCAACTGCTGAACATAGGCCTCCCCACTTAGATTGCTTCATAGGTAGGATATTTGCTATAGTTGCCATGCTTGGCAGCCGGATTGGCAACCGCAGTTTTTTTATTTTTAGTTGTTATTAGGAAGACGCTGCTGCCCATTCCCTAGTTTGTTTCCATTTCCACACATGATCATGAATGCATTTTGCATGATTTTTTGTATTGTTTTCCGTTCGTCTATGGTACAGTACCTTTTAAATGATATGTTTCATTCCACTCCTTTTAGAAAAAGAAATATTATCATATAGAAAGACTAAAAAAACGTGCGACAATTTTCAAAGGATTTTATAAGAGACTTCTTGAAATAGCCGTTTTTACTCTAAACAGTTATCTTGTTCGAACCGCATCGCCGATCTTTGCTATTGATACTATCGTATTGATGTTCATCGTGTGTTCATATTTTATTACACCTATTAAAATGCACACATTATAATATAACAACTGTATGTGGAATCACACAATCATAAAAATTATTTGAATTCAGTATTAATTAAAATACGTAAATAACTGCACGTCTTATAGTTTTGCTAGTAGTGTACAAGTTTTGTTTGCTTACGTTAAAAATGTAGTTGAAATACATTATTGTTAATAACGTTTGTCTTTTTAACAAAATCAGCATAGATTAAAAAATTAAACTTAAACACGGGATTCGAATACCAGGTCATCGTTTAGGTGTAAAATAAAAAGGGGTATTTTATTCAATGTGCTTTTTAAGAATCCAAGCCCAGTGGGACGCATATAGGCTGAAAATTTACTCTTTTTATATTATTGCTTTAAAAAGTAGAAAGTATTTTTCAATTTACTACTCGTTCGGTATATACATAGATCCCGGGATGAACTAAAAAATTAAACATTTAATTTTTTTGTTGTAATACTAAAGTTACAAACGAAGCTTACACTCCACCTGATGGTAAGTGGTTACTGCAATCCAGGGATACTTCTGAGGAGTAAGATGGAATGCCTTACAGTTTAATTTTACCGACTCTCTATACCCTTCAGACCAAAACACAGAAGTGCAAGCACTGCATTTGGCGGCAGAAATATGTAATAGGGCGGTACTTACTTAGGTGGGCTTTTAATCAGAAACCTAGTATAATATAACAATGTCATTGTAGATACAATTTATAATGCAAATTATATTATTATCATAACATAAACATAAACACTCACGCCTGTCACCCAGAGGGGTAGGCAAGACTACGGACTTCCATTTGGCACGATCCTGACACACCTCTCTCGCCTCCTTTACATCCATATATCTATGCATACACGCGCGTCGGTTAAAGCTACTAATTATTTTATTATCATTCATGTATTTTTAATATGTAATAACTTTTCCCATAGATTTTTTGTTGTATGTTTTTTTAACTTGTTAGTACAATAGGCAAGCATATACATTTTCTAGAATTTTGTTGTAATAGCATGCTATGAATTACTTGCCCTGTGGAGTCGAGTAACTGACACTACAAGCTAATGTTTTTAAGTCATTCGGAAGCAGACATATTGTATATTACGTAGGTGTATGGCATTGATTGCATGTAATTATAGAGCTGTGACATTGAGTCCGCTCTGTATAGCAGTTAAATGCGCGCGGGGGCGTGCTTATGTCACTATGGTGATAAAACCTACCGGTAACGGTTCAGTTGAGCACGGAGTCATTCGGTTAAGTGGACCATTTGGGTTACTGTTAGAATTTCCCTACGTTATGTTATAAACTATTTGGTCTTACTCGTCATTTGTTGTTGTACATATTTATTTACTAGCTGTCACGCCATGCGTTGCTGTGGCTCAAAAAAGTTTTTCAAAAAGTAATATAAAAACGCGCGAATTCTAATGCAACGTTGTGTCAAAATGTCAAAGCAAACGATGAATAACTTTCGGAGATTAAAGATTTTGAACAAAGTAACATTTAAATTTTTCTTTATATAGATTCCTTTTTGCAGTCACTTAAAAAAGGGTTGCCTCATAGGGGGAATATTTGCCATAATTGCCCCGTTTCGTAGGCAGGTTGGTATCCGCAGTTTTTTTATCTTGAGCCCTTAGCAAAAAGCCGGTGTTGTCCATCTCCTGGTTCATTTACCCTCTGTCGACTTCCACAATACCCACGGGATGATATGGAGTAGTGGATCCTCTTACGCCGTCACCACACGGTGGATATCCGAATCCATATATAAATACATATAATAATAGTGAACTGCAGTAGTATACGCTTCTAACACTGAATCAACGTATCATTCAATTGATAAATTAGCCGTATTTTGTTTGTCTTATACCAGAGAATTAAAAAAAAAAAGTACCTACAAAATAGTCTGCTTTTTGCAGTAAGAGAGTTCAAGATGAAGAAAGGTTTTTCACATCACGGTAATTTGCTAAGATCAGTGTTTAGCATTATCTCGCCAATAGCTTCACTTAGCTCGACAATAAGCACTTCGAGGAAGGTAATTGTCCTAAACGCCCGATGTGGTGCTTAGAAAAATAGTCTTCCCTGAATTCCTTGAGCAGTGGGATTAACAAAAATGCTCAAATTGTCAAACCTTCTTTGCTATTTCATAATTCGTGGACTGGCATGTTACTGCCCATGCAATATATATTAATGTATATATATATGTATATATATATATTATGTACCTAAATGATTACTTCTATGTTAGTTAAGTTAGAATCGTGGAAGCCCAGGGGCTAAGCGCCCGCTGTAAATTTACATTACGCAAGCATTCCGGCTACGATCCCCGACAGTAATAATGAAATTGTTAATTTTAAGTGCTGATTTACCACGTGCTCGGCGATGAAGGAAAACATCGTGAGGAAACCTGCATGTCAGAGATATTAATAAAAATATTTGGAAGACATGTGAAATCCGCCAACACGCTTTGGGGCAGCGTTGTGGTTGTTCCTTAGGCTAAAACCCTCTCAGGAATGAGAGGAGGCCTGTGTCGCAACAGTGGGACGCTTTGAGTATACTCTGAGTATAACTTTGATTCCCCGTCGAAAGAGAATTACTACCGCGAGCGCTATAATGCTTGCACTCCTTATTTTAGTGATTTTTTAAAAATAATACGCTCGAATGGCAGATTCGAATCCACGACTTAATAGTTTCGCTTTTCGTACCCTTAATCGCTAAGCTACTCGTATCGCCGTTTATTTGAGTTATAAATTTATATCTATTTGTTCTTAATAAGCTCTGTTTGCTGACCTCATAGCTTTTGAGTTGTGGAATGCCGAAACGGACTAATAGTTTTAAACGCGTTGATGTAACCGATTAATAGCAACCATAAATTGGGGAGTTAATGAATAATATTCATAATTGTGCGAGATCTCTTGATTGTTATCGTCTTAGAACCGTTAACCGCTAAAAGCAAGTTCGTGCGTTGTAAAACTTAAAAGAAATCATATTTTCAAACACTATCTCACATAGCAAACTGTTTGTGTCTTTTCTATTTTTCTTATAACCTACATACATACAGAATTACGAGCGCGAATGCTTTTAACCGTTGCAAGACCAACTCCATTAAAAAGTTATGAGACACTTGTGAATAAGTATTAATAAAAAATTCCAATCGTTTGTTTTTGTCGTTGAAAATTTCATTTGCGTAAGTCAATACATAAATAAAAATTTAAATATTATTGAAGCCATATTTACATGTAACAGTTTTACATTTCGTTAGCTGAAATAACTTTACTCTTGCGTTTTACAACTCTACTTGACCAAAATAAAGCGTGCAATCTCATCATGTGTTATGTCGCCATAAAGCTGAGAGAACATTATTTTTTGACCCATATATTCTGGAACCGCTTAATCAATTGAATATAGCAATAGCTTAAGTACAGTAAAAAGGGTAAACCCCAGGAGATGGGCAATAGCGTTTTATATAAAAAATAAGAATATGAAGAAAATATGAAACTGCGGTTGCCTATCCGCCTGCCAAGCGTGGCAACTATGGCAAATGAGGCAGTTTAAGAAGAGTCCTGTGTTCAGCAGTGGAATTTGGTAGGCTGTAATGAATGAAAAAAATTAACTGAGAGACATTATGCGAAGTTAGTTCCTTTATTTTACGTTCGTTACGTTTATGTTCACAGTAAAATTTGTTTAAGAACGTGTCTTATGGTTAGTAAGTTGAACTTTCGCATATCCACCATGCTGGGCATGCGAGTTTGTAAGAAATTTTGAACTTCTTTGCGGTAAAAATATTTAATTTAATTTAGCTTCACCAAGACGATCTGCCTGAATTTGATGAATGTTGCCAGCATCTGTCTTTACATCCGATTGCATGGTGTCTTAAAGGCAAGAGTGAATAGGCTTTTGTTAAGTAAGTGCACTTCTCCATCTTCGGCTGCATCACCACTTAACATTAGGTGGGATAGTAGTCAAGCGCTAGATTAGAATAGTAAAAAAAAATTCAACAGAATCTTCGGAAATCTTAATTAACTCAGCATTTCATATGTGTGTATTTAAAAAATAATTGTTAATTACATCTGAAAGCATATCAAAGATTCGTTTAAAGCGTGAGAAGTCCTATGTTTGTGTTTTTATTGCGTGTTCATTCCAAATTTTCCTTTTTCATTAACATTAATGTCCATTTTCTACAAGCGAGATAACGCCGGCACAACATGTGGGCAAGATAGACGACCATTAAGCACTGAGTGGGTCACTATGCCGTGTTTGGTTAGTTCGTCGCGGTTGTGTAACGTTTACAGAAATGGAGACGTCGTTGCACTTTAAGTATATTCCACTACAATGTGGAATTTATTACGCTAGATAATTCTTTCGGTTTATCTGAAGAAGGGAATATCGTGTTGGCGTTTTAAGGCCAGTGGGACGCTGGCAATAACTTAGTGTAGACAGATCGAGGGAACGTCGCTAATTAATGTTATTTTGCCTGTAAACAATGTGTGAGTGTTTATTTCAAAAGTATTTCGTATTAACGCGCGCTGAACACCTAAAAAGGACTGCCGGGAAATTGCAGCGTCGTAAATAATTCATGCATTATTACTCAATCGCGTGCAACGTTGAACCTTTCAGGAGGGTTATATTATTTATTATTATGGGTTCAGTCTGTACCTGGGATTTTTTTTCTGCGCTCATTGTCCTGTCTGTTTCAATCGGAATACACGCGGAAAAATGACTCACAAGCGAATAATACGGGTGTATGTACCAACCTGACTACTGTCCGGCGCTTTTGGCTGCGGATTTATTCCGGCACAGATTCGACTTGCGCATGTGCTTTCTTTTTTATTTGTTTATCCGTATGCACATCTGATTGTGGCCATGCTGCCTCAACACAAAGTACTGCAAGGAAATGTTTTGAGGCAGCATGGCCAGTATATATATTTATACACATTATATCAATAAATTGTATTTTGACTGCGGAAATTAACAAATAATAAAAAAAATAGGATACTAAATAACTTTAATAAAAATTTTAGGCAGTAAACGATTTATTTTAAAGAGATACCTAAAACCGAAATGTGTTTTCCTTTTTACCACAATAATAGTGTAATGCTTAATAATAAACAAGAAACTTTTAACTAATGGAAACTATACTAGTGGTTCAACAATGTAATGTAAAATTCGCGACCTTCAGAATAACTGAAAGTTTTCAGACACAAAATATCTTTAGTGCTGCCTTATTGCACGTCCTCTTCTTTTTAAGCAATTTTCGTAGCTTTATTATGAGTTACAAAATCGGAACGTGGAATCAAAACTATTAGTAGCAGTGTAACCCATGCCCTTGGTGTGGCCATTTGTCACCACATCCAAATTGGAGGAGAACGATTTGGACATATCAGTTACCGAAACAGTAATCTCACATGGAGCTCTTTCGTAAGTTTGTGGGTCGGAGTTTCAAGTTTGAAATCGTAACGGTGTTTTATAGCGTCATAGTGACCCGGCGAAAAAGAGCAGAACTGTGGACCGGTCACGCCGTCACAGGTGCCTGCCTACCTTCACTTTCAATTGAGCCTGTGTCATTAATTTATCTTATTTTTTTGTAGCTTTTAAAGTTTTCATGGGGTCAATAGGTCAATTAATCAATTTATTTTTAATTCGATCATATAGAGTCCGATATTTACGAGTATATCTTACGGTATCTGGAAAAATTAAAATTAAATTATAATTTCCACTAGAATTAGTTAAAAATATATCATCATAGAAAATGTATTAAAGTACATATAATAATAATGGCGAACATTTAATTAGATTTTTAGTGACGGTAGCGTCTAGATCGACTTCGGAGATTACCACAAACAAGTACCTATATAAACTCATCTACTCATTATGGTGATTTTATGAGTCCTTAGTTTTAATAAACTTATTCGGTGGCAGGTCTTAGTTATAAATTATTTTGATAATCAATTTTCAATTACTATACTTACAATATAGTGTATTTAGATATTTTAAAATAATTTGTATATTAAAGTTGATGCCATTTATGCGTAACGTATGATTTTTTTTTACACTTACGCCCGAACAATCTTGTAATAATTTTTAGTGCATATTAGCACTGTTTCTAATTTATTTTAATAAAATGTTATTTAATATAATAGTGATCCTAGTCATATATTTTTTTCAACGTTTCGTGATTTTGGCAATACTTAATCCCTTTTTGGGTCATAAAAGGGGGTCTACAAGGGTTATTATACTGCTAAAGAGTACATGACTGATAATAAACTCTGGGAATGACGTGACCGCTACCATGCTGTTTCTAAATGTTTTCATATTTAATTGTATAACATGTAATATTGTATATTAATGTTTAAAAAAAAGGCCCACTGGATTTCTTGCTGGTTTTTCTCAGGACAGAGGTTTTTACCTAATCAGTAGTAAATTAAACATAAAAATGACTTTCAACAAGTATTATTTATTATCTATATTGAATAAAACATTCTATTTCAACTTTTCGTGGTTTTGACGATTCTTTTTAGGTCATATTAAACTGGATTTTTATCTAATCATCAAAATTCTGCGCTAAATAAATCCAAATCTAGTGAAACAGTAAAGCACAGAAAAACAAACCTAATTAGTGACCGGTTATATGTAGGGTAGTCCGTTTTTACATATATCTGCTACTTTTATAATCTGATCGCTCGACGGAGACTATAAATTATAACATAATGTTTGAATAGTGTACCTAACGATTTTGAGCATCATTATTATATATGTTAATAATTGTAATTTTTAAAAGGCTACGTAAGGTCTTTGTTGTTTATGAGTAATCAGATTTTATCTTCGATTGTGATCGTCCAAGTTTTAATTATTATCTCCTGCTTTAAATGTTGAACACGGAAAAATGTTTTTTTTTTAAATTTCTAAAACTTTCCAGGTGGTACTCCTTTACCACCTAGGATTTCGTCTGAGTAGGTACAATCCTCTAACCTATTTCTGCCACCGAATAGCACTGCTTGCATAGCTGTGTTTCGGTCTAGAAATATAATTACAGACTGTGACGCATTCCACCTTAATCCTCAGAGTTGACAACGAATCTGTAGCCTTCTTTGTTTGAAGTTGGCTGCAGGTGTTCATAGTCTGTAGTAGCCGCTTACCATCAGGTGGACTGTAAGTTCATTTGTCACTTTACTTTCATAAACAGAACACTGTAAGCGTTAACAGGTATGTTGTAGGACTTTATTACTCATTTCTTCCGTTCTTTTAAACGTTAATGTATATGTACAAGTGTTCTGAATTAAAGGGTTTAAGTCATGCTATTATAGTCTTTATAGACAGCGCTCATAAAAACTATAATAGCATGACTTATGTCCTTTTCAATTTGGAGTTGGCTAAGTGTGTCAATGGGCTGCAATAACTGCTTATCGGGTGGACAGTACGTATGTTTGTTATTCTTTTGTTTTTAAAAGGTAAATACGACTGTTGTACGGTAAACAGTAAGTGTGCATATTAGTATCGCGATTCATACATACGTTAAAATAACAAACATCAACACAATGATATTGATGCTATGTGTATAAATAAAATAACGCTAAGCGACTGTTTGTCACCCGCCTACAAACGACACGTATTAATTAAATTCTGACAAGTTTATTATCCTATAGTGCTAGTAATTCTTGTATATATGTTTATAATATATTACTGGTTTTTCGGAAACGACCCTTATGATAGTGATGAAATTTAGGATTTAGGTAATGTTCTACTTTCAAAGTTCATGAAAATTTCTTATGTTTACGCGAACACTACACGTGTATTAAACGTCGCGTATATTAACATATTTTATATTGGCTGTTCCCCGCGACTTCGCCCGCGTGTAATTTATTACGATTGGATTTCATGGGTTTTAATTTTTTTGCGCGGAACCCTAATACGTTTTCTAAAATAAAAGTAGCCTAAGTTACTCCTTATAATATCAGCTATCTGCCAGTGAAAGTCCCGTCAAAATCGGTCCAGCCGTTTCGGAGATTAGCCGGAACAAACAAACAGACAGACAGACAAAAATGAAGAAAATTGTGTTTTTGTTATAAGTACCGTATATACTTTCATATGCATTAAGTAAAAAGCTGTTATTTTGACATTACAAACAGACACTTCAATTTTATTTATTTGTATAGATTCCTGACGTTTCTAGTAATTTACAGTACCCATGGTCACTGGGAGACTGACGTCTCAATGTCATAGTTAACCACGTCTACCTTTAGTTTCAATTTCTTAATTTTTGGTCCGTCTACGCAAAATGAGCTCATAGTATCTTGAAGTCTTGCAGTTGTACCTATACTTGGGTTGTAATTTTAATTTCATTAATTATAGGATCTCAAGCAGATGGTAGCACCCAGCCATCTTTTCTATTTAAATTAAATTAAATGAGATTTCAATAACCTCGCGAATCATCGTTTGGAGGAATCGATGTTCTTTAGAGAGGATTTGTGGTCTATCAAATCTTATGTAGTGGCGGAGTACGATCCTGTACGTGTTCACAGACTGCAGACTTCTCGGAGCGTCGATTACCCACATCAGCTATGTGTCGGGTTTTATTGATCTTTTACTGTCTGTGAGCCCCACTTATATCATCGATAAAACATCAAGATTTTAATTCGTTGCCGTTGCTAAGAATATAAAGAACAAATGGGAATGATAAACGATCTGACAGTCCGAATCCCTTGTGTAACGAGAGGGGTCCACGTCCAGCAGAGGACTGTTTCAGGACTGTTTAAACTCGTATAATTGTTATTGCCTCAAGGTATATAACTGTAACCATTACCATTACAACCATTGAAAAGTTCACTGCTGAACATAGGCCTTCTCCACAGATTGCCTCATAGAGAGTAAATTAGCCATAGCTGCCACGCTTGGCAAGCGGGTTGACAACATCAGTTTTTATTTTATTTCTCTATGTTGGGATAGTGGATATTCTTACACCGCCACTACACGGTTAATATTATTATTATAACAGGAGGAAAAGTTAAAATTGTAACAATATTTGCGTTAGCCTCGTAAAGATAGGTAACACCGACAGAACTAGTAACTACGAAATTCTTAACAGATTTTATTTCTCCCGCGCTCCGAAAGTTGTCTTCCGCGTGTGGGCCGAATGTTTTTTGTTTGTGTCGGTGGTCTAAACGGCAAATTTACTGTTTGTTTAACTGTAGAAAGATTTGCAATCTTTTTGTATGATCAATTCGTCGATTGGTTAGTTTTTTTAGAGAACTTTTTTAAGAAACAATAGCCTAAGAGGTAAGGAACTGGACTGCGGAACTTACAGTTGTGGATTCGAAACCGCCTTTATTACTACAGTCATGAGTAACTCTCACTTTGGAGATTAGTTGAAGTGTAATGATTTATTATTACGCGAATAAAACTAAACAATGACATCAGGGCGTCCAGCATCTCTTCACATGTCTTCGAATTTTTTCTTATTTCTCAGACATGCAGGTCTCCTCACGATATTTCCTTCACCGCCGAGCACGTTGTAAACAGCACTTAAAATTGCAAGTAACAATTTCATTGGCGCCGGCGGGGTCGAACCCGGGTTGCTCGCGTACTGTGAAATTTACAGCGAGCGCTTAGTACCTTCAGGCTCAGGGGTGGTCCATATAAATTTGATCAAGATCTGATTCATGAGAAAATCATCAAACTCTTCAATCTTCAAAGACATTTGCACGACAAATAGGCGAAGAATACTTTACCACGTTGACCGATTTCCATGATTATATTCTTTTTAATTACTTGAAATCGGTTTTTATTTTTTAAGTCAATAAAATAACTGTCTTACTGTTACTTAGTTTACTTTATAGCCGTGCTGCAGTGTATTATGGCTCAAGAAAAAAAAATATTTTGAAACAATTGTTTTACATACTCGTTTGGTTTTTGCAAGTCATCAGCGTTTTTTGGCATGCCATGGATCTGAATATCTCTGGGATTTTTTTCCCAGAAATTTTTATTGTGATTACTGCCTTAAACCAGAATATAGATATGTTTCTAAAACAAAGTCAATACATATTATTACAGGCATGGGGACGTAATTTATAGTTAAGTTCCAACACCACCATAATTCAAGCCTACCACAAATATGAACATAGACCTACCCCAAAGATTGTCGATCCCACGTGTCCTACTCGTACGTGTTAGGTTTTGCCTGAATGTAAACACACACACATACGCATTGATAAATAACGTATCATTACGAAATTTTATTACGAAACCTTACCTCCATCTTACGATCATGCGGATTCATTGAGACAACGTTATCTTCGCAGCGGTGGATCTTATCGATCGGTGCCATCGCAATCATAAGCAAATATACCTTATAGATAGCCTTCAAAACATAAATTCCTATTAAAAGCCGAGCCTCCGTAGTTATAGTTGAATGTTATAGTGAATATTAGTGTTTATTTAATGCTGGTCGTTAGAGCCTCTTCATAACTTAATAATTATGAGAAGCATAAATTGAATTTGCTATGTTTATCGCGCACGCACTGCTGCTTGGCGTCACAAGTAGGTGAGAGGGTGGTGGTGGGTAGAGGTACCTACCTGGACGGATTCCTAGCAAAAAAGGAGGCTACCACTACGCGTGTATGATAAAAGTAGGACTTTGGAACTGACTTCGCTTCAGTCAAAACTCTTAGTACGATTCTGTGACACATTAGTATAGACAGTCAGAATTTATGACAGAACCTTGTATGACAACTGAATCCTTTTGGAGATCTAAAATGTCTTAAAGTAAGTATTCTTTAGACACATTGTTTAACGCGTAATATAAAACATTGCTTAAGACTTTAATATCGCGTTTCCAAGCGTCCCCATATCGCAGTGAATGTCAATTATCAACTTTACCTTATAATATGATAGTATGTGTATATTCCTGTTCAAGTTTTATGAGATTCCCATACATAAAATATTAATTTAGTGGCGAGTTTGCAAGTGTTTGTGTGTGTTTATATGTTTTTAATTTTTATTGGATATGCGTATTAATTTAAGCGTTGCTGCCTATAAAATATCTTCTTTTTAGTTTGCGTTGTTGGTATTATAATAACGAGATTTGCTTTTACACGACTATGGTCTATATTAAATACAATATGTCTCTTTTAGGAGGATAAGAAGAGGTACACCTTACTTTTCTTTAAGGTTAGAACAGCTCTCTCTTTATTTACTTTTGAATCATTATTTATTTTATCAACAAAAATCCATACCTACTTAAAGATATTTTCTTATTATACATTCATTAAAGTTGGTTCTTATGCACATTCAACAATATTTTAAAACTTTATTTCCATTCCTATGATAGATTTTTCTATTTAATGATAATTAGTTTCAAACTCTGTGTTCTATTTTTAACACATACAAAATGTTTGTATTATAAATCTCTGTAAATTATATTTTTAAAAGTTTTATCTTAACGAAAGGTTGTCAAAGTTGCTGGGGTTGCTAAAAGAAAATTAAAGTCCTCTCTATGGTAATAACTTTCTCTTAATGACCTACATATTTGTACCTATTTTAAATATGGTTCTATTGATATCCTGTGCAATTTCCAAGGCTATAGAACAGCATGATTCCGCTTCGCGTTCAGTACTTCACGCTTGGGTTCAAGGTTAGAAGTTTAAAATAGAGCGCACGATTTAAATTATAAGAGACGGGTAGGGTAGTGTTGGTGACCCTACTTGAAGTAATGTATATACATAGAAAAATGAATACGTACCTCTAACAAAGATAGATAGATGGAACGCTGTGTAAATATTATGTGATGCCGAAACCATGCTCAACTTCTAAACACGTACTCGCGCACGCGTTCTTACATTAAATTGAGCTTGTTTTTGGCTTGGTTTACCTGAATTAATTTTTCTCGGTTTTAAATGTATAGAGTTACAGACTACAAGTTTTAGAGTTGATTCTTTCTGTAGATTTTTAAGGTGAAATTTTACTTACTCAGAAATGAATTATTTTAATTATAAGAATAGGAAAGTGTTACGTGTTTTAGGAAAGCACGTTTTAAAGTTATAACATTAATAGTTACGTAGTATAAAATATGCATACTTAAGCTTATACTAACCTCATTTTATCATAGTTTCGTAGTAGTTTTGTTTTCTATTTTTACTAACAGATGTAGAAGAGAAAATTGTTAAAAGGGCACTAAGCGATGGTCACGCTTACATCTAAAGCAATCAGCTCCGGAATATTCGGGAATAAACAGATATCGCATTCAATTATCGTCATTTCACGATATCAAAGCGGTTTCCCTTCAGGCGTAATTTACTTTTCCTTTTCATCCGACCGTCTATTTGCATCGAGGCCATCAATCTCGGCTGTGCCCTTTCCCCCCTTCCCCCTCTCCCGTTTCCTCCCTCCTTGTAAGCTGCACCTGCGCCAGTGCATTATTATTAGACGTCGCGACGCCTCGGCCGTTGACCCCGGCGACCTGTTTACCGAATACCAGCGTAAAATAGCACCTTAATGCTGCTGTGTTTCGTATGGTGAGTGTAGAGAACCGGAGACCCTTTTTACTGAAAGCGAGGCATTCCATCTTAGTCCTCAGGGGTGACAACGCATCTGCATTTTGATTCTTAATTGAGGATAAATGTAGATGTCTATGGGCCACAACATCCACTTACCATCAGGTGGGCTGTGTGCTCGTTTGTTACCCATATTATATTTTAAAAAAGCTGTGTTTACGTGTTCTTTGAAGGTGATGAATCATAATTATATTACGTTCAGTAACGATATACTCATTTGAATAATGCAATTTGATGCAACCTTTAACATACATTGATATAATGCACCCAGACATACAGATACGTTTACTATAGATACGTCTAGGTGCATACCTGTGAACTACGTCTGCATTCGACCCGATCAATAAAACAGTGTATACATCACTCACACTGCTCTATTTATTTTTGTCTGGCTTTCAATGTGGGCGTATCCTGTGGAGTGAAAATAGTTAGGAATTTAATTAATGTTTTTTTCATTCTACTCTGTTAGATAGGTAAGTACAATGTTTATTGCATTTTATCACAAATTGTACTTGGGTTCAAGAAGTAGTGCGTAAAAACATTTTTTATTTGCATTATATCTGTCTTACTGTTTTCCCGTTTTGCAGTGGCATTGTGGCATCGTGCCACAAGCGAAATGATCCGAAGCCTAAATCACGCTATTAAAGTTTTTCAAGTACTCTGGTATATAATATAGTATAGTTCCGTATGACCACAGGAAAGCGTTGGCCGCTTCCTTTCCATGGTCAAAGTGTTACACAGTAAAATATTACTTTGACCTGGGTTATACTTTTCACATTCGATTTTTTCGCTCTTTTTGTCTCGAACATGTTATCACCTCATCATAACCTAATCTTACTGACACACAGTTTAGAAGTAGTAATGGGAGGACCTAGAATTATTGTTGTTGCAGACCAAATATAAAGAAAAAATTTTGCAACATCCGACAGTGATTAGGCTAACATAATTGAATAAATTCATAAATCGTACATATTTCTTACAATTTTTCAAAAATAATTAATTCTCTTTCTTTTGAGTAGGTATGCTCATAATTAATGATTGGAAGAAATAGGAACTGCTTTTTATTTATAGCTCACTAATAGTTGTGAATAGAGTCCTTTCTGTGTAGTTGCCCAAAATCCTAAAAATATTTGATGAATTCAGATTATTGTTTGCCCTATGTTGGTCTGGTTTTTCTGGGACTTATAAAAAAATAGACAATGTCAACTGTGTTACTTGTCTATCATTTCGTAAAAGGCAACTAATTGAATATTTGGCCTATAATTTCTTTCACAATTTTCAAATCTAACTTATATTTTTTAGCTAAACGTGGCCCGAGTAGTACATTGCTCTTTGGACTCTGCTTATCCCCGACGTTAGGTTATGTACATGTCCTTTATATTAAACTAGCGATCCGCCCCGGCGTCGCATGGGTGATTTCTGGATCTCGACAACAGCGCCACCTACCGATTCCAGTTGTGAATCTGAACCATCTAGGACTCCACTCAAACACAAAAAAATTATCAAAATCGGTCCAGCAGTTCTCAAGTGATGATCTTTCACACATGCGGCAATTGATTTTTATTTATATAAATTTGTCATATCCACCATCAATGAATTCAGCTCGAAGTGTCATAGCCAGTGTATTTGAATTAGTTCTGTTGGTAGCCGTTGTTCTGTGCTCACGCTATCTTTTTTACGAGTATTCCCGGTAGACTACACATGCCGACGGTTCGCGGAATAGCTGTTTATTGCAAGCTCGGCCATATGGCACGATTAGGCTGCCGACTCACTGGCCTGTTTCATAATCTAAACAGCATCAATATCGTCTCGTATGAATGGATATCCGTCATATCTTACATATGTATTATCGATCTTTAATAGAATCAGTATAAAGATTAAATTTAAACAGACGTGTCTATTTGAGTATGTTGAATTTGTTGAGTGATACATTTTTCTTTTATTTTAGCAGTCCGTCTGGGCAGGTACCACCCTACTACCAGTCAGTATAATTACAGGCTGCAAGGCATTCCATCTTAGTACTTATTTGTTTGATGTTGACTGCAGGTGTCCATGGCCGCAGTAGCCACTTACCTTCAGGTGTCACTTCTGTTTAATAAAAACATATCGTATCCAATATTGACTTTACATCTCTTCTCTAATCTAGTCGATATATATTGTATATTTACATTCTGGTCTAGCCGCTTTATATTTCTTCGCTTCACTATTCAATGTCTGCGTTAATATATCACCAGGAATCCAATTGACTTCCGCAATCCTCAATTACGATTAAGGTAATATGGACGCGAAGGGATACCTTTATTTCTTACAAACTAATGGCAGCTTATCCATACCCATATAAGCTTTCAGACATTTACATAGTCATGTTATTTAATTAGCGTAAGTCGGAACTAATTTACATAATATTGCATTAGAACAACAAAACAAGTATAAGTCAGATTTTGTAAATTCTTAAGATAGGGTCCAGTATTCTAAATACTCTTTGTATTAAGTAAGGGAAGTACAGTTAACCTAATTTTAAATGTATTGTGTGGCCCATATACATCTATACATATATCCTCGATTAAAATTCAAATTCTGATTTGATCTGATCTGAACTGATCTTTTCACCCCCTGAATACTAAGATCAATAAAAAGAGTCTCAGATTTTCGTCACTTACTACACAGCAGCATTATGCTGCTAATTTAGCCCTGTTTTAGTTTTTTAAACCCACTGATTTTCTCCGGCATTGCTTGCAATGCTACGGCAGAGTCGGAAAGGGACGCCCTAGACGAAGGTTTATCGACCAAATTGGCGATATATTGAAAATGGGCCAGATTAGGAGTACCCTTAACCGACGAGCGTGTATGCGTAGATATATGGATGTAAAGGAGGCGAGAGAGGTGTGCCAGGATCGTGCCAAATGGAAGTCCGTAGTCTCTGCCTACCCCTCTGGGTGACAGACGTGAGTGTTTATGTTATGTATATGTATTATGTATGATTTTCTCCTGTATCGTGGAGTTGTGTTAGATACATAAATTACAAAAGGACAAACATCCAGACCCAAAGCAATTATTTTTAGGCTATACTTGTTCCGTGCGGTCAATCCCGCGGGCTTGTAACCTTCCTTGTGACATTCTGAACGAATACTTGACGAACGAAACCTTCCCGCTTCCGAGAGAAATCTTTCCGAGGCATTATGAATAGCCTGGCTGGAACCAAACGCTTAGCCACTGCGCTAATGAGCCGACAAATTTACCTCATAAGAATTCAGTGATAATTGGGTTGTCAATGCAGTACCCTAAAAGTTGCCTATTATAAAACATGCACATATATTTTAATATCAATAGAGACGCATTTATATAAACCGTAATAAATCAGGCTTTGGAATTATTTTTAGCTTAACTGATGCAAATAAAATGAGTCTATCAAATGATCTTTAAAATTTTTGATGGCGGTTGAACGCGATAGGAAATGATGGGAAGAGAATCGCGTGCGATCTGAACGGACCTCTTTGATTCGCTGTGGTCTATTTCCCCGCAATGGTCGATATACTGCGCAATTTATTCAACAGATCAGCGGTGCCAAGGAGCGTGGAATATACAGTACGGCCAAGTAACTGTGTTAAAAAGCAAAGCAAATCAAAATGAATAGTACTTTTTTAATAAGCTGTGAAATATTGGTTTTAAAGTTGTAACGGAGGGCGGAGACTATACGTTTTTGATGATGTTTAGTAGTTGCAATATATAATACTAGCGATCCGCCCCGGTTTCGCACGGGTGAGTTTTGGATCTCGACAACAGCGCCACCTACCGGGTCCAATTGCGAATGTAAACCATTCTCAAATAAACTTAATCACACACAAAATTTCATCAAAATCGGTCCAGCCGTTTAGGACTCTTCCTAGTCACATACACACGGACAAAATAATTTTATATATAAAAATAATATTATATTATATGTTGTATTATGTACTATATTGAAATTATTAAATATAATTTTTTACGTTGTATTTTTTAACTTCATCATGATATTCCCAATGATACATATTTCGGTGTATTAAGATATTATTGATTTATGTGTGTATATATATATATACTACATATATATATATATATATATATAGCATCGTCGGTAAGAGGATGCAGAAGACCATAGATACGTTGCGTTGTCACCCCTAAGGACTAAGACTGAATTCTTCGACACCAATAAACAGGGTTTCCAGTTATCTACGCTCATATGAAACGCAACAGCGTTATGCTGTAATTTTACACTGGTATTCTGTGAGAGCGTGGTCTTTATCTAGTTGAGCTGACCCCATTCCTGCTGCAGACATAATAGAGAGCTGCAGAATGGCTTAGCCGCGTGTAAAATTTTAATTAGTAAACGAGCAAGAACAATACTTCAGAATTGCAACATATAGTTAAAAATACGTTTTTTCTCGCAACACAGTACAGGGCGAACGGTAATTAATAGAACGTAGTCTGCGCCGTTAGATGCGCCTGCGCATCATGACTTATATAGCGAGCGGTCGGCGTCCGGCTGCGCTTTATATAGCGAATGCCGGTTTTATCTCGCGGAAAGGGGAAGAAGGTTGTTTTGGTTTACGTTACGTTTAGTCTGTTGTTGCACCTTTCATCCGACTATACGTGATAGAGCCAGCTAGATTATGGTCGTAGCACGAATGGGTCGGCTCGAGTGGGGAAGGACCACGCTCTCACAGAATACCAGTGTGAAATAGCAGTTTGATGCTGCTATGTTTCGTATGGTGAGTGAAGAGAACCGGAAAACTTTTTAATTGGCAACAAACCGTTCCATCTTAGTCCTCAAGGGTGGCAAAAATTCTGCATGCATTTGCATTTAGATTCTTAATCGAGGATAGACGAAGATGTTAAGTCACAGCATTCACTTACTATCAGGTGGACTGTGTTCTCGTTTGAAATACAAAATATAACAAATAAGCATTACTAGCGGCAACAATCAGTATCGGTTTCTTAGTACTACCCGTGGGACTCCACGGGTTCATACGGAACACAGTCAAAGCCAAAGACTTTTGCGCCCTTAACTTTGTTCTGATGCCGTCTAAATGAGGTAAAATATGTAGTTTTTTTATTATGGTATTTTAATATTGTATAGATTTTAATGTTATGTAAATAAAATATAGAAGTCAATAAAAAGAACGTTGGACGTTTCTTTCTGCAACACAGATCCGAACCACACATAATTTTTATTCCATGTATATCCACTGCGCTACTAACAAACTGGATGCTTATTGCTTAAAATTCCAACGTCAACAAATAATGTATTTGAATATAAAGGTGAGAATTATTGAAATCATTTATCGGGCGAGGCCGTTAAAGGAAGCAGTCATGTGAGTAGCGGTATAGTGAACGAAAAGTGAATTTGTTATAAGTCCATAGCAGATTTTTCTATAGAGAATATGTTGCCCAAAAGCGATACTATAGTATCAACAAAAATATTCCTTTTGAAGGACAATATCAAGAACTATTTATTTTATGTGGTTAGAGTTCAATTAATCGTTTTTTTAATAAAAATAAAGTGAAAAACAAACTTACAGTCCACATGATGGTAAGTGTCTACTGCATTCTATGACCACCTGCAGCCAACTTCAAACAAAGAAGGCTATAGATGCGTTGTCATTTCTAAGGACACAGATGGAATGTCTCACAGCCTGTAATTATACTAGCTCTCTATACCCTCTCTACCTCTATGCTCTCTATATTCTATACTGTAAGCCAGCATGTACACTGTTTAATTAAAAAAAATACCCTTCAGACCGAAACACAGCAGGCGGCAGAATTAGTTAAAAGGGTGGTACCTACCCAGACGGACGCCTAGGCAGAAATGGAGTCCTATCACTTAGTAAAATATAATATTTATAAAATATAATATAATATAATATTCGACGTCACAGGAGACCGAAGATCTGGTAGCTACCTCGGACAAAGAATTAGTCTAGCTATTCAAAGGGGGAACGCTGCCAGTATCATCGGAACCTGCCTAAAGGGCCCCCTTTTTAATAATATATTTTAGTTATTATAATATTTTTTTAAGGTTTAGGTTCATTGTTCTAGTATATATTTTGTTTTTAATATTCGTGTTATATTAGTCATTTATGTTTTACGAGATTCAACAGACTATTCATAGCTCGTATCTTGACGTATTCAATTGTCTTTGACACAATTTTGTTTTTGACAAAATATTACAAATGTCTTCGTATATCACCATCATAATCATCATCATCATCATAATTACAGCCTATCAAAAGTCCACTGCTGAACACAGGCTTCCCTAAAGATTTCCTCATAGGGGGTTTAACATAGTTGCCACTCTTGGCTGGCGGGTGGGCAACCGCAGTTTTTTTTAGTTATTAGAAAGACGCTGCTGTCCATCCTTTGCCTTATTTCCCTTTGTCGCCTCTTACGACACCCACAGGATGATATGGTGTAGTGTATTTACACCGCCATTACACGGTCAATAAGGTACGGCGTACACATAACTGTAACTAGCAATTTATTTGTTTGCGTGTCTGGGTGTACTGATTATTCTTTAACCATCGTCCTATTTTCATTATTTCACTGTAAATTCTTGCACGGTCAACGATATCTAGTTATCAATAAATAAATGTCTCAGTGGTCATACTTGTGAACAGTAATTATCAGCATCATAATTCAATCTTTAACTTTACATCTCAAGGTAAAACTACGACTAAGTCCCAAGTTTACGTGTACGCCGTTCATTTATCCGTCTACCGAACGTAATTATTATAGGAAATACTGGGAGTATTTCCAATAATAATTAATTAAAAAAATTAAATATAAATTTAGGACTAAGCCCAGGTAGACTGATAAATGCTATAATAAGTAGATTTTTTTCCTATTCTAAGACAGTTCTTGATTACTATCTCACCTGATGGTAAATGATAATGCAGCCGAATATGGTAAAACGTTTAAAACTATTTTTGCCTTGAAGACACCCATATTGTAATCGGATGGGAAAACTGATGCTGGCAACTTATTCCACTCCTTTGCTGTATGTATGACGGTTTAGTAAATTTCAATTTAGGTCTTTGGAACAGGTAATCTACTGGGTTATAGCTTGTATTTTTCAAATGCATTACGATAAACCTTGAATCTGGTATTAAATAAGTACAGTGAATCAAGGCCGCTACATTGTGATGTCCTATCCAACAGGCTAGGTGTCGATACGTCGTTGGACCGTTATGCCACTAATTAGTGATGTTACGTGTCGACATGGTCTATAAAATTTTATTGGTGCTAATATTATTTAACGCGATTTGTTAATCGATCAAAGTTGCCGCAATTATTGAAATCTTTTTATAGTATATTTTCATAACTGTACACTAATTGAGCAGTCATCCTTTGTATTTTAAAGTTCATATTTGCTTGCTAATTGCAAACCTATTTACAATAATTTTTTTATAACTATTACGCATAGCTAATTCACTAGTTGTTTTGCTCTAACATAAATAATTTTTTTCTTAACATACGTAAATTTAGGTGGGTGGTTCAAAGAAGTACAGGCTAGGCTGCTATAATGAAGAATGACGGACTATACGTGTCGCCGATTATTTTTAACTTGTAAGTGCAGATTTCGATCAGCATTTAAAACGGAGATTAAATACTTTATGTAGTGCCGGCACCAAGTACACGCGAGTTGCCCATTGTCACTACGCTGGTTATTGAGCGCAGCGGAAGAAATAGGAATGATATATCTTAAGTCTTAAGGTTAAGTCTCATGATTGATTTCATGATTCTTTATAGTTTACTATTAGTGTTAATGATTACAGAAAGTCAACTAATAATGCTGCTCTCCTGAGCTACCCGGACAGATGTGATGATGATTTTCATGACAGATATAAAATGTACTTACTTCAATTTCAGATATGGTGCGTCGATGCTCAGAAATTTCTGACGTAGGAGATCGATAGACATCTAATACATATATAATATGACATATATTTATTATGTTATAGGTTTGATTTCTATCGAGCTTATAGATGGAAGCGCAATCGCTATCCCTATCTGCATCTGTAATCCGGGCGCTCCGCTCCATGGGTGTTAACGCCTAAGGTTGCCGACACCGGTAGTTATTTAAGGAATTTCTCTTACACTAGTGCCTCTACTGTAAACATGTTATGTCTTAAGCTTTATATTGTTACGATAATTACTAAACATATAACGAATCGTACCGTTAATCTATCGGCAGGTCTAATTGGCACTTTTTATTGTTTACATACTTATTTTTTTCTTTATATAAACTCCTTACACTATTAGTCCCAAATCATCGACATGTTTTACATACATAAGATGCACCTGGACAAACATATCTAGCCCCGGAAAATTATTTGTAGACCATAAAAATTACGTGCGGGATACGAACTAAAAATCTGTAAAAATCAATCTACAAATACTCTTACTTTTATTAAAAGGAATTAACATTATTTGTTACGAGTGAATAGTAAAACTATTTCAAATATGGCACGGGCTATATTTTCTTTCAATCGCTTTATCTTTCTATCAAGAAACGTACTTACAACTTCGCTCGTATTGATCCGATCTTCCTATGTGATAATAAGCCTCAGTTAATTCAATAACGTTTCGCAGTTTTCAATGCAGTCATACACTAGAGTGACCATTTGCCATTATAATCCGGACATCTTTATTTTGTGTGAATAACTGTTTTGTATTTCCTTGTAAGACTACTTAGTGAAAATTATTAACTACTTAAGTCATAATCATATATCATATAAACACTCACGTCTGTTACCCAGAGGGGTAGGCAGACACTACGGACTTCCATTTGGCAGGATCCTGATACACCTCTCTCGCCTTCTTTACATCCATATACCTACGCACACATGCTCGTCGGTTAAGAGTGCCCTTTATCTGTCCCATCTTCTATAAATACTTAGGTATTACTATACTACTAACAACTTAAGTTTTAGATGATACAAATGACAAACGAGGAGACTGCAAAAGGACTGTGTCATTAGCTATTGTAGCCCATGGACACCAGTAACCTGCTTCAAAAAAAGATGGACGCAGATGCGTTGCCAAACATGAGGACTAAGATTCCTACAATTTCTGTTCATTATGCTATCTGTCTTACCCCCTAAACTGGAACACACCAGTGAGCGCACTGCTGGTTAATGAAAGAAATATGTACGAGTGTACAAACCAGACGGACTTCTAGGCAGAAAAGGACCGAGTCTTTCGTATAATACGTTAATATCGTGTAACAAAGTAGTCTTGTAATTTATAAAAAGCAAAATCTAGATTGCATAAATTACTGTACATTATTATCATATAACGTTCAGATAACAGTAGATAAGAACTACGGACATATAACGCATCTAGAACATTGTATTATATTGCTATGTTAAATTTCAAGTTTAAAGTTTCAGTAGTTTTTTTAAAGATGACAAAAATGTAAAATTTCTACCCGATGTAATGTGTAAAATATAACATATTAATAATCCGCCGACCGGCCCCGGCACCGCGCGGGTGATTTCTAGATATCGACAACAGCGCCATCTACCGGGTCCAATTGTGAATCTAAATCATCCAGCCAACCAACTCAAACACAAAAATTCCATCAAAATCGGTCCAGCCGTTTAGGAGGAGTTCAGTAACAAACATAGAAAAATTATATATTTAACGAAAATAAATATAGTAAAAAATTGTGCGTGTAATTGTGTACACACGTACGAAGTGAAACTTCTTTACGTCATATCATTCATCTTTTATTTTATACGTTACAGTATACTCATGCAGCCCCGGCGGGAATCGTTACAAGAAAACGTGATGTTTTTGATTTTTATTACCGTACTAAATTTCTCCTCTACGTCGATAAAGGAGTTTCACTTCAATAATCAATTTTATTTTGTTATTAAATTTTTGTTTATAAGCAGTGGGAAGTAATAATTTGCTATCAGCACTATATGTACTAAACCTTGTTGAATTTATACAGCCCTGTGTCGAAGGGCAGGTGGAATGGAAAGTACATTTCACGACGCGCTCGTGACCGAATGACGATAGCGAGGTCACTGCGCACTTCACTTGCTGGCGCACGACGAAACAGTAATTACTTATGCTGATTGTTCTCGGTGCTAAAACGCAATGTATAACGGTTTTATGATAAGAATTGAGGATATTATATAGTATGTAGTTTTCACCCAGTACGCATTGAATTAGCTAGTTCTTTCGTGCAATTTTCTCTTATTAATATTTTTGTTTCAAGCGACAAATATGTAGAAAGCAAGATACCCATTTGCAATATTCATCGGCTTGAAACTCCCACTACAAAGCAACTGAATCAATTTTCCTGTATTAGTCTAGTGGAGGATGTTTCAAAATATTATTCCTATGTACGCAAAAATTGTATAAATGTTTTCCTGTATTTGTGTGTGTACTTAAAAAATAAAAAATTTAAATTATTTATAATATGTTTTTTTATTAAAATACGATATGGCTCGGCTTCGCACGCGTTTTCTTTTATAAATTGTTGACAAAACAAAATTCTCTGTTGCCCTTACTCACACATAATTCATGATCAACTTCCTTAGCAAAATAATTAAAAGGTGGTGAAAACCACATCAAAATTCAGCAAGTAGTTTTAAAATTGAAAGAATACACAGAAAGAAGCAGGCTATTGTTTTCATTCTAAAAGCCCATAGACATCTACATTTATCCATATATATTAAAAGGTCTGCCGTTGACTACACTCATCTTATGAGACGCGGAAATTATGGGAAATTAAAATTTTTTCAGTGTAAATTTCACCTTGTACATAATAGTTAAAGATAAATCTATGTTGTTATTTAAGTCTCGTAATGATTGTTTTGATAAGCCAAGCAACAAGTATTGAAACATTCTATACAATCTCAATCCATGTTTAAGATATAAAGCCCTCGTGTTAAAAACGTGTTTATTTTATAATTACGTGCGTTGTGTGCGGAACCCTTTCAAGCGTTATCAAAACACTGAGCAGGCGCTAAACGCATCCCGTGAGAGTAAACAAGGGGCTCGTTTCCATCATGACGCTTGTTGATTTTTTGTCTGTGTGTTTATAATCAGACAGCCATTGTCCTTAGCGTTAGCACATAGCTATGAAATAATATGTGTGAACTGTAGATAAATTATTCCGGTCCTCAATTTAGAAAGGAACATTTAGAAGTATGCTCACCACTTAAAGTAATTATCCTGATTAAAACTAAAAAATGTAAAAACGTTATCCATTTCATTGCTGGGCTCTGGAATACTCTCCTTCTTGAGTGTTAAGAGGGCTTAAGGAAAAAGAAGACCGTCGCTCTGTCACGCAGACACAACGTGCCAACGCTGAGCAGGCTTTATATTGTCTTCGAATTTTTTTTTGTCTTTCAGAGTTTATGCTTACGATGTTTTCCTTCAATGACAACACGTGGTAAATCAGCACTTAAAATTGTGATTAGCAATTTCAGTGTTGTCGGCGGGGATCGAACTCAATTTAGACGCGTGTTTCGAAATTTGAGGCTTAATCGCGTTCATAAATAACCTTTTCTGCTATTCCTTAACGTACTTCACGTGGTAGAGCCATGCTGCAGCTATATTAGTAGTATAGTTGTAGGATGAATGGGTCGGCTCGACCGGGGAAGGACCACGCTCTCACAGAATACCAGCGTAAAATAGCAGCTTAACGCTGCTGTGTTTCGTATGGTGAGTGTAGAGAACCGGAGACCCTTTTTACTGGAAAAGAGGCATTCCATCTTAGTCCTCCCGGGTGACAACGCATCTGCATTTTGATTTGTAATCGAGGATAGATGTAGATCTCTATGGGCCGCAGCAACCACTTACCATCAGGTGGACTGTGTACTCGTTTGTCACCCTTATCCTATAAAAAAAAAATCTGATTTTCTACCGACTTCAAAAAGGACGAGGTACTCAATTCGACTGTATGTTTTTTTAATGTGTTACTTCATATTTTTTTTCTAGGTGAACCGATATAAATTTCTCATGTGGTCCCATATAAATTTGATCAAGGTCTGACCAATAGATTTTGAGTTATCCTTAATAATTTATATTGAAGTCGGTTGTACAAAATTTTAATTTTACCATTTGTATACACCAACTGTCAGTAATTCAGTATAACTCAATAAGGTACAGTATACTTAATAGATGTAAGATCACTCGATTTACCTATCATAGTTATAAGGCTATCTTTATGTGCAGCGTTGAGCTTGTCTTAAAGAATATTTTCCCTTTGTCCAATTCATTTCTTATGCAAATGGTGACGGAATCAGCAGGACCTCTGCTCAGTAAACACGATACCCGCTAAAGACAAAATTCAACAAGCTCTCAAATAAACCAAAAGGTATTCAATGCGTGAATACTGGATTTGCTGTAAACAAAAGAGATGCTTTGCGTACAAATGAATGAAGATGGGGTACAAGATTGGAAATTTATTTAAGGAAACTTAAATATATATTGTAATTGAAGCAAGGTAGCCTAATGGTAGGGTTCGGTCTGCAAACTCAGAAAGTTGTAGGTTCATATCCGCCATTCGACTACTAGGGTGGACCAATCTTGACTCAAACATTTTAAGCTTAAGAGTAATTAACGGGGATATTAGTAATGTTAATTGCTATACTGGTATTCTTTTAATGAATAAATAAAAAATATTAACGAAATAAAGCACACATAGTTTTATGATTATTAAAATGCCTGCGATTAAATGTGAAATGTAAATTTTTGGTGTGACAAACTCACATTGCACCTCATGCTATGCTGTGGCCCATACACGCCTACACCTCGGATATAAATCAAAATGAAGATGTAATGTCATCCCTGAGGACTAAGTTGAAATGCCTTGTTACCAGTAAAAGTGTCCGGTTCTCGTCATTTACCAGTTACCATAGGCAACACGGCGCGTTATGATGCTATTTTTGTGAGAACCTGGTCCATTCCCGGTCGAGCTGACCCATTCGTGCTGCAACCATAATATAGCTGCAATGTGGTTCTTTCACGCATAAAAATCATTTCATTTAACAAATGGCGCACTCTAACACTAAGGACGGTATTCAGAGTCAATCTCAAGTATAAACTTAAGCTTAAACTTGATATTACCGTTATAAGTTATTAACAGTGCCAAAGGGAAAAAATCTATTTATTTCTGGGTTTTTTGCGTAAAATTGGTTAATCTTTATTTAATACAGTGTTAAACTTTCTCTCTTGGAACGAGGTTTATACAAACCGTGATCTGATCACTTGAAAAAGTATATTTTTCACGGCCGCTCTCTGTCCATCACTTGGGTCCCACGCAGCGAACCGAACGCAGAATCAAACATACAAGCACGTAAACCAACAACGCCGAGAGTGCTAAAGTAAATTGAACAAAAACATAGAGCTATGTCTACTGTTTGCAAAGCGCACTTTGCGTGGAAATGGAATACGATTTCTTCGAGGCGAGGGGAAACATGATTTGCATTCGTACTTTGTTAGGTACAAGGCACGTGCAGTTAAATATTAATAATTTTATTTTTTATAAATCTGAGGTATAAATGAATTTACAGTCCACCTGATGATAAAGTAACTTCAAAAAGAAGGCTACGGATGTGTTGTTATCTCCGAGGACTAAAAAAACATGCTCCACACAGCCTATAATCACATTGACTTCTTTATACTCTACAAAGCGCAACACAGCAGTGCAGGGACTACTATTTGCCGGCAAAAATAAGTTATACCTACCTAGTCCTAATCCTAGGAAGAAAAAGACTCCTACTACCTAATGACACCTAAATAATTTTCGCAAATGCATTATATTATATTTAAAATATCTCCGTAATCAATTGAAAAGCATTGACGTGCGAGCTAATTACGTATCTGATAGTGAATATTATCACCAGTTAATTATGATTAAACTCTTTCCTTTAATTTTTTATTTTACTGAAATTATATAATATGTAAGTTTCTATGTTTGAAAGTTTGTGATTCAATCACGTTTAAAGTGCTGAACGAATTTTATTCAAAAGTATTGGAAAGGATATTTTTATTTTTCTAATCCAATAATGGGCAAAGAGTCTTAGGTTTAGTACGTGGTAGAGCCATGGTGCAGCTACATAATTATATTAATAGTATACTTGTAGCATGAATGGGCCGGCTCGACAGGGGGAGGACCACGCTCTCACAGAATACCAGCGTAAAATAGTAGCTCAATGCTGCTGTGTTTCGTATAGTTAGTGTAGAGAACCGGAGACCCATTTTACTGGAAACGAGGCATTCCATCTTAGTCTGCACGGGTGACAACGCAACTGCATTTTGATTCGTAATCGAGGATAGATGTAGATGTCTATGAGCTACAGCAACCACTTACCATCAGGTGGACTGTGTGCTCGTTTGTCACCCTTATCCTATAAAAAAAAGGTTTTTACTCTTTTACATGGGTGTACTTAACGCAGGCGAGGTCGCGGGAAAAAGCATATCATATATTTTTAATAAAGAACATATTTATTATTTGCTACAAATACTTAAAGAATCTTTACAACAGAATAATAAACTTATAATAAATAACCTTATAAAAAACGAAGTCCACACTAGATTGCAGCAACGAAACTGACTCACCATAATGCTACAGCAGCAGAGGTACCTCAGGGCTGATATTCTGTTAAAACCACATAAGGCTACTCACGACCAATCACCGTACCCGTTGAAAATATTGTTATTTAAACAATCACATAATATGCAAAGTTCTTATAAATGTATATTTGTAATATTACATATAATTAATTTTCATTGCATTATTGTTCATTGTTACATTGTATTTTTATGATGCCTGTAGTCTCAAGTACATATTATAGTTATCTATGGTATCTACGAACATATTTAATCTAAAAATAAATTGTTTTATGTCCGTGTTTAACATTATAAGAAAGAAATTATTACATGGTATAGTAATAATAATGCAATTATTTAACTATCTAAGCCATGCTTATGTTCTAAGACTAAAAAGTTTTATCTTAGTTTATATTATGTCAATTTTATATTTCGCCATCTTCGAAGTTGTACGTCGTAATGGTTGTAAGTTGTGTATGGTGTTTTTTTTAGCAATACGTAAGATAAATACTGACATTGGGTCTAGTAGTTAAACATTTCATAAACTTGTTTGTTGCACGCAGAAAATTTTACTTACATTTATTTTGTTTATTTAAGCTTGTTTATTTTAACTTGTACTTGACGCCTTAGTACTTGGTGCCATGACATTTTCGTTTAAGCAAAGTTGTTTCACACCCATCCCACTTATAAGTTTGAAGTACAACAAAACATATCACTTTTTTTTTTGATTAATTTATGTGTGTAACCGTGTAGTGACGGTTTAAGAATAACACTACCCCATATCGTCCCGTGTTTGTCGTAAGTGGCGACAGAGGGAAACAAACCAAGAGATGGGAGCAGCGCCTTCCTTATAATAATAAAAAAATAAAAACTGTGGTTACCGTCTCACCTGCGCATCGTGGCAACTATAGCAAAACCCTAAACTAAACTAAATTATGTCCTTCTTATCCCCTATTAGGCAATATATACTTTAAAAATACTACATACATGAACACGGTTACAGACTATAAACTTCTTGGGTCGTCGGTATTGCGCGTTATTTATTTGTTGATGTTTGTTTTCTCTATGAAAGAGAGATCTTTTATATCCCTTCAACAGAGCAGTAGTTTCCATTTCCAGATTCTTATTTAATTAGGAAGAATTAAGTCACCTTTCAAAAACACTGGTGAGGGCCTCGTTAGAATTATAGACAAAAAGGACATCTACGTAGAGATAAAAGGGGCTTTATCGTTAAAAAGTTCGTCCTCGTATGACATATAATGATGACATGACTTACAATGCTTGGAATAGAAGTATAAAATAGAAGAAGAATAGTGTCCGGAACAAGCAAAACTGGGAAGCTTGTTCTTCAAACAGATCAGGAATTTAAAGACAAATTTAGATGAACATGCTTTTTATGTAAATGATGAATAGATAAACTCCTAATCGCTGAGTACTAATTAATGAAACAAAACGTTCACGCACTGCCTCTTATGTCCACATTACCAGTCGTTTTTCGTAAAGCATGGACTGTAAGGCTGTTCATTGTTAAAATAGAGAATGCCCTTTGGTACTAAGTACGTTATAGTATGTACTATTTTGTACATTAACGTATATATAAATAAATTTTAAATTAAACTTGAATTATAAGTTGCCGAAGATAAGTTGCTTTTGAAGTAAACTTAGTTTATAATTACTAACTTTAGTTATATTATTTAAATTTTTAATTAATAACCAATAACATATGTAGATGATCTGTGACCGTAAAATAATGAGTTTACAAGATTTTTCAATTAAGACATTATAGGTTTAAATTAAGATGACAACTTGCAATTAATTGTGTTATAAAATTTAATTGTTATAATAAATCTCATCCTAATTAATAAAATTTCCAGTGAAGAAAATCGAGTCGTAACTTGGACGGGCAAATGAAGTTGATTGTGAGCCGTAACAGCCACTAATACAGTTAATTATAAAGTTAATGGGGATATAAATAAAATCTTTCGTATACGGCTAAACACATCTACGAACGTAAATCCTTTGATTTATTGTCTGATTATTGAGAAAAATAATTTAGAGTAATTCTTATGGACTATATTATGTGGTGTATACCCAATTTTTTAATTCGGTTAGTAAAAGTAAAATGACATCCTGCATACTGCTAGGCTTACGCCTTTTTTTAGGACTGGGAAGTGTCCGCCGCGCTGTTCCAAAACGTGTGTAAATTTATTATTTCTTAGACAGGTTTCCACACGATGTTTTTTTACCACAGGGCACGTAGTAAATCAGTGCTGAAAATTAGTTAGTGCTAGTTGGTCGGTTGCTCGCATATCTAAATAATTTAAGAACAATGCCCAGGTTATATACTTAAACAGTGTATAGTTTATTAAAGGTTAGTAAAGGTTCTTATATCATTCATCACAGCCTATCAAAAGTCCACAACTAGACATAGCCCGCCCTTGTAGATCGCCTCATCATATTATATGGCATTGCTGCCACTCTTATATTATTATGGACGATAATAACCACTGGGATTGAGGTGATCGCTACCAAGCTATTTCTAATTTGTTTTGTGTTGTTAATTGTGTAACATACATGATTGTAAGCTGTTATTTTTTTTAAAGTCCCGCTGGATTTCTTGCTGGTTGGATAAACAAAAAGAGTGACTTTCATTTTTAATTTTATTTATAATCTATATTGAATAAAAATGTTACTTAGCAGGCGGTATTTTTTTTATTATTTTGAATTTTTATCAGGAAGACGCTGCTGCCCATCTCCTATTTCAGTTTCTCTCCGTCGCCTCTTACGACACCCACGGAATGATGTAGGGCAGTGGATTCTCTGTCACCGCCATTACACTGTTTATTAAATTAAAGTATGCAAAGGTTACTTATTACTAAATTATAATGTAGTTTTAAAATAGAGTTCATAGCTTATTATGATAATTTATGCGAAAATAGTTTAGAAAATATCTAAAATTCTATTATAAACTTGTTCCACAATACGGTTAACGCCGTCGCCTGCGTAGATCGCTATCGCGATGTCGAAATATTTGTAAACGGTATCGATACTCCAATCGATTCCGACCTGATCGATCGATATCGCCTGTCGGGCTGAGAACGCACTGATAATAAAGAGTCTGATGCGCAATCATCGGACTTCGGGAGATTAATTCGATTGTTATTTAACGTGATGAAACCGCGTATAAGATGGTTTTGGGAGTTTTCTATTAAAAATGAAATGAAATATATTTCTTCGACATCAGTTAATAAAATTTCGATTTGAAATGTCATTTTTTAAATCTGCTACTGTTTCGAAATGAGGTTCCTCAGACAGGAGAAGAAACGGCAAAAGAAACTCCGCAATATATTCAACAATACACAATAGCATTGTACTTATTATACGGAATGACAAACAATAACAACCCATCGGTAACTGGAGTACGTTCTATGATGTACTCAAAAAAGAACCTTAAATATTTTAAGGTCATTAGTGCGTAGCAAACCCGAGCAGACCAGCTCCCACAAGCTGCACCCGTTCACAACTATGACGCATGTGTTATCAATGAAAAGAGCAAGAGTCTGAATATCGGTCTAAGAATTCAAAAAAGTCTTTAATGTTTTAATTAATTTCAAAAGCTGGTTTAACCATATTTGATATTTTCTAGTTGATTTATATTAATATTTAGCATAATCAGCATGATGTCTATTTAAATATTTATTCAAAGACACGATAACAGATATTGTAGTATATATATTTTTGTTATTTGTTCTTTACTCGTAAAATATTTTTTAACGAGGTTATAATAATAATTTAATTAATTTTAAATGTGTCGAATGCCTAGAAATCTTCTAACAGCTATCACATTGGCTACTAAAAATAATCAAAATGTTTTAACCGTGTCAGTGCTTTATTACAAAATTGTTAACTTCTAATAATATTTTTAATTCTTATTAAATATTAATTCCTGGTAACTAAAGGACCGTTAAAATCGTTTACAAATTAGTACGAGTCTTTGAATGAGTTGGAAATTAAAATTGTAATGAAGAGAGATGACGGGCCAAATCGTATGCAGCGCGCAGTGATGGACGAGCCGACTATGAATATTAATAAGTTATTTTTAAAAGCTAACAAAATTAATTTATTTCAGAATTTATTAAATTTTCCATTTTGCAAATAACGTCCTTTCGTTCGACCCGTGATTTATTTGAACATTTTTCTAATTGGCAAATTAAAATGAAATGTGTAGATTTATGACAGTAATCAATTATTAATTTAATTTATTAATATTAATTAATCTTAACCAAATAACCAGTTTTGTTGAGAAACGACCTAAATAACACATTTATTGTTTAAATATGTGGTATATGTACCCAGAGGCCCCGACACCGAGCAGACTACGGGGCCGCCATTACACGGCGTAACTAAAAACAATTTTTTTCTGCAATATTCAAAAATTTCATATCTAACGAATCGTAAAGATTCTACGGAACGTACGGAATTATTCCTTTGTTCTCATTTTATTGTAAACATATGTCACTTTACAATATATATTTTTTTTGTACAAATTTTAAATGAGTTTTAATAGAACCAGCATGGTGACGATCATCTCATTCCAGGGTTTTTTCACCTTGGGCACGCCACTATAGCGGCGATAAGACCCTCTTTGAGGAGTGGCTTGAGAGACGCCACGGTGTCCTCACCTTCCGCCTGACGCAGGTCCTCACCGGACACGGTGTGTTCGGGAGGTTCCTGCACCGAATCGGGCGGGAGGAAACGCCTGGTGCTCCCACTGCGAGGATCGACCGGAGGACACGGTGGAGCACACCGTGGAGGTGTGCCCTGCTTGGCGGAGCACCGCCGTGTACTCGTAGCGGCGATAGGCGGCGGCGACCTCGCGTCCGGCCTGGTCGAAGCCATGGTCCGGAGCGAGACGGAATGGGATGCCGTCACCACCTTCTGCGAAGCAGTGATGCTAGCGAAGGAGGTGGCGGAGCGGAGAAGGAAAGAGCAACAGCTTTCCTTCCCGGCCGCCGCGGAGACGCCCCGGCGTCGGGGCTACGTCGTGGCCCCTGACCACCGTAGGCGTGGACCTGTGGACGGCGAGCAATGGGTAGCTCGCCGTCCGTCCGTCTAACGACGACAGGCCGTGTCGACGGCGCGTTTTGTTCCACGCGCGCCTCAAAGAGCTGTCAGCAGCGTGAAGGGGCCCGCAAGGCCTGACGCCTGCCGGGGCTGCGGGCTGTTCGAAAGAGATACCGCGGCTCCGGAACGTAAGGCACTGAAGGAACACGGATGGTTTTAGTCAGTAAAGTCTGACACTCCTTCCGCTCCACCCACAGCGAAAGGCGTCATTAGATGATTTTCCATCCGCAAAAAAAAAAAAAAAAGGGTTTTTTCACTTATACATTTTCATAAATATATTGCGATGCCAAAGTTAATATGTTAATAAGTTAATATGTATTTCTTTAAACCTTTCTCTAAGGGACTCATTACAATTTAAGTTATAAATCTCCCGTACGGCTCTCTTTTGCAAAACAAATATAGCTTCGATGTCAGTCGCATTACCCCATAGCAAAATTCCATAAGACATCACGCTATGAAAGTAACTAAAATAAACTAATCTAGCTGTCTCAACATTGGTGAGACTTCTAATCTTACTTACAGCATAGCTGCTGAACTAAGCCTGCTTGCTAATTTAGATATGTGGGGGCCCCATTGAAGCTTCGCGTGTATAGTAATACCAAGAAAAACAGTGGTATCTACAAGACTCAACTCCTCCCCATTTAAGAGCACATTGGTATTTGAATGTTTAACATTAAGTATTGTAAATTTAATAAATTTTGTCTTATTGCCGTTTAAGAGCAAATTGTTGGTGTTAAACCAATGTACTAATTTCGATAGCGCATTATTTACATTGTCAAAATTAATTAACTGTCGTTGGAGTTTGAAAATTAAAGAGGTATCATCAGCAAATAATACTATATCGTGATTGTCCCCTACAAGATAAGGTAAATCATTAATATACACTAAGAACAGGAATGGGCCAAGAATCGAGCCCTGAGGAACGTCCATTGACACTACTGATCCGGAGGAACCTTTACCATTGAAAAGGACTTTTTGAGTTAAATAGATAATTATGCAGGTTCCTCACAATGTTGTTCTTTAAGACCGATCACGTAAATCAGCACTTCAAATTACAATAACAATTTAATTGGTGCTGAGCTGGTGGCGAGCGCTTAGCCCTGAGCTACCACGGCTCTTTTTTATTCAATAATATATCCAACGAATCAAATCGTGACATAACGGTTAGTGGTTCTAATTTTATGACGCCAATTAAAGATAAAAAAAAAACTACGAAGGGCATTCGAACCGCGATTCGAAGTGACCCGACAGGTGGTAATGGTGCGTAGGGATTGTTGTGATTTTTATGAACTTATCGATATATTCTTTCGACAGTTTGACATTATATTGTTATTGTAATATCTACGTGTCAGATATTTTATGATATGTAATAAAATTTATCGGTTTTTATATTATTGAAAAGTATTCGGTTCCGGTTTTTATATAAGGGATCTGGAATTCATAAACAAAATTCACAAGGATTCACAAGATTTTTCTTAAGTTTTGTTTCGGATTTTATTCGAGACACGAGAGTTGTATTCATCCATCCATCCTTTACAGCCTATAAAAGTCCACTGCTGAACATAGGCCTCCCTCATAGATTGCCTCATGGGGGGATTTTGTCATAGATGCCACGTTTGGCAAGCGGGTTGGCAATCGCAGTTTTATATTATTTTGAGTTGTAATCAGGAAGATGCTGCTGCCCATCCACTGTTTCATTTTTGTAGTGGATATTCTTACACCGCCACTACGAGGTTAGTTGTATATTTTGTAATAACGAGGTTAGTTGTTACTTTGTAACTAACAAAGTTGTATATTTATAATTTTTAAATACGAGTATTGCGAATAAAGAGAAATTAAATAGTAGTCACAACTTAAAAATACGTATCGTAAGCGACTTAATGCATCGTAAAGGTATATTCAAGTAACAGCATTCTATTCCTTCTAATGTTTTAAACAAAAATATAAATATTAATAATTTTGAGTCGATATTATATGTGGAGCGCTTACATGTATAGTTTGAGTTTACCAGTCATAAAACTAAGAAATTTGTCATCGATAAGTGATATCTACTGATTAAAACATTTTGTTACGTAACGCGTCATAAGACCGTATCTCTGGTATCTTAAGGCAACGGTCCATTGCCCTAAACCGTTTGGATTTGTGCAATACAATAACCGCTAACGGTTCCACCGGTTTATGGCGAACTGTGAAAAATTCCTCTTATTTGTGCGCAATATGTAGGCCAATTTACTTTTTTCACAAGTCCCCCGCGACAGGTTTTTGATAGTGAAGACGTGTTTGTCAAACAAAAAAACGTTAGCGCTCTCGGCCGTTGCTAGTTTCGTGGAATTCGTGATGGTCGTTTTGTTGTTTTATCGATGTTTTTACTTTTTAATCGGCGTCAACGCCACGGCACTAGTTATCCTCGTTCGGAATGAGACACCTTTGACCTAGTATTTTATCCTGTACCGCTTTTAGAAATTTTTATTCCAAATATGTTGACTATAAAAGTGATTTAAGAATTATAGTTCAACTTTAAACCCAATATGGTGTTGAATTGTCGTTTTAAATGCAGAAAAAGCGCATGATATTTGGGTTGTAAATCTATTAACTTTTAAGCATTTAAAATAAGAACAAAAATAGGTATACTAAATTAAGAATGCATGATTTATACGTTTATTGGATTTTAGCCTACTAAATATGTGCCTACATTCAGAAAACTACAAAAAAGCTTTGTATTTATCACGAATCCACCTTGACTACACCAAATTAACGGTTAATACCTTGATTATAAACCCATACCTGTTACAATTTTTAATGATGAAATTGTAATATACATATTACAATTTCATCATTAAAAAACTTCACAGCACCGCCGCCTGCCTCTGTTCATAATTAAACATTGCAGCAACAAGGCTGCCGACATGATACCCTCGAAAAAACCTCATTTCCGCGTGGTGTATCAAGTACCCGTGTCGAGTTACCCTTGCCGTCGGTCATCGATACCTGAAAAGGTAGCCCGTTGACCCCTGTCCTTTCTTCGACGAATTATTTTAAAAGGCTTTTTCAACCTTACCTTACCTTCAGATCAACATTTAGATATTTTATTATATTTTATAGATCTATCTTTCTTTTTACTCTGGGCTTTTGTAATGGTCATAAATCTACAATGTTACCTAATGAGGAATTATTTGTTCCCCATCAAACTAGAACGTCAGATGAATGTTGCGAAATGACTTCTTAAGCCATATACGATTACACGAGATACGAGACAAGTCACCGTTGCCAATTAGTTGTGCGCAGTCATTAGCCGCCTGCGTTGAGAAATATTTGTAGGCACTTACGTCTTTTTTACCTTTCGTCACTGCCGGGAACAAAAGATACATAGAATTTTCCTTATCTATGGTTACTCATCAAATCAGATTAAGCCTGCAAATATGTACATTGACGTAGACGTATTTAGTAGGTTTGTAGATATTAAAATATATTAGATAACATTTGTAACTCGGCACGTTTGAAGTTATCGTTTGTTTTACGCTTTAGCAAATATTAACTTTAAAGTTACATATTTTCCGACTTAAAACATTCGCATCTCTGGGAGGTAGAATTGTAACTTCTATCCCAATAAAATAATTTTATATAAGTAACAAGAACCAAATCCAGATAGTAAACATATGCTGTAGCCTATAGATACCTAGGTACATCTTTCCTCGATTAAGAATTAATGCATATAGTAATTAGTCATAAGTCTGTTTTTTTGGTGTCGTCTCTGGTTGGACTGTCGTATCTGAGGACTAAATGGAATGCCTCGTTACCAGTAAAAGAGTGTCTCATTCTTGTCATTACGAGTAACTTTTTTTATACAATAAGTGTGACAAACGAGCACACAGTCCACCTGATAGTGGTGATACAGTGGCCCATAGACATCTATTTTAATCTTTGATTAAGAATTAAAATGTTCTGCATTTTTGCTTTTTCTTGTTGTCACGCTTGAGGACTACGATAGAATGCCTCGTATCCCGGTTCAAAACGGTCTCTGGTTCTCTACACTCAGTTTACGAAACACAGCAGCTTCAAGCTACTATTTTACTCTGGTATTCAGTAAGAGTGTGGTCCGCCTTTAGTCGACCAATTCGTGCTACAACCATCATATTATAGCTGTAGCATGGCTCTACTACGTATAATATATAATTATACGAAACAACAGCATTACACAATTTTAAGCTGGTATTCTGTTAGTTAATAATCAGGTATGTGACTGTCGTATCAAGTCGTAATTTGAATAAATGAAGAGCCTTGAAACAATTTTTGGTGTAAGACGTTAATTAGCTCATTCATAAAACTCACACAATGCACCTCCATTTTCGTAACGGAAGCGCGTCCACGTGCTCGGTCGCACGTGGGCGGAGTGGAGGTCACTTGTAGTGAAACTTTTGAGTTCAGTATGTGGACTACCTTTACTGCTATACCTGTTTAAGTAATAACGGATAGATATTAATTTTATTAAGATTAAAATTTAAATCGTTTCCTAAGTCAGTCAGAAATTAGTTTCTATTTTACGAGTTTACAAGTCATAATGATCTATGATCATAGACCTCCAAGAAATGCCACAAAACACTGTCCAGAGCGTTTAGCGACCATCCATCGACGTTCTGCATGTTTAATGTTTGTATTGTAGTTTTAATTATGTTAGAATTCTGTAGAACTAGATTATTATAAAAATAAACCGGTTTTTAGTAGTCGTATTAACAGATACATGTTTAAATATGTTGCTTCATACGATACTTCCACAATTTTGTTGGTAGTTGAGGACGGAAAAAACAGACATATGATTAATTACTATATTCATAAAACCACCACGTTTCAATAAGCAGAACTTAATGACTTGGCAATAATGCAAACACACGAGCTATCTACGACAGGTAATATTAATGATGTGCACTAAAAAAACATTCATATATCGTACTACGCAGTTCAAATGTCTAGTGCAGAGGTCAGGACGAAATCTAACGCAAACTTTGTACAAAAAATAATTATAAATATTATGTTTGTTAATTAATATATTCAGGCGTTATTTTGTGGAAATTCATTATGTTAAGAAAATTAATAACCTAAATAATTTTTACAGCGTACAAAATCCTAGGTTATGTATAATTTAATAAAACAGTATTTTAAAAGCACACTAAAAATATCTTCGCTTATTCACAGTGTCACATAAAAATCTATGTATAGGTATAGATTTTTATGTGACAAGTTTTGAGAGATTATTGTGTTTAGTCAATGCATCTAAAGTAATATTAAATATTCATCCCTAATTGTAATTTGTTATGAGCATAAGTTGTTGTCGCTTTTTAAAAAAATGAGCCATGCTTACCGTTATAAAAATGTAAATAAAAAAGCGATAGTTGTTATGCGAGTCCTCGATACGCAGCTATTGACATATATTTGCTTTTTATTATCGCCTCCACTCATTTCACACTCAGCTTCGTATGCTTTTGTAGTTTTGCGCGAGATAAATGTCAATCTCTCGTTTCCGCGGCGACAATAGACATTGGTAGAGCAACAAGAGTAGTTAATTTCATGCAGATTATTACGCTTAGACTAGGTTGCCAACATTTTAGTGAAGTATGTCGTTTTATGTTAAATTGCCATATAAGTTTTATAAACAATAACATCTACATTATTATTTTTCTTTACTCGCAGAAATTTAATATGATTTACAAAGCATTTTAATTAAATTTTCATGTAATATGTATGAAGAAGAAATGTAGGGACACATCATTTGATTATGATATTCTTCATTTATTTTAACTTTTCACGAGTTAATTTAATAGATAATTTTTGTTGGGGATAATACATAGGACTGTCTCGTTCTTTCTTAGAAGTTAGACAGCCTTAGCTACCGGTGTCCGGTCGCGCTCGAAACTCGATTGTTCGACCTCAATACTACACATAATATAGGTCAGTCGGTATTCGGTGTCCGTATAGATGTTTGATGAATTAGAAACAAGTTTTTATAATCAATAACCGAGTTGATTTATTGCACGTAACAACCAAATGTGCTCATTCTGCAAAGTTCGACACTGGCAAGCGTATGTTCGCCTTAAAGTGTGAATTTAATTATTAAGTTACATTCATCATCTTCGTCATTACAGCCTTTCACAAGTCCACTGCTGAACATAGTCCTCCCCCAAGAAATGCCACAAAGCACGGTCTTGAGCCACCTGCATCCATCGACTTCCTGCATGTCTTATCAGGTCGTCGCTCCATCTCGTGCGGGTCGCCCTTCATTTCGCCTACCGGTACGAAGCAGCCACTCGAGAATATTTTTTCCCCATCGGTTATCGGTTCTTCGAACTAATCCGTTACATTTTATAATATTTATTTGTTTATTAGCAATATATTAGGACCGTGTTTTGTGGCATTATTTGGGGAGGCCTATGTTCAGCAGTGGCAAAGCAATTTAATGATGAACATAACAACACATAACATAAACACTCACGCCTGTCACCCAGAGGGGTAGGCAGAGACTATGGACTTCCATTTGGCACGATCCTGACACACCTCTCTCGCCTCCTCCAAATCCATATACCTACGCATACACACGGTTAAGGGTACTCTTAATTTGGCCCATTTTCAATATATCGCCAATTTGGTCGCTAAATTTTCGCCTAGGGCGTCCCTTCCCGACTCTGCCGTTCACCTCTGCCACATAAATTTGCTTTGTCACTCTTTCCTCATTCATTCTTGATGAAGATTTTAGAGATTTTGCTATGCTACACCTTTTTTGTTTTATTGCTTAAAACCTTTGTCAAAATGTTTTTGTTGTTTCCTAGTTCAACTCTAGATCTGAGGTAAATTTTCAACATACGAATATATAAAGCAATGAAAATTGAAAACAATTATTTTTCACATCGCGTCTGTAATGTACTGATGAAATTGTAAAAGGTATCTGTTACAATTTTATTATAAGTACATATATGTTTTAAAAAATAACCAAATAATACTTTCGGCGTTCCATCGTAGTGCTCGGGGCTGATAACGTCCTATCCTCAACTATTAAGAATCAAAATACTCATATTTTGATTCCTAATAATTGAGGATTGACCGTAGGTATAGGCCACAGAATTCACTTACCATTATTTGGATTTTGAGCTCGTTTGTCACTTGCATAAAAATGTGTTAATAAAATTTGGGTTGATTTCGGTTTGGTTGATTTTGAACTAACTTCCTGATAAGCTATCAAGAGACTTGAAACTGTTAAAACGTAGTAAAAAAATGTTCGCCATTTTGAATTTTTATTATTAACATCTATTTGCAAAACGTACAAATGAATTACAGACGTAACAAGTGAGAATGTTTCGAAGCTTTTATTATTTTTTGCGATCATTTTACTGTTTCGCGGTTGGGTGGTTTGATTTGCTAACTAGCATGTGCCCGCAGTTAATGTGATGGTTTTTGTAATGATTCGCTTGTCTGACTGTAAGCAGGCTAGGGTGACAAGGACAAATCCTAAAGGAATAATATCTTCATCATATTATCAGAAATTCAGAAGTCCAATGCTGAAAATGTGCCACAAAGCACGGTCCTAAGCCACTGGCATGTATCGACGGTTGTCTTTCTAGCTATTGGAGGCCGTACTTTACATCGCTAGCCAATATGAGGCCGCCTCTAGAATCTCACACCCCCATCGGTTGTCGGTTTGTTGAGCTATATGGACGGACCATTGCCACTTGAGCTTACTGGTCCGTTGGGCTATGTCAGTTACTCTGGTTCTGTTCCAGATTTACATATTGTATCACGCAAAGAAACGTCGAGCACAGCTCTCTCCATAGCTCGCTAAGCGATCTTAAGTTCCCTCATACGACAAATTCATAATGTACTGGTATAAAATTATCAGATGTAATTTTAATTTCCTTCTGTCGCTTCATATGACACCCATGGGATTATATAAGGCAGTAGATTCTCCTATGCCGCCACTACACGGCACGGCATTAGGAACTCCAAACTAAAATTATTCATTACAAATATTGTTAATATTTTGACCTCCTTATCTGCCTAGACCTTTTTTTGTTGTTAAGTAGCAGTACATCTATTGTCGTGTTCCAGTTTCAAGGGTAAGAGAGCCAGCATAATCACTTGCTAAGATGTATTCCATCATAGTATTCAGAGGTGATAGCATGTCTGTTGCCTTTTTTGTTTGTGATGATTTCGCAGGGGCTGCAGTAGCCAGTATTCAGTGGACTGTTAAATTGTTTGACACTCATATATAAATAAAATATTGTCACCAAATTATAAATTCCACTTATTTGTATTTTTATGATTAAAAAGCAATTGACATATTTTCCTAAAAAACTAAAATAGTTTCATCAAGCGCATATTAATTTTATTCGTATATTTATTGGCGCATCTCTAACGCTATTCTTCATGGAATGTGAAACCAGTTGAATATTTATGACAAAGCTTAGTCAATGGCAGCAGTAATGCATTCTTGAAAACACAATCACGCGTGCGATCTAGATTTTGCTGATTTTTGTGCAAAAAAGTCTCATGCACGTATAATATGGAAAGAGATCGACCTCATCTTAATACAGACAAGACAAACTGGAAACTCGAAACGTTAACGCCGCTTTTCACAATTCTTGAATTTTAAATTTGTTTTACAAGTTCATAAATATTGCGGTAGGTAGTTCCTACTGCAAATCGTTTTAAACCGAATCGGCTACCAGCTTCATGCTTTTAAGCAAAGGGAGTTGTTTTTATACAATTTTGTACTCTTTTTCGCCCACATTCCTCTTTCTTTTTTATTGTTACAGGGCAAAATTTTGTTGTTATTAAAAACACAAAATAACATCATTAAAAAAACTATAAAAAATTATTTACCCGATTATAATCGGATACTGTAAGCATTAAACGCATCATGGTCACCGTAGCTGAGGAGCGCGTGCCCCAAAATTTAGCCGCGGCTTTTTGTGAATGAGCCATCGATCGACAGGTTCTGTTATCTGTTAGAGCAAATTTAACGGTACGCGACTGCCATACAAGTTTTTTTTTACCGCCGTACACCTGTCAAGCTTCTGCTGTCAGTTATTCCTTAGGGCGTGACTGATGGTCTGACTGTCACTGCCGCAACAAGCAAAGATTAATGTTAAATATAGGAATTATGTTATTAGAAATTATTGTATTTCATACAGCACGACAGAATTGTGGAAAACATAATTTTTGTATTGAAAATATGAAATAAGATATTTTCTTCTTCACTTCTTCTTGCCTTTATTCCAAGTTATTTGTGGTCGGCATGATATGTCTTCCTTTTTCATTTTCCTCCATTAATCTTCACTTGCTCACACATTCCTTTCTTACGCATAACATCAACAAATCATCACATCAGACGCAGTCCATCCATATTCTCCAAGACCTCTCTCTACTCATATATCTATCTACTTTCATATGAAATAAGATGCTAAACTAACGAATAAACATATGACATATTTTTATAGTTTAAGGGCGACAAACGAGCACACAGTCACCATCAGGTGGACTGTGTGCTCGTTTGGATTGATATACTGTGTGATCGAGTGGATTGATATAGATATATCTATACCCCTGAGGACTAAGGTGTAATGCCTCCTTACCAATAAAAAGGGTCTTCGATTCTCTACACTCACCACATGTACTCAACAGCATTGTTTTACTGTTTCAAGCTGGTATTCTGTGAGTGTGTGGTCCTGCCCCAATCAAGCCGACACATTCCTGCTGCAGCCATAATATTGCTTTAGCCTGGCTCTACCACGTTTTATAATCCTCTACTTTTTGAGGAATCTATGGAGTGGGAAAGAAGCCGGCATTACTCTAATATATTTGACATACGTTGATAGGTACCATCTTTAAATAGAATTCATATGAGCTCAAAATTCTGAAGACGTGCAAGTCGCTCACGATATTGTCCTCCATCGATGAGCAAACAGTAAATTAGCGCTTAAATTTGAATTACTTTAATTATGTCGATAGCCAGGGTCCAACTCTCGTGTGGATGCATACTACCAATGTTTTAGGGTATATTTTGATTTTATTATTCAGATTCATAAAATTAACAAAACTAACGTTTTAAAGTGAATAAAGCTATAGATGATCTATTTGTTCGAGAGCTGCTTTTAAAATTGCTAGTAGGTACTGAGTACGCTCACGTCGTTGGTTTATCCACATTCTTCATAGATATTCGCTTACCTACATTTAAATGTGTCACGGGGAAATACTGTTTAGTTAATGTATGATGGCGTTTCAGTGTTTTTATATTTATGATGTGGATATTCCTATTACTAGCTTTGATTACTGTCACAACTTACAACTGGCATCTAGAAGTTATAGGTCTGGAGTGTTTTATAGCGCAATCACAGAAATATAATATATCTTTTTTTTTTGTTTCCAGGTACGTTGTTCCAGTGAGTGGTGATGTTCCATATGTAAACAAGTGGTAAAATTAAAAATTTTGTACAACCGACTTCAATATAAATAAAATAAGAACATCCTCAATGTAATCGTTGTCAATTAAATACGCTTTATTAAGAATTACTCAAAAACTACTCATCAGATTTTGATCAAATTTATATGAGACCTCACGAGAAACACCAGCTTTCAAATTAAAAAAAAAACCATCAAAATCGGTTCACCTACAAAAAGTTCTAAGGTAACACACATAAAAAAAGTCGAATTGAGAACCTCTTCCTTTTTTTGAAGTCGGTTGAAAACTAAAATGAACTTAAGTTCTTTGTTTTTTAAACAACAGTATGAGATAAAAGACCTGAGACCATTTAGTAATACTATTCTTTAAAAGTACCTTAAAGTTTGATGGTCAAAAGCCATTTTAGCAGGTTTAAAAAAAAGAGAAGGTTCACAACTCCAATGTATATTCTTTTTGTTTGTATAACTCTATATCTTCGTCAGTTAACCGATTTTAATGATTCTTCTTTTATTAAATAGGTTACACTTTGGGGTTGGTTCCATATAAATTTGAACATCTTTAAGGGTGGAATAATAGGGATGAAGTTTTTAATGTAACTTCTTAGACGACATTCAAGCTTAATATTCCTTAGTTCACTGAAAATGGTCAAAAATTTAACTTTTATAAAAAGTAAAAGCCAACTTGAAAGAAGTAAAAATAATAAAATTATTTCCGCATAATTTCTTCAAAAGTCGGGGCTTTAATATTTCTATACTCTAAGACAAATACTTTAAACGTAAATAATATTAATACATTTCTGGGTATATAGCTGGTTTTATCGCTTACAGTAGCAAATTCTTTTATGTTACAATTTTAAAAGGCCGTTATGCTCTGTCGGAAACCGTACCGCTGCGCCGGGTTGAGATTAATACTTTCGTTTCCTTTTACAACCAAATTAGTCATGTGTTAAAAGCTTGGCATTAAAAATATATCATTCGCAAATATACGCCTGTAAACAATACGAGGGTAGGCGGAGTGGCCGAAGGTATTAACTTGATTGATCGATATCAATAAATAAATTGCAGAAGCATATACAAGATTGTACTTATAGGAATTATCCTATTAAAATACTATCCATCCATAACAGTCTAAAAAAATCCACTGCTGAACATAGGCCTCCACCAGAGAGTGCCTCATAGGGGGGTTTTGCCATCTCATGGTTTGTTTCCCTCTGTCGTCTCTTACGACACCCGCGGGACGATATTGGCTAGTGGATATTCTTACACCGCCACTCAATTTTTTCACGGTTTGCTTGACTAATTAACTCAATGACCTTAACTTTATTTTTGCTACAAGTATTTTCATATGTTATTATTTACATCCAATTTGGATTCCTTTTTTTGGTATCATTTTATTTACTTAAGCTGTATAAAACATTTAATACCATGTTTATCGGGATATTGTGTATTTTGTCAGTGTGAAGGTCATTGAAAATATCGGTAAAATACATACAAATCCTGATCACCGACAACATACATACATAAACACTCACGCCTGTCACCCAGAGGGGTAGGCAGAGACTACGGACTTCCATTTGGCACGATCCTGGCACACCTCTCTCGCCTTCTTTACATTCATATATCTACGCATAGACGCTCGTCGGTTAAGGGTACTCCGACAACATTCTAAAAAAATCGCCGTGTAGATGTTATAAAGTTACAGCCTATATACGTCCCACTACTGGGCACAGGCCTCAGCACAGGTTTTAGGACAAGGAAATGTATGCCGCGCTGCCTCAATGCGTGTTGGCGAACTTTACATGTCTTCGGAATATTTTTTTTCTTATTTCTCAGACATGCAGGTTTCCGCACGATGTTTTCCTTCACCGCCGAGCACTTGGTAAAACTGCAATTAACAATTTCATTGGTGCCGGCGGCCGGTAGATGGTATGTTGTTTTATAATATAAAAAACATTAGGTTTACGGAATTACTTACATCTATGTAATTTTTAAAGTATTAGTTATGAGTAATTTACCGAAAAGTACAAGATTCTTGCTCCATTTCGATATCATGTCTAGATTTGTTTATAAAAGAAAATTATCGGTACCCGTAGTGAAGTCCATCACAATGTCTCTAAATTGGTGGCCGTTGACGGATAATATCCGTGATCGTCTCCGGCGTAATAAATATGAGAACGCTTAATTCGCTTACTTACTGGTCGTTTGTCGACTGTGTGCTCGGGGCTCTCCTATCGGTTGTTGAACAGCCGTCGGACCTTGCTTTCGATATGACAGGATTTCACACCGTTATAGACATTATACCCTCGTCGTTTTGAGCTATGTTCGCTTATCTCCTTCTGATCTGCAGTGGCCATTCAATTTAATGATTGTACGTTATGGTAGAATAAAGTAAATTTAAAGTTGCATTTACTTTTAAATGCTGGGAGTTTGTTGTTGATGATGTTCGTGATATGGATTAATTTGACTGATAAGGGAACAACGGTTAAGTGAAGAGTAGACCGAGTTCGAAAAATAATTTCGTATCAGAAAATGGAAGAAAAAGGCTAAAAATTAATTTTCTATATAGATACCTATATCTATATCTTCGTGAATTTTTAGATTATGCATAGGTAGAACAGTGAACATGTATTAATTATATATGTAGGTTTAAAGCAGATATGAATGTATATTCTTAGAATATAATAAACATATAATATAAAATATAAGGGGTATGGAGATTTTAAATTAAATTCTTCTTCAAGAGTCATAATATTTATCTTGAAAGTCTGGATATATAATTTACAAATTGTTTATTGGATGTCATATATTCTGGACTTATTCTTGTGTCCTATATGTTACATTCGTAACCCATTTCGGGTTTTTCAAAAGCAATAAAATAAAGCAAACCAAATCTTCAAAACATTAAGAAATATTATACGCTTAGATATGTTAGAAACCTCCCTCTATAGATTACATTAAATAGATAGATCTACGTCTTAAATAAATTAGACAAGACAAGATCAATTTCATTTTGTATAACAAAAGTTATATAGTGTATAGTGGAATTCCACAACGCTGCTTTGAGAGTAATTTGTGATCGAGTTAACGCGCAAGGTGAATAGGTGGATCGGTGTAATTGTTTTACACACGGCCGCAACTCTTTGTCGGTTGTATATCGAATAAATCATTCCCATCGATTGACGGCTTGTAAATCGATTTGTTCGTGATCGAAAGCCGGCGTTCCTACGACGTTTTATGATAATGTAAAAATTACTTCCACAGTATTGGCATCGCCACGTTAGTTTTTGATATCCAAGAGTATGGTTATATAAAATCAACGATCTTAACGTATGTATGATACTTTCCATTTCATTAAATGCTCAAATAATATATTTTTTTATAGAAATAGGGTGACAAACGAGCACACAGTCCACCCGATGATAAGTGAATGCTGTGGCCCATATACATCTACATCTACCTTTAATTAAGAATCAAAATGCAGATACGTTGTCACCCCTGTAGACTAAGATGGAATGTCTCGTTTCCAGTAAAAATGGCTCGAAGTTCTCTCGTGGGTAATGTCGTCGATCGTAATGAAGGAATGACTCGGAGAATAATGGTCTCCGGGGTTTGGAGACCTCGGTTCTTACAGGAACTTGCAATGGAGTGGTCGCTGAAGTGATAACTGATGTAGTCCTCGTGTCATGGAGAGGAAAGCAATGACTGAATGGAGGGTAACAACTGGATGTGTGAAGTCTAAGATATTGCTAAGTGACGCGTTTTGGCAGAGGCCTGTGTCCAGTAGTCCAATGATTCTCACAGGCTGGTGATGATAATTATAATATTTAGTACTGTAATTTTTTTTTACTTAATATTAAAACCATGACAACGGATACGATTGCGCCCAAGCAAATTTTTAACTTACTATAAACGGGCATACATCACATATTTGCGTAATTTGACGTTATTTCAATTGATCGTTTTACCGTTTACTTCTGATGTGGGACATTGGTTATTGCTTTGCGGAAATATTTGGACACTATTTAACATTGCGGAAGCCAAGTGCGTTATTTGAAAGCAACATTCAAATCAATTAGTGCCGGTTATTGGTCTTTTGTAAGTGATCCCGACGCCATTTTGATTTTGTAAGTTCATTTTATTTACTTGCCTTGCCTTAATTACTTTATTAAATTAAATACTGCACGAAATAAGTGTTTGTATGGCTTACATATAATTGTTCCGGGTCTGGATGGTCGTCCTTGTGTAATTTGTGTATGCGTACACCTCCACAAAACAGGAGTATATTCTAGTTTAGGAGTTACTTAAAAAATATATATAATTATAACGTAATAGACAATGTTGTATGTAACTCTATTCAGGTGGGTTCTTAAGTGACCATTCATGATAATGACTAAAGATCTTTTCAACTTTTTACACTTCGATTATGAATTCCAGCGTTAGTTCTCGGAGGTAACAACGCATATACTATACGTATTTAAGTTCTTATTGAGGATAGATGGATTACAGCAACCTCTAAGCATCACGTGAACTGTATGCTACTTTTTCACTGTAATAAAAATACAACATTCTTCATTTGTTAGTGATTAAATTTATTATGATGTAAGTTTTAAAAACATTCATTGGAATATTTCTATGCTCGTAGAAATCAACTTGATTTTATCTATATAATTGATTGTTAATGGTTGGAGGTAACAACAAGCTGCTCAAGCAGCTCACTTTAAAATATATTTATAGTTATTAAAACAACTTGATTGTATAAATGTGAAAATCGTTATTAAATTTTAACCTAAAATAATTTCTGACATGATAGATTTTGTGCCTTATTGTCATTGTTGTGTACATCTATAATATGTATGCATATATGAGAACACGACAATAATATATTATAAGACTTCTTTTTATGTACCCATAATATGTACTAGTGTTGAGATACCTTATAAATAAATTAATAAAGCATCGGTGACTGAAGCTTGGACTTGAATTTTTCTTTTTCTTTACGGCGCGGCATTTCGTAATTAGAACAAGATTTTTTATGGATGAAAGAATCTATTAATGGCTTTTTAAATTAATGGTTATTGGTTAAAGTTTGCCAGTATCAGAAAACCTTTTTGTATACAAGTTGCTTCGTTATCAACCTTCAAAGGCAAACCTTAATTCCATAAAGCGACATATAAATTGCAATTTGTGGAGACGATAGCACCAAGCAACATAAAATGTAAGACAAATACCCGAAGGCTGTCTATACAAAGTTGCTAGTGCCTGGATTATTGATTTAAATGTGTCATAGATAAAGGAACTAGTCTCTGATTGGCCAGTGTTGCCCGCTCTTAATTGTGCGCTGCGCCTGCGCAGTATCGTAGCGACAGTGATGACAGCTTTGAAATGAAATAAGAGTACTAGTGTGTAGCCACAAGAGCAGTATATACACTTAGGTTTGTTTATCTACCGATACAAAAGTCCATATTTAACGTAGTTTATTGATCCTGGAATAATCACATAATATAGTAATTCAATTTTAAGTTTAATTTTAAGCTATAATTACAATCTAAGTGTAGTCTGGGTTAATTATGACATCAGAACTTTATTCACCTCAATTGCCCTGCATCCACGAGTGCTGCAAAGCATTCGAAACGTTAAGATTTCAGATTAACACAAAATATATTAAATTAGGTTCGTTCAAAGTATGCTGCGTTACTTTGTATTGGAGTTATATTTTCTACCGACTTCAAAAAGGAGACGGTACTCAATTCGACTGTATGTTCTTTTTTTATGTGTTACCTCATAACTTTTTTCTGGGTGAACCAATTTCGATGATTCTTTTTTTGTTTGAAAGCTGGTGCATCTCATGTGACCCCATATAAATTTGATCAAGGTCTGACCAATAGTTTTTGAGTTATTTTTAATAATTTATATTGAAGTCGGTTGTATAAAATTTTTATTCTAATAAACTTAATAACCAATAAAAGTGACAGAGTAAAATTAAATATAAAATTTTCGGAAACGATACTCCAAGTTTATTTTCATAATCTCTGAATTTTAGTACAACAAAATGTGACTTTATTTCTACATAATATGTTAAAATAAAATTTGTAACGTAAACTGCTCTGGTGCTTGATTGTTCATTTAGCTTAGTGGTCAGTACTTGATTGCCTATAGGAGTGGATTATATACAAATTATTTGTTTAATTGTGTAGATGTGATTATCCCCATATTTCTGATATTGTGTTAAAACTAAATTTCACTAATTAAATTTAATAATAAAAATATTACTTCGAAAATTGGTGCATAGTAGTTAGTAAAAATATTACATTGAATATTAGTGCACAGTGGATAGTAAAAATATTACATCGAATACTGGTGTACAATGGATAGTGAAGATACTACATCGAAAATTGGTGCATAGTAGATAGTAAAAATATTACATCGAATATTGGTGCACAATGGATAGTGAAAATACTACATCGAAAATTGGTGCATAGTAGATAGTAAAAATATTACATCGAATATTGGTGTACAGTGGATAGTAAAAATATTACATCCAAAATTGGTGCACAGTGTATAGAGAAACTATTAAATCGAAAATCGGTGTATGGAATAATGGATAGTAAAAATATTACATCGAATATTGGTGTAGCTAAATCGAGTGTGTGTTTTTTGTTAACCCTATAACAATTATTTGAGAACTTCGTTTATAAATTGGAATTATTATGTGAAACGTAAAAATTCAAATATATTACACATAAATACAATCAACTGATCAAGTGGCATTATGTTGTAGACACAGGCTATTACAGCTGTGTTCCCGTTTGAAGGGCATAGAGAGCAAGTATAATCACAGGCTGTGAGACATTCCATCTTAGTCCTCAGAAGTGACAACGCATCTGTAGTTTTCTTTTTTGAAGATTCTATTGTTGGCTGCAAATATCCACTTACTGCAGCCCAGCACTTACCACCAGGTGAACGTGTAATTTCGTTTGTCACATCAGTTTTAAAAAAAGTTATAATTTAATTCAAGCAGTTTCAAAACCGTTTTTAAACAGTTGTGCCGTGTGGTCACGGCGTAAGAGAATGCACTATCCCATTGTCGTCGTTGTCATAAGAGGCTACAGGGAGATACTGAAACTTTTGATAGACTGTTGTAGTGAATGAAATTATTGAGTTTAAAAACTATTTTTTTTATATAATACCTTCATATCCATTTCTAGAAGTAAAATGTTGCCACTAACTTAGTGCATGAAATTCTAAACTACGAACAGAAAGTGTTTGCGTGAAACACGAAGCTGGAGGCGAGAGTATTAGACCTTAACGCTCTACTGTCTTTGCCGCGTGACTTGAACTATACGCTGACAGCGATTATAAAATCATTCCAATTTCTAGTAATATCTAAAATATTAAGCAAGGTGGTCTCCCCATATACCTCCCTTTGTTGACAATACTCCACGTATTCGAGCCAAACGGTTCGTTTCGTCTTTCGTAATGCGCACGGCATAGAAATGGAATAATTTGCCGATGTCTGTCTTTTCGTTCGATTACAATCTGGATGTGTTCAAGGCAAAAGTGAATAGGCTTTCGTTAAGCTAAGACAGTGCGATTTACCATCCACTTACTTACTTACTGACTTCTAGAGTCACGCACTGGCTTATAATAGTTAAAAAATATACCAACTTTTTCTCCAAATGTGAACTTTAGATGCACTTGGTGGACCATAATGACAGACGAGGCATTGGGAGGACTGATGGTGAAAAATCTATCCAAAAAAAGCCGTACCTGAACAAACATTCACAGACTCGTGGTTTGGAATGAGAATTAAAAAAAATTTTTTTTTCTTGTTGTAACTTTCCACGCGTTGCTGTGTCTAAAAAAGTTTTTTTTTAAAGTATATTAAAACACGCGCGTATTTGAATGCAACGTTGTGTCTACATTTCAAAGCAATCAGTGAAGAACATTCGGAGGCTCAAGATTTTGAACTAACGAACATTTACATTTTTATTTATACAGAAAGATAACTGCAAGTGCAGGGAACTGCTTTTTAAGGTGAACCTAGCTGTTTGTTGCTGAATTTTGTTGATGCTTATTGTATTCAGTTTTGTTTTTGTAATTGGCAAAGATCCCAAAAATGTGTTATATTTTTTTTAAATCCAAACTAAAAAGAAACTGCCTTTAAAATCTATAAGTCTTAATCTTTATTTTATTTTACCTAATTTTTAAATTTGTTTTGCGGGTTACGAATAAGTCTGCAGCTAAAAACGCCAATCCCTTTACACTTACAACAGCAATGTGAAGTATTCAGAGTGTGAAATTAAGTGGTCGTAGTAAAAATGCGCATGCGCTGATTGTTGATGCGGCATTCGGATGCTATCAGATCGTGTCGTCTTGGATTCCTGAAAGTATTCAAACATCATTATTCACTTTCGCAATTTCTACTTGTGTTGCGCAACGTTACACTGATTTTATCTAAACAATTATTCACAATGCAAAGATTTTTTATTCATTTTCATTAAAAAATTGTGTATTGTATTATTGTTATTTAACTGCGCATTGGCTTGGTTTGATGCGATTCCAATCACGTTATTACTATCACTACAAGTCCACTGAGGAACGTAGGACTCAGTCACAGATTGCCACAAAGTACGGTCCTGACCTACCATGTCCTCTTTACAACCATTTTTCCATAATCACCACGTTTTTCGAGAAGTGTATACCTAAGCAACTGTCCTCATCATCATCACCATCATCACAGCCTTTCAAAAATCTACTGCTGAACATATGCCTACCCCAAGAAATGAAAACCATTGTTCTGAGCTGCCTTCGTCGATCGACTTACCTGCGTGTTTCATCACGTCGTCACTCCATTTAATGAGGGTTGCTTTCCAGTACGAGGCTGCTACTCAAGAATCTTTCCTCCCCATCGGTTGTCAGTTCTTCGAGCTATATAGCTGGTCCTTTGCCACTTCAGCTTACTGATCCGTTGTTCTATGTCAGTTACTCTTCTATTATATTCTTCTGCTGATATCCTTGTTACGGATTTTAGCGGGTTCGAATCCTTACTATAAACGCCAATAAGATAGCAATGTAAAGGTTTTAATTGAATAAAATAAAAATCTCTGATGTTTTATTCATTTACCTCTTTATCCTTAATATACTGTTATGCTCACAGAATTCCCTGATGCGTTTTATGATTATGCGTATAAAATCATCGATCGTAAGGACATTATCCAGTATGTTTCACGGTTTACGATCCAGGAAATAGGCAAAGCGAAATGAGAATCCCGAAGGTACGCTGGAATAATGCGGCGTTAAATGTCGTGGTTCGTAATCGCCTGTCTGGAATAATGCCTACACTTTATTATTGATTTATTTTAGGATTACAAAAATATACATAATGATGACAGAGTGACTATAAATGTTTTTTTTTTATTGATTAAATATCTTGGTCGCTAATTTTACTATCGTATATTACAGCCTTCCTCGTAGATTGCCTCATAGGCAGGATAATTGCCATAGTTGCCTCGCATGGCAGACGGATTGGCAAGCGCAGTTTTTTATTTTTAGTTGAGGAAGACGCTGATGCTCATCTCTTAGTTTCTTTCCCTCCGTCGCTTCTTACGAATATTATATTGAATAATATATTTAACTGAAATTCTAACAACATGTTGAACCGTGGCGCCCTTAATTTTTTTTATAGGTTAAGGGTGACAAACGAGCACACAGTCCACTTGATGGTAAGTGGTTGCTGTGGCCCATAGACATCTACATCCATCCTCGATTACGAATCAAAATGCAGATGCGTTATCACCCGTGAAGACTAAGATGGAATGCCTCGTTTCCAGTAAAAAGGGTCTCCGATTCTTTACACTCACCATACGAAACACAACAGCGTTAAGCTACTATTTTCGTTGGTATTCTGTGAGAGCGTGGTATTTCCCCGGTCGAGGCGACCTATTCCTGCTACAACTATACTACTAATATAGCTGCAGCATGGCTCTACCACGTATAAAATTGTAGTGAACCAAACCATATCGCGAATTAATTTATCATAGCGCCATTAAGCATATTATGTTGTTGATTTAAATCCGTCTAAGTACTGAATGATACGATTCATTGTTATAATTTATGTTTTTTTTTAAATATTTTTCGTTCATTAATAAACGAATTCATTATAGCCTATTAAAAGTGCACTGCTGAACATAGGCCTTCTTCATAGAGGCGGGTTGACAACTTGCTGCTATATCAATCTGCCTATCTTCTGTTTTAGTTTCACTCTGTCGCCTGTTTTAACATCTTTAATATAATAGATTTCCGAAAGTAACGCCTGATTCTATTAATTATTTAAATTACACAATAACTGATCAACTTACCTTTAATGATGTGTACGGTATATTTAATGTTCATTACTTAACAAATGCCAAATCGGTTATTGTAATCGCACATGGAGCTTATCCATTACAACCATTGTTCAAGAACACACAGACCGACGAGTGTTATTAATAGCATATTGCACAATCGATAATTTTATTAATAACATTCTATTTAAATTGAATTATTTTCAACGTGTACAAATCGTTTTCTTCCTTAATAGCTTTTTAACGGTTAATAGCGCTCGTTAAGTTAATGCATTTTAATTTAATACAAATGTAACTCGATCTTTAAATATTCATTGATCTATAGATTTTTTTTTAACATAAATTGTCAAACTATGGGTTGTATTTGGGTGCTAAATACTGCGTACGATACAGTAAGACATATTTTGATACTACCATACTTTGATAAACTATTGTCATTCTTTACTCTCAGATCAATAAAATAGACTACACTACGTACATTTCAAATGACGCCGAAACTATGCTCACCTTACTGTAAGACCGCGCACTCACGCACACATATACACCAAAAACATTTGCAACGGACAACATGATTTTAGGTGCACAATGTGTGCGTGGATACGATTCCTTACAATAAGTTGAGCACTTGAAATGTAAGTTGTGTTCTGTCTATCGCTCTTTAGACAAAGTATTTTCATTTTGATTCGAAATCGAGGATGAATGTAGATATATATGGGTCACAGCATTCACTTACCATCACGTAACCTCTTTGCTCGTTTGTCACCCCGACTTAAAAATCATATTTCGATACATATTTGGCAACAGGTGGGACTCGCCGATGCTGTGGCGCTGGATACGTACCTGCATTGTGTAAAAAGCAGTGTGACGTAATTCATGCCCCAAAGCATCGGTTTACCGTTTTTTTACCAATTTTGTCTTTTTTACACTTTGTTTTTACTAACATAGGATAAGCTTATTGTATAAGTTACAATTATTACTAACAAAGCTATGGACCTGGTCAATTTTTTATTAATATTTCCTGTCAACATTTGAAACGCGAGGTATGTTCTTTCTAGTCTTCTTATCGATACATACAAAGTGGATAAGTACCGTGAGTTGTTCGCAAAAGAGGAAACTTATTAATTCTACCAACTTGGTTGCAGTTTTGCAGATGAAGTTTATTAGTCACCTACTATAATTATAGTAATTGAATAAATATATATTAAAATTGAAAAATTATTACTCAGTCTGTTTATCTTCGTATGTGAATATATCGAAAAGGATTATTTATTAATCTTTTAGTCATTGCTTATTGGTAAGAGTGGTGATGCAGCTGAAGATGGTAAAGCGCACGGTCTTAGCTTAGTAAGCCTATTCTCTCTTACCTTGAAGACACCGGCATTGAAATCGGATGGAAAGACAGATCCTTTGCTGTACGCATGATGAACGATGCAGCAAACCGTTTGGTTCGAGTGGGTGGTAAGTCGACAATTGAAGGTTTATACCCCTCCGTTGTTGACTCCGTTGGCCGTGAGTCTGGTTGCCCGATGTTGGATGAGTGAGAGGGGGTATTAAGTTACGCAATTCCTGCGTACACTCTCCGAAATGTATCCTGTAGAAAACTGAAAGTCTGGTTACTTGGCACCTGTGTCCGAAACTGGTGAGATTGGTTTTAGCCGAATAACATTTTTTAAATATTACCTCCACTGTCAAGGAATTTTTCTTGTATCGTAAAGGTTCTACATGCATAAATTAAACAAAGTTAAATATTCAGACATAAACCTTATAAATTATTTGTAGATGTTATTCCGTGTGGGAATTGAACCAGTAGCCCGCAGTGCTGCAAATTTTCCCTACAACAGCCCCTATCTAGCAGTGGATTTCTATAGGCTGGTAATGATGAAGAAGAATAATACATGTTTCCTTGCGCTTTGGGAATACCTCTCACTTTAAACGGTGGATTGAGCATCTTCGGCGCAATTAGCCCCGACAAAGCCCAATCCATGTGTTATTACACGTACCCGGGAGGAATACTGATTGTAGTCGAGAGTGGCGTATCCCCGGGCCGTGATTAACGCGCATCCATCTCTGTCCCGCATGTAATTACTGCGCACGCGTGTAGACAAATCACTTCATGCGATGAGACCGAACACGAAAACTTTATCTTTCGTCAGGGTTTGCTTCTGGTTGTAAGCAGATACCTACAACTATTATTTATTTGATTTAGTTGAGTTGTGATGTTGTTAAAATTATTTACGTTTGCTCTTGAATGTACATATGTACCATACAAGTAAATGTATGGTGGGTGAAATCATAAGACGGGTATAGTGACGATAATTGCCTTAAAGCAGTAATGCAAGCACTGCTAATTTGATACAGATATAGGTTATAGCGTTGTACCTATCCAGACGGACATCTAAGCAGAAAAGGAGGAACTCCACCTACTAATTGTTTTGACAAGAATAAAAAAGGGCATGTAGGACAGAAAAGGAAATTCATAACTGTCAACTGGCCTTACATATCTCTATAACTTATTTTTAACTCTCTATTTCTAGACGCGGCAACCATTTCAATACATGTATATTTTTATCGAACTACTTAGAACTGATTGTTGCAGTCTTCTACTTGTGAGTTTCAGAGAATTTCGTTTCTACTTTTCTTCGCTTTAAACTAAAAGGTCTTTATTATTTAAATCCAGAATATAAAAAAATGTATGGAGTACTATTTTTTATGAATCTCTAATATTATGAATGTTTGTGTATAAAAATAGTTTAGGGAATGATAGGACTGACATAACCATCTGGTCACTAGTCCGTAAATAAAAACAAGATTTAAAAAATATAATAACTACCTACTATTTATAAAATAATATCATACAACTGACGTTACACGTCCTTCATTTTTTTAATACAAGTGAGGTGATGAACGAACACGTAATCCACTTGTGAATGTTGTGATCCTTCATAATTCACGGTTAAAAATCAAAATGCAGATGCTTTTAAGCGCTGAAAACTAAGATGGAATACCTCGTTCCAGTAAATAGGGTCTTCAGTTCTCATCAAGCAACATACGAAAAACTGCAGCTTGATCCTGCTATTTGACGTTAGTATCCCGGGAGGGCGTGGTCAAAACGACCGATACATCTTGGCTATATCGCGCTGGATAATTTTATGCATGGGCAAGATGTCGCATGTGTGCGCGAAAACTTCAAACGAGAAGTTCTATTAATGCTTTATTATAGTTATATAAAATTGCTTTTGCGTGTAATTTCCTCACTTCATAGCGTGATTCGCAGATCTAATGCAACGTTAGATAATATCATACATTATAGTATGTACTTCCTTGGTTCTATATGCGCGGTGCACGCCATACTTTTTGTGCTTCGACACTGGGAAATCCGGTAAACTGCGCACTTCCGTTCGTTTTGTAATATAGATTAGTGACCGTTGTAGCATATGTGTTATTTTAATTTGATCTTTCTGTTTGTGGGAATCATTATGAAATGTGTAGATAACCTGTAAGTAGTAGCCTAAGGTCTGATTAGGCCTTACCCTTAGTGCAGAAACTAAGTGATGGTATGGAGCATTCGACAGGACACAAATACAAGAACGTTTGTCGTTTGTCGTGTATGCTGCTCGCTCTTATAAATACGTCGCACGTGATTTTTTTACATAGGTAAGAGTGAAAACACACAGTCCACTTGATGATAAGCGCTGAGGCTCATGATGCAGATGCCAATCTGAGGAGTGAGAACTAAAATGGAATTACTTGTTATCAGTGGGGGTCTCCCGTTCTCATCACTCAGTAAACAAAGCATAGAACCATTAAGCTGCTATTTTACGCTGGTGTTCTGTGCGAGCGTGGTCCTTCCATACATTTATGCTGCAGCCATAATACGCTTCTCTTCCATGTATATATAGTACTGATTACTAAGTGCCTCGTTGATCTAATGGTCTTAAGTGCAACTGCTGGTCATGAGGTCTTGATTTCTAATCCCGGGTCGGGCCAGAATCAGTGGTTGAAGTTTTTATGATAAGAAATTTTCAGTAGCGGACCGGAGTTAGGAAGCTTCACATGCCCTCGAAACATTTTCAACTTCTCATACATGAAGGTTACTCTACTGCTAATGTTTTCTGTTACATGTTGTACATTGTAAATCCGCACTAAAAATTAGAAATAACATTTTCATCGGTACCGGTGCGAAACGGAATCGGCTTGCTAGCTTAGTAGCTACCTACATAATATAATTATTATGCATAGTTAGAATTTTTAAGTAAATAATGTGAAATTTAATTTGCAAAATCCTTTTAAAAAGATATTCATTCACCGACTAATCTTAATATGTCTTTATTATCTTGTTTGTCTTATCCCGTTAGACTAGGTGACTAATGGATGCACTTTAAAGCTTTTTTAAAAAGAAAGTTGTTGGAAACGATGCCAAAGTATTGTCAGCAAGCTTTGCAAGTATTCTTTTAGGTATACGACCTCAGCTTTTATTGTAGCTAAAACTATGGATTCAGACCGCTTCTGCCGGACGTGGCGTCTTCGTTTACACCGCAAATGCACCGCCTTTACGAGGTAACATGATTTATGGCTGTGGATGTAACCTGTTGTTAACCGGGACAGGTTTTACTTGTTCAGCGTAATTATACAACCCTTGGAATAGATTGTTAACGTATATTTTTCTATGCAACAATTTTGTAGGAAATAGATATCATTCTGATCCCTTTCGACAAAGTTCTACGCAAGTCCACGGTCAGATATAACGATAGTGTCAGAAAATGAAATAGCAATACTAAATTAAACACAATTTTAATCAGTTATAGTATTTTATGTTGTATACGAGCGTACGTACGTATTTTACTTCGCAAGTCTTAATGTAATCTATGGTTGTCGCTTATGAGCATCACTCATTAAAATTTTGTAAGTAGATACAGCTGTAAACGATATCTACAAATCAAAAACATAAACGATAACGGGAAGGCATTGTCTCAACAATGGTATGTCACCGTTAACCTGACCCAGGGGCCCAGGGCTGTCACAGCGAATACGTGAGTGCAATTAGCGGCGCATGCGCATGCGCACATGTTGCGATGGCCCGCGTTCACCCCGCCATGGATCGTACGTGACGGGTCATGTTCGTTGTGGCAGATGACTAAACAGTGCCAGTTTTTACGATGTGGAAGCTCAGTTCTATTTCCAGGTTTTGTTCTTTTAACTCTCTAAGCGGGAATGTTTGTTATTCAGGTTGGATTTTTGAGATCGGACAGTAAGGGCAGGCACTTAACCGTTACAGCAACAAACATTCTCATGAGACTAATTTTTGGACATATTTTGACCTGCATTCAAAAATAATTTAAATTGCTTTAAAAAAATGTCTAGTTTGTTGGTTGCGACCTTAGAGTTACAACCTATTAAAGTCCACTGCTGAACATAGGCCTCCCCCATAGATTTCCTCATAGGATATTTACCATAGTTGCCACGCTTAACAAACGGATTGACCGTAGAGTAATTACATTCATATAATATGTAGCGATTTCTGAACTTCTTGTTAAGAATTGTCCTCAAATCGAGAACGTTTAGACTTAATTGAAGCGTATTTTGTGTATAATAAAAATCCGGCAGCTGGATTGACATTTATATGTATCGGTATTTTAAACATTAGCAAATAACCACAGATGATTTGCCTAATATGTATGAAAGTAAGAATATGATGCATTTAAGCTTTTTCTCCATTATATTGCTGTGTTTGTTATAGTGAGTGATGAAAACCCTTTTTGGCAACGAGGCATTCTATCTTAGTCCTCGGGGATGACGATGCATTTACATTTTGACTCTTAAATGACGGCTGCGTGCTCGTTTGTCAGTCTTACATACCCATGCTGTATTCATCTATATTTTGTGAAATTTTGCAGTCACTTTTTTCAGTCCATTCGGCGTTTGTTGAAAGTATTTCTCAAGTTTGAAAGCAGTGAATTTCACATATTATTGATAAAAGGCGATGTTAAAAGCATAGGCAAATCGTTCGAGACACAAAGTATTCAAAGCCATCGGTTTCCTGTGAAATGAGCTTTGCAAAATGTCCGGCAATTCATAGAGTACGACTACGTCATTTCCCATTATGGACCTTTCAAGGAACTGTCGTTTCAAAGCCAGTCATCTCATTTACGACCTGCACATAATAATTATCGTAGTATTCCATTAACTCAGACGTCTGTCATGGGCTCATGGAGGTGTCTCCACGCCCATTGCTTAATGTCTTCCGCCACCGACAGAGTTTGTTGGAAACTAGTTGCTGGCTCGATTGCTTGCAATATTTTTTTCAGTAATGGTTGTTTTTGCTCACAATTTACTTGTGTTCTATATTTAGTTGGATGACTGCCTCATTTGTCTAGTGATCGATAGCGCGACTGCTGATTATATGGTCACGGGTTCGAACCCTGGGTTGAGCCAAAATTATTTATTGGGTTTTTCTGTCAAGAAATTCTCAGTAGCAACCCGGAGTCTTAAAGATGGCCGTATTTCAACCCCGTGTTCAAAAGTGTAGATGATGGTATGTGGTTACGGTAGTCCTTCGACAGCTAAAACAATTTTTTTCCGAAGTTTATAATTAATGTTGGCTGTAATATTGTAATACTTGAGTAATATTTGAACCAATCCAGGCGATCTTCTAGGCAGAAAAAAAGTCTTGATACCTTCTGATATCATCAATTCTGACGTCATAAGTAAGCTATCATTTTATCGACAAAATTACAAACTACCTTTACAATGCTATAAAAGGCTGTTTTGTTTTAGCATCCAAAGAAATCCAGTATGAATCATACTGTTTTACTTTTTACAATTGGGGCACCTATCGGCATAAATAACGATACATTTATCGCAGAAAATCTTTATTGTCTACACGAAGCATGAGTCAGTCGGTTTTGTTTGTTTTTATTCGTGTCTATCTTGGACAGGGTTTAGGGCTACAAAATTGCGATCATAAAACTTGCGGGACGTTCCATTACCGTTGTTTACCTCACTGGAACCGAAGCCCTAACAGTAGCGGCTGTTTGAATTGTTTACACAACAGATTTCCTTCGCAACGGTGCCCGGGAAGTGACAATTTCATTTTATTAGTATTGCGGTTGGATGAGTTCGAATAGCGCTGTTTGTCCACCTCAGTTTAGACACGTGTTTTGTGGCGATGTAAATGCTTTGAAATTGTTTCCCCGATTCGTACACTGTTTTGTATCTTGTAACAAATGTAATCGACAAATAATAATGTTCATGTTTTAGGGTTCCGTACTGTAACATGAAAAGCGAGACTCTTATAGAATCACTTTGTTGTCCGTGCGTTCGTCTGTCAGAGCCCTTTTTCTTGGAAACGAGTGTATATATCAAGTTGAAATAATATCAAGTACTGAGGTATACTGTCCCTTGGTAAATAAAAATTAAGTCAACGCATTTAAAATGTGCGGCTATTTATTTGACATATTTTAATACTCATTAAACTTCTTCGCGTACTTCCCTGTAGGTTTTAGTGAATATTACTAGTACACAAGTAAAGGGAAAAATTCGAAAATCTTATCAATAAATTATAAAATCTTATCGTTAATTTGTAGTTGTATCACTTAAAAATATATATTTCGCGATTACAATAAGTCGCACTTGTCTGTTTTTAAGAATTTGACCTATTTTATCTTGTTGTCTATGCAAAAATTGCTACCTACCATGTTCTTAAAAAATTTAACCAGTTGTAAACTTAAAATTATCAAACTACCAATATTTTTTTTAATTGTAAAACTAAAATTTTGGAGAACGTATACGCAAATACCAAAAGAAAAGAAGCTGTTATATTTTATGGAAATATCTGTTCTCTGTTACTTTGTGTTTATTTTCAATTCAAACAAATAACGCAGTGTTGGGTAGGTGAGGTGGAAATATTAGTAGCACACAGACCGACTATTCGCTGACGCAACCACGCCTTGCACCGCTAACCGTGTTAGTGGCTGCGTGATAACTGCGACGTTAAACTTAGCTGTTAGTCTTCCTTATATTTATATCGATGCATTTGTAGTAAGGCTTTTATTTCTTTATTTGTCGTATAAATCGTAGGTGCTATCGTTGGAAAAAGACGAGGATCGTGTGACCGACCTGGTCAGAAATAATTGTCATGAATTAAAAGAAAAAAGTTTGTCGTCAGTTGTAGTTTGATTACTATTTTTGATTACTTCTTTCTCAAAAAATAAATTTAAATCTTTGTGTATGTTAACTGTGCGGCCAGTGTTATATATTATCATTTACTTTCAGAGCAAAAATTAAGTATATATTTTAGTAACCCTGATATAAGTTTATAGTAAGTTATAATCCAGTAGTTGGTAGGACTACTTTTTTACACAGAATAAGGGCGAAATACGAGCACACGGACCACCTGATGGTAAGTAGAAGCTGCGGCCCAGAAACATCTACTTCTCCTCTATTAAGGATCAAAATGCAGATGCGTTGTCACCCCTAAGGATTAAGATGGATTGCCTCGTCTATAGCGAAAAAAGGTCTCCGGTTCTCTACACTCACCATACGAAACACAACAGCATTAAGCTGCTATTTTACGCTGGTATTCTATGAGAGTGTGGTCCTACCCCGGTCGAGCCGACTCATTCGAGCTTCAGCCATAACATGGCTGAAGCGTTGCAGGTGGACTGTGTGCTCATTTGTCACCTAACTCTATAAAAAAGATTGCTTCATAGTTGCCACGCCTGGCAAGGGGGTTAGCAAACACATTTATTTGAGTTGTTATTACAGAGATGCTACTGGTCATCTTCGGTTTCATAGCCCCCTGTCGCCTCTAACGGCACCCACGGGTGGACATGAGGTCGTGCATTCTTTTACGCCGTCACCATACTTCAATGTTTATCCACGGGTAAAAACATTAAATACAATTATTAATTCAAAAATTTTTGAACCGCCCGTCGCGTCGGTAGACAGCACACTGCTTTACGATTTTCGCGCGTCCATATTTCCAGCACAGCGCCTAACGGACTCGGGCAATGCCATTACGCTTTATGCGACAGATTTATTCCTGTCGTTGCTTTTACCGCCTGTTCGATGATTACTGCGTATATCATTTCGACGCTTATATGCCTAATAGGATTGTAAGGTCTAGGAATAGTGCTGCTAAGCTACTTACTATCAATACTTAGACGTTTCGCGTTACGGGTTTCTGATCGCGCCACTAGAAATCTAAGCTTATTACAGTCAACGCAAATATTATTAAATAATTCATATTTTTTTTTTTTTTTTTTTATAGGATAGGGTGACAAACGAGCACACAGTCCACCTGATGGTAAGTGGTTGCTGTGACCCATAGACATCTACATCTATCTTCAATAAAGAATCAAAATGCAGATGCGTTGTCACCGTGAGGACTAAGATGGAATGCCTTTTTCCAGTAAAAGGGTCTCCGGTTCTCTACACTCACCATACGAAACACAGCAGTGTTAAGCTGCTATTTTACGGTGGTATTCTGTGAGAGCGTGGTCCTTCCCGGTCGAGCCGACCCATTCGTACTACAACTATACTACTAACATAGCTGCAGCATGGCTCTACCACGTATAAATGGTATATTAATGATATTTCAATACATTGCTGTATATTTACAGACGATGGTTTTTTATATATACGGTATTCAAAAAAAAAATCATGTCCATAAAACTAACGGAAGATTTGATCTGTTACTTTTTTTTAACGTTCTATGACATTTCGAAGAAAGGAATTTGCATACTTTTCAACCTCCATGTAAAATACTGGTTAAGCGTGGTTCGTTTCATATAGACAGGGGAGTGTTTTAGCAGCGCAACATTGACCTTAAACGGCGCAGATTTCATCTCACTCCCACGCAGCGTGCACGTGACCACCTGTTCGCGATAGCTGGTGTACGTCTTCATAGAGCTAAATATGAGTTTAGGGTTACCATGTGTTACTGAATTTCTAAATAAATTATTTATCTATTTTAATGTTATCATCTCTTTTTAAAAATAAAAATGTTCCCTAGAGTATATACTTTCCTTTTAGATTAGTTATGAAAGATTTTATGAAAAAATGCATTTCAATGACCACTTAAGCATTTCACTGATTAAATTCTTCTTACGTTGTAAATGTCTCCATTAATCCACTTTTTGAACGTTTCTTTTTTTTCGAACTTTTCAATTTTTCGAAAGAAGAAAAGAAGGAAAGAACATAGGTATTTATTTCGCCATAGGATAGATTCTACATAACTTCTGTTCTAGTTTTTAAGATTTAAATCTAAAGGACAATAAAAGGACTACCATAGAACCTAAATACATTTTTTACATATACTATTATTTTGAAATGCACAAAAAATGTTTTAAATGTGTATTTTCTTCGTAGTTTCTATTCTCTATACTATACTATATTTAACGTATAGTTGGTTTATTAGAATCTTAATCGTATCGTACCGTAACGTAATGGCCGATGTACCATGTGATGTGTGATTATGGATTATATTTTATAGTCAAATATATTTTCTAGCCGATTCTTCTAAATACGATACGCTATCAATTGCGCCATATTTTAGTATTGCAAATTTACTTGCTAACACAGAGAACCTGCTTGTTAAAATTCGAAGTAGTTTTTGGTTTTATGGTCGTGATAGAGTTACGCTTACTCTTAAAACACATCCCCGTTTGTGTTCACAACGAATATTGTGTAGCTTTAATTGTAGTCCTGGACCCGCAAAGGTGTATTTAGGGTTGATTTTTTCCATTAAGCTAATTGGTCGTTGGTCAAGTTAGAAATTCAATTGTTTTTGCAACTTCGTTAACATAATTTCATGCATATAGAAACTCTCGCTTGTCAAAACAAATAAGCTGCGGTAATTTTAATAATTTAGATAGATGACCTTGTTCGTGGCGGGCGAGGTCGTATTACATTATGCATCAAGCCTTCACAGTTCTGGCATCGGACACGCACCGCTTCCTTCCAAACCATTTCCAAACACTTGTTAATTAAATTTCAATACCAGTGTATTAAAAATTGTATTAACACCGTGTCATAATGTTTAGACAGGTGTACACTATCACACGTTCATAAATTTATTCGTTGGCACAGATTCATTGTTTTGAATTTAGGGCATTTTTTACTGTGACTTATGTGAGTTGGTGCCTCTTTCACTAACTATAGTCAAAGCTTAAATTTCAAACTTTAGTAAATAACATATTCTCAGAATCTGTGGTTAAAACTTGGGTAGTCAATAATTTTTAACTTCTTAACATAAATTCGTTTGATGTAGAATAATGTATGTAACGCCCGCTGGGCACAGGCCGCTGTCACGTGGCTTATAATGAAAAAATTAAAAAGAAACAAATAATTTATTACAATTTTTGAGAGGGTTTTAAGACAGGTTCTAGCGCGCTGCCTTGATGCGTGTTGATGGATTTGTCCTCATTTTTTTTTTCATTTCACAGTCATTCAAGTTTTTCAAATTCTAGGGCAGTGCTTATCCCCGATCTATTACGGGTCCTTGTTTTTATGTATGTACATATAATATAATCTATTTTGATAAATACTTTATTAAAGAACATAAAACATTAACACGTTTAATGAACGGCACGATGTGATAGTGACGGTAGATATGGCAGGATCGCGAGGCCAGAATTAATTTATTTATTTGCGTTGCCTTCATTCAATACAACGAGGGAATAGGTATAATACTGCCACTTGCTATGTCATCGGCTCCTACTCGAGCTGTTGAATAGTGAATTCGGTATTTTTACCTTAAATATTTTTTAGAGCAAAACACTTGATCGCAAGAGGCTACTGCAGCCTACGGACATCAACTTCGAACCAAGAAGGTTCTGACGACGAATGCCTATATACGTCCCACTGCTGGGCACATGCCTCCTCTTATTTCTGAGTGGCTTTTCGGCCAAGAAATTGTTAGCCGCGCTGGCCTAATCGTGTTCGCGCTTTTCACTTCACTTAATACGTATTAAATTTTTTTTCTTTAATTTCTTATGCGTGTAGGTTTTCTCACGATGTTTTCCTTCACCACCGAGTACGTGATAAAACAGCACTTAAAGTTGCAAAATTGCAATTAACAATTCCATTGATCACATCGCAGTTGCTCGAATACTGTGAAGCTTACGTTGAGCACTGAATCCCTGAGCTAACATGGCTCAGAGGAGAATATAGCGCTCAGCCCCTGAGGAATTTAAATTTTAAATGAGGAAGTGAGGAAGTGTTAAATACTTTTAATTTTTTTTTTGATATAGTTAATGGATAAATTACTGATTATTATGATGTATAGCATATATCTGGTTCAACTAATGGAACTCATCCTCAAGTGATTATTTTGCAATATTTCAGTTAAACGCAATTTTCACTCAGAGAAAATTATATCTATGTATGTTACTGAACCAAATATTCCGCCTATAAGGCAAGTCATTGGGGAAGCTTAGGTTCAGCATTGGGATTGTGATAAGTAATGATGATTATCATAAAACGTATCATCATTGTCTAAATAAATCCAATAGGTACGTCATCGTCTTTTTAAGTATAGAACCGTAAAACATTTACGACTATAACGGTTCCCTCTTAAAGGAAAGTTTTCAAATCTGTGGTAATTAAAGGTTTCCCGAATAGGGAAAATACGATAAAAATTATCTTGGTATTTCTAATGGTTTAGCATTCCGTGCTAATGCGTGGGAGGCGCTTTATGACGCACATACTTCGAGACAGGAATGGATGTGTTTGTGCAGTGCGTGATTATAAATTTGCAACGCTTCATTTGATTGCTTAGTTTGTTATTGGCCTAAAAACATATTTATTTTAGTAATACAATGACCCGTTATATATATTTTCAAACAACTAGAAAAAACTTTCTAAAACAACTGTAATCAACAACATCGCCGCTGGTGACAAAAGCGCATTTTACTATTCAAAGTCTGATAACTAGATATTGTCATCAAGGTTTCTTTGTAGCTTTTTATTGTTGTAAATATTGTTTATTCCTACTTTATAAAAGTAAATAATAAACTAAGGAGGAGATTCGATGAATTTAAGTGACAATGTAAAAAGAATGTTAATATTCTGATTACGAAGATTCCAAAAACGGCAAACTAAATATAACGTTAGAAATGTAGTCAGTTATTAAATGTGGAGAAGCGTTTTTTTTTATAGAAATAAGGGTGACAAACGAGCTGACTGTTCATCTAGTGATGGTGTCTATGCTGTAGTCATTCAGGTTTACCCTTGTTTTGAAATCAAAATGCAGATGCCCTGTCAATCTCGAGGACTTAAATGGTATGCCTCGTTACCTGAAAAAAAGGTTTCGGGTTCTTCTTACTTAACTTACGAAACACAGCAACATGCTGCTTTCTGGTATTCTGCGTGTAGTCGAGCTGGCCCATTCGTGCTGCACCATGGAATTAAATATGTTATGCAGATTTATCATAATTAGAAACAGTTGAATATCACCTAAGACTCTCCTCTCTCGTTTTTTTTTTTAAAGTTTCCTCAAAAACACGAAGTAAAAACAAGAAGTCTCACAGTAGTTATTATTTCAATCACACGATGAAATAACTCACAAAACGTCTTATTTGGTGTGGCCGATTTTTTTTTGTAATCAATCCATATACGCGGACATTATTGCGCAGTGTCTCTGACGGCGAAATTGCCGAAGAGTGATGTAGCAACGCGTATTGAGATTGCGTACGACTCACCGGCCGGGGTAAAAAACTGACTGGGTCAGCGAACAGGTCCCGACCGCCGCCATTTAACAATTGACACCAAATTAAATCACACGGTGTACGTGTCGCGCAAGGGAATTGCCGAATCTCATTTTGAGTTACACCGCAATCGTAAAAAAGTGACGTAAACGGTGGACTGCGTGCTCGTGTGCCCTTATTCTATAATTTTTTTTTATATAGTATAAGGGTGACAAACGAGCACAAAGTCCACCTGATGGTAAGTGGTTGCTGTGGCTATAGACATCTACATCTATCCACGTTTGCGAATCAAAATGCAGATGCGTTGTTACCCGTGAGGACTAAGATGGAATGCCTCGTTTCCAGTAAAAGGTCTCCGGTTCTCTACACTCACCATACGAAACACAGCAGCTTTAAGTAGCTATTTTACGCTGGTATTCTGTGAGAGCGTGGTTTTTCCCCGGTCGAGCCGACCCATTCGTGCTACAACTATACTATTAATATAGCTGCAGCATGGCTACCACGTATAAAATTTAATTTAGACCACATTCTAGTTTTAACCTTGTCTATACAGGTATATATTGCAACATACATATTCATGGATGTCAAAATATTAATATCTACAATTTATGAATGCGACTGTGTATTAGTCAAGGTATTCGTAATATTATTTCCATAAAAACAGTATAATTCACGCTCGTTATACAAAAGAAGTCAAATATTTTGATTGAGTTGGATATAAACATCGCGGCTTCCTACGCAGATATTCAAATCAAATACCTGGTTAATACTGTCTTCGTCACAGTCAGCGCTTTGTTGAAAATAACTGTAAGTAACATTGAGATATTATGTACTAACGTACGTACATAATAGTTCAATGGTTAGTAAGTTTTGTTTTTACAATTCAGAAGTTCTTGCCTTAGTTTATCTAAAACAAAATAACCTCACTTATTGATTTATTTATTATAAAAATCATCAACTCTTATTAGGGATTCCTTCTGTATAGTGAAGTGATTATTCGTATACGAAATGCACATCCAGAGCCGAAACAATAGTTCGCAAGTCATTTACATCATCGTGGGGAAAACTCCTTAAAATCTAAGAATGAAAATATTTCGAGGGTATGTTGAAGCCAGCCAACATGCATTGGAGCAGCACTGGAGTGACAAACGAAATACAGTCCACAGAATGTGCAGTGGCTACTGTAACCTGTGAGGACTAAGATGGAATGCCTTACAGCTTGTAGTACTGTACTCTCTATAACCTTCATACTGAAACAAGCACTGCTACTTGATGGCTGATATAGGTAAGAGGGTGTTACCTACCCACTAGGCAGAAACCACGTAGTAAAATAGCTTCTTAACTTAATTGCTTCATAAACCTATGGCCTGAGGCCTGTGCCCAGCCGTATGTCGTATATAAACTATATATATAGGATATACCTTTTAGTTATACAAAGAAATACCTTGTAGCTGACTTAGTTTAAAACGCCATGCAAATGAATGCTGTAAAGCTGCCAACATTCGCGTGCAATCCATGCAAAATCGCCGTTTACACGTAATTAATTTACAATAACATTTAATTTATGACCGTTGTGTGATATAATATTCCTCTCAGGTTCCGCATTAATGCGAAATCTCACACCTGTCGCGAGGCGAGTCACTTCATACAATATTGATTTGTTATTAAAATTAATGATGCAACAGCCACCTAGTAGAAAGAGCGCAAAAAAGAAAATAACGTGCTAGAAACAAAGATCAAGAGATTGCTAATAAAATATCTCTCTCTTTACTTTCACTTTAATGTGGCAATAACAACTAAGTATTCTTGACGAAAACTTTGCTTTTATATTGTAAATGTAATAAAACCAAGCAGAAACTAGAAATTTGTGACAAATGAAAGGATTTACTTGAACGTGAGCATAGTTAATTAGAAGTTGGATAGACCAACCTTGAAACAATCGCGTAACTTAGTTCTCATATGAGATTTTATATAATTAATAAAATTGTTTGAGTTTTAATGCAGGGTTCTCACGAGTTTTACAAAGTGGAATGCTTAAACTAAATGATATTATGGCTGGCTTACATTATGTCAGTCATAAGGAGAGTACATTAGTAGATGACGTGTAAACAATAGCTTATAGTGAATAGTACTATACGCTTTCATACGATTCTCGCATTTCTACTAAAATCGTAATTTTGTTTCGAGCACTCACAATTTAGTGCTACACATTTACTCTCCTAAAGGTCTAGGAAAACGTAAACCGAGGCCATTAGACACGTATACTACTTTCATCAGCAACGGCGTTTTTAGTCCACCGCTGGACAAACACTTTCCAAAAATGTGCCAACTATCAGCACGAAAGCTTTGGCCATACTCGGCAAGGCGGGCTGACGAGCGTAGAGCTAACACCCTCGCATCAGTAATGCTGCCTCCAACACAACTCTTTGGTATTTTAGCCGGCACATTCAAATGGACCTACCGTCATTTGTTAGTTACCAAACACCAGGCGTAAGGCTGACCATTTGAAGAGGTTATTATCCATCTTACACACTTATTCAGATAAATATAAATGTTCACATATTATATAATATACACATTAATGTATATAATAGGAGCAATAAACCCGCGACTTTTTCTAAAATAAATTTGTAATTTAAAACGTAAATTTTATTGTGTTATAATTGTTACTTTCATTAAAATTAATCAACAAAGTGTTTTAGACATAATTAATATTTGAATTCCTAAATATTATGTAATTATTCACACAGACTATATCAAAACTATTAAATGCAACATTAATGAAGATAATGGTAGGTATGCATTCTAGTGTGAGGGCTACCTTAAAAACCAGTGCGTCAACTCTGTCCAGCTAAGTATGACAAAATAGCGGATTTAAAAAGCCGCCCCCGCAACGTCCACTTGTCAAGCAAACGATTATAAATTAGCATACATCGGATGGTTAGAATTGGGCCGGTCGGTGGCCCTGTCGCTCGGATTAATGGCTGGTGTTGCCCGATTGCATGAGGCTGTCAAGTAGTCCAGCCTGGTTCCCACGTCACGGTAGTAATTGCAAAATAATGTTCACTGTAATTGTCCTATTTGTTTTCTTTCTTAATTTGCATTATTCCTCGTCACGGTTATTGCATTTGTTGGTGAAACATATAATAACTGTGACGTGACGTATTGTTGATATATATATATATTATTGTCCTGCAGTACCAACGGTGAAACAAATGCAATAACCGTGACGAGATTACTAGAGTAGTACAGCTAGAATTAATAAGGTTAAAGTTTATTATTGTATATAAGCAGCATTATATGGTAATTTTACTGCTTGCTTACTATTACATATATATGGGGCAGTGCGCTGTGGTTAATATAAATATTGCGTTAATATAAATATCTGGATGAACATATAATGCTGCTTATATACAATAATAAACTTTAACCTTATTAATTCTATTATTTGCTATAAACTTACTTAACAGTGTTTAAAACTTCGGTTTTGTACTGAAGATATATTAGATAGATTATGCTTTACTAAGAGTTCAACAATAGATGAATGATGAGAAACAGTGGTATATAAAACTAGTATTATTAATAGCATTTGCCTACAGGTAGCTTGGGTTAAATGTATGCGCTCCACGGATACCAATTAAATATCGAATTCATAAATTAAGGCATGCATAATAATGATTATTCAAATTTATAAAATTGAGCATATCCTTCAAACTGTGAAGGTGCATAAGACCCGTAATTTTTTTATCGTATTGCATGTGCAATGCCACCAGTACAGGAGAAATTACTAGTGCGGGATTAACTTTTCAAAAACAAATTAAAATAAAACAATCTATCGGGGAGGTATATGTCTTATCTAATCTGTGCCTATGTTCAGCAGTGGACTTTAATAGGCTGCAACGGTATAGGCTGTATTACATGCATGCTACAAGTATGTAAAAACATGTTAACATTATTATCAACAATTTAAAAATGTCTCGCAGTTTAAAAAGAAACGAAAGGACAACATGACCTATTTTAAAAATATTCAACTGTTATAATATTATTATCAAGTATTACATTAATTGCTGGTGCCATTAGGTTAAAGCTTTTCGCCGCAGGATGTTTGTCATGAAACAAATAAATGTTTCGTATTTGTAGGTCGGATGCTGCGCTCAAAACAATATCATTGGTGCCGTTATATAAGCTTAGAGGATTATATTTTACCTTATCGAATTTGTTAGTTCATATATTAGTGTCACGAAACTGTAACAAGAATATAAATACGAAATGAAGTCATCTGTCTCCTTAGAATCCCGCTAATTTAATGTATATTATCTGAAAAAGATATTATAAGAAATAATGCACATATATATAATAATATAATTATTTAATAGTAAGACTATGCACTATGCTCAATGACCCCAATAGTGTCTCCCAATGGATAGGTGATAAGATGAACATGGACAAAAAAAAAGGTCATGATGTGTAACGTCTAAGTCACCTACCTATGACGGTAGTTGTTGGGACCACTACCCTCGAAGTTGTCGACGAGTATGTTTACCCAGGACAAATAGTCCGACTAGGTAAGTCCTACTTCAACCAAGAGGTCAATCGACGGATTCAAATCGGCTGGGCAGCGTTCGGGAGATTACGATACACCTCGTCAGGTATACCTCAAAACTTAAAAACTAGATTGTACAACCAGTGGGTTTTACGATGACTTATGGATCTGAGACGTGGTCCTTCACTGCTGGCCGTATTAGGAAGCTCGAGGTCGCTTAGCGAGCTATGGAGATGGTTATGCTGTTGTGATAAACTTAGAAATGAGAATATCCGCAGTACAACCAGAGTAACCGACATAGCCCAACGGGTTAGTAAGCTAAAGTGGCAATGGGCTGGCCATATACCTCGAAGAACCGACAACCGAGGGGGTAGAAATGTTCTCGTGTGGCAGCCTCTTACCGGTAGACGAAGTGTATGGTGGCCCCCACCAGATGGAGTGACGACCTGGTAAGACATCCAGGAAATCAATGGATGCAAGTGGCTCAGGACTGTGCTTTGATGGCATTCCTTGGATTCAGCAGTGGACTTGTGAAGGGCTGTAATGATAATGAGGATGATGATAATTATTTAATATATATTTATTCATAATAAATTAAGATTTTAAAATGTTTTTCGATTTACATTTTAAATGGAATAATGATGGCGCGGCGTAAGTGAATCGATTAAGGCAATAAACAACGATTAAAGCGGCAATTTACTTCGCTTTTCATGTTGCGTATTTGCTTCATTTGGACCTATACGTCTTCATTTACTTTATTCGGACTTTGAACGAATAACACATCAAAGGACTCTAATAAACTATTTTCCTCCCCTTTAGATTTAATGTTGGGATGGCATGTTTGTGATATTGACGAATATATAAAATATTTCGCCAAGTACTTCGACGATTACGATACGATATTAAGTGCCGATCTGTAAAGCGTGAAAACTCTTTAACTTTTAGTTCCTACCAATCTCGGAGGGACGTTCCCTGTTAAACACTGGCAATAATCGACTGTAATCACTAAAAAATATAAACAAGTTATTTAAATGTTTCTATTCGGATGGGCTTCTGCAAATTTGTTCCTAGTAATTGTATTAATATATTCAAATACTGTTACAGTAGCAGCATGTATAATCATTATGTATTAACAGATATGTAGACAAACTAACTGGAAATGACAACGCGATGTATGACCGCACGTCTTCACTCGGACGTATTTCGGGCGCGTATTCATCTAGAGGCAGCGTCTGGGTACGCGTTCACACATCTCAGTGGCCGCCGTGAGCATTTTTTACATTCGAGATGAGGTCCAGTGATTAGATCTCGCGATGAGAATGCTTTACGACTGGTCCCGATGTTGTAATGTTGTAACACGAGTGGGCAATGATATTTCGCTTGTGCCGGCAATTGTTTCCCACTGAAAGCTGCGCTATGATTGGTGTTCAATCTACGAGTACACTATATACTGACATAGTGACTAATGCTTTGAATGAAAATGATAATAATTCTGGTTATATTTTCTTGCCGTGTGGTGGCGACCACCGGTCCGTCACCCCATTTCGTTCTGTGGCTGTAGTAAGAGTTAGAGGTGACTATGGAATATGCCAGAAAGGCCGTTTCATTTCAGGTTTCCGATAGATGGCGGTATAACAGAATCATTTACGACAGATGTAAAATACCCAGATCGAAGACAGGGACCACCGTCAAAGGTGCCCATCGTGACGATAAGGGGAAATCTAGCTGTGGACTTTTACGGACTGATAAAAAGAAGATAGAGAAGAATAAGATATTTTCTTTTAAATGGGTTATAATTATTCATACTTTTATTAAACAATTTGAAATAGCTTCTCCTGAATTAGCATTTTTCCTCTGTTGTGTACATACTTTTCGTTTTTTTTTTCAAAATTAGGATTCAGATACATTAATTTTGCAAATTGCTGCCATGTATGAAATTTAAATATTATGACTGCGTAATTTTGAGATTTATTGCATTATCCGAGATGTGTTTTTAGAACATTGCGATATGTGTGAGATGTGTGGGAAGATTGACTTCTTGATTAAATTTTTCTTGTGAAAGTGCCTTACGTTTCACATTTAGTTTCTTTGTGGTAATATAGATTCCTTTAAAAACCTATTCTGCATAAAGTTGGCATTTAAAAAAAACTTTATTAAAGATTTTTAAGTACAGCATAAGAGAAATTCATGATATCAAGCTGGTTTTTTTTCCAATTTTATAATTAAACTACTTCGAGCATAGTACAAAAACGAGCATAGAGCATGTAGTGGTTAGCATGTCTAAAACAATATTCCGTATAATAAAATGTATGTATTTTAAAAGACGCGAGCGACGCGATAACGATCTATACGTCAAGAGAATATGAAACAATTTGGCTTACTTACACATAATATACTTTAGTTTTCGCGCTCGGTAGTTTGACTGCACAAACTGAAACCTTACCCGCTTAGTTGACAAATTGCCACTTGGCTGGTCTTTGATTACCTTTCTGATAATATGTTAATGCGCGATCAAAAGAGTTCAATCGCGATAGTAACGCGTTTTAAACTTTGATTCCTAATGAATTGGCATTCTTTGTTTACTATGCAAAGGCCATATAAGCTTAGTTTAGTAAGAGAATTTTTGTGACTGGCGCGGGCTCATTGTCCATGTGGCGGTAAGTGTATGTTGTCCTAAACACGTATTTCTATACTCGATTATGAACGTAGACTGAGGACTTAAATTAAATGCTTCGTAACCAGTTAAAAGGGGCTCCGGTTCCTGTCACTTATCATACGAAATAAAGCAGCATTTACGCTGCTATTTCACGCTGATGTTCTGTGAGAGTGTGATGCCAAATTCTGTTGCAGCAATGATACATAATACACTGCAGCGTGACTCTATCACGTGCCAAAAAGGAAAGAAGGGTACCAAAGAGCAAGGAAAAAGATATCATTTTTTTCTGTTTTTGTGTTTATGGTACTGCTTATATTAGAGTAAATAATTAACTTAAGATAAATTGGCTAAAATGAGGTTTGGTTTTGAGTGTAGGTTAATATGCTTTTAATGCAACCGTCCAAAATTAAACGGCCACCTAGCGATTAAAAATGTAGAAGTACATTTGCTTCAATTGAAATCGTGTTAGTTTTATTTTTTCTTCAATTTTAATGAATTTAGTTTTCATTAACACTAAGGGAAAAATAAAAGAATTTAAATTTAATGTATTTAGTTTTTATTAAAACTAAAGAAAAATAAAAGAAGTTACACGATTTGAATTGTTTATTAACCTAGTTCAAAAATCTAGAAGGTTCTATATTCGTCGCATATTCTTTTTATGTATGTTCACCAATTCCTCAGAAAAGGCTGAACTGATTTTAATGATTCTTCTTTTTATTATGTAGTTCTTATTTCTGTTCTAATATCTAGTTCTTATTCCTGGGGTGGTCCGATATAAATTTTAAGAAATATATTTTACTCCTAAGGATGGAAAAAATAGGAGACGGAATTTTTTAGGTAACTTTTGAAATTTGAATGACATTCTAATTTACCTTGAGCTTTTGATATTCCTACTCAAAGAGAATCAATAAATGAAAGAAATAATTTCACACGACTATGAGTTATAAACGTAGTCTTAGGTATGTCCTCTATTAATTTTAGTGTAAAATTTTCTGCTTTGCAATATCGTTCCGGGATTCCACGATAAATTAAATTCCTATACCACAGCGCACTGCTTAGTCAGTACTGGTGACAGAAATAACTCTGTTTGACCTCAAAGCTATAAAACACCCTGTCCGGGACGAGCCGGGCTAAGAGGTTTAAGTGCGAGCTGTTAGTAATGATCCGTTAGCGGAAGCGGAAGCTTATGCTATTATTTTTCTTATTATTATTTATATAATAATAAATACCAGCGTAAAATAGCAGCTTAACGCTGCTGTGTTTCGTATGGTGAGTGTAGAGAACCGGAGACCCTTTTTACTGGAAATGAAGCATTCCATCTTAGTCCTCACGGGTGACAACGCAACTGTATTTTGTTTGATGTAGATGTCTATGGGCCGCAGCAAACACTTACCATCAGGTGGACTGTGTGCTCGTTTTTCACCCTTATCCTATAAAAAAAATAGCTTGTACTGCTTTACGTAACGTGTAAGATATCTTGCCCCCCTATGAGATTAAAGAGCGTGTGCCAGGTACTATTGGTCCAAATGCCTTTATTCTATTAAATCAAATTTATTTTATACTGCAAACTCCGGTCTGGATCAATTAATTGTAGAGGATAGAAAATTAGTCATTGAAAACTTTCCTGTGCGGGAATCGATCCCATACCCCCAGCGAGTCGTCTATACAGAAAATATTTTTTTTATGTTTGAATGACAAACGAGCTATCAGCATATCTGATGGTAAACGTCTGCGGGAGCATATGGACGACTGCGACCAACTTAAAACTATGATGGCCACAGTTGCGTCGTCACCCAAGAGGACTTTAAGATGAAATGACTCACAGCCAGTTTTAATAGTGACTCTGTTACCTTTTAATATGGAACACAAGAAAGATTGAACTGCTGTTTGACGGCAGAAGTAGGTAAGAAGTCATAGACCGCGTTGGCCAGTTCCTAACCACGCGGTGATACTCCCAACCAGGCGGCCCAAGACATCTAGTTATACATGGCTAAATTCCGCTTAAGCGTCTGTGCTATTTGTGTTGTATCTTATAATGTAACTGAAAACAAAACAAACAATACCTAGTAATAGTTCGATCCGCGAACCCGATTTTATTTCTATACCAAAATAACATTCAAGAATAGACTTTCCCAAGTGTTTATCGTGTAGTTTATTACCCAAGTTACCCTTGTTGCAGTCAAACGGCCTCTCACATACGGACCACAAAAATAACCTAATAAAATACTGTATTGTTTCTGGAAAAAAATGAATACCTAAGTATCGCCTAAAGACAATAACTCCTAAATAAGATTCTACTATTATAGTTTCTTTAGTAATATTTATAGAGCGTATTATACAAAAGTTTCATTCAATCCCCATTATCATGCTGTGGGTGTCATAGAGAGGCGACAGGGGTGGCTAACTCGACTTTTAAGCGTGGTAACTATGGCAAATATCCCTATTATCATTTATTAAAGCCCAAAGTCCACTGCTGAACATAGAACTCGCCATAAAATGCCTCATAAGTTGGATATTTGTTATAGTTGCACGACAACTATAACTTGGCAGGCGGGTCGCAGTTTCTTTCTAGTTGTTACTAGGAAGACGCTCTGTTGCCTCTTGCGACACCCACGGGAGGATATGGGGTAGTGGATAATCTTTACTACACAGTTACTTTACTATAGGATCACTATTATTACAGGGTGTAATACACGCTCACTTTACTATTAAATATATCAATTTAACAAAATGTTTTCTTTTTTTGGCGTTTCTTGGTGTAAACTATAGTTCTCTTTACGTTTTTGTATTTAAGATGATAATATAAATATTAACAGTAATTATTGTCTGTCTGTTTCAGGTAAGCATTTGTTCCCCTCAGTAACAACAAGGAGCACGTAAGAGACAACCGTGTCAAAACTTTTTCCTTTCACATAAGTTTTAAAAATTTAAATTTAAACTTGCCGACCCACATCGCGAGTGAAATGCGTCGAGTGCCGTCGTGTTTGTTTTTGACAATCGTAAATTTTAGTAAATCGTGGGAAAGATTCAACAAAGAGGCTGGGCCTCGCAATCTCAGATAATTCTTGATGCAGCCGCCGAGATTTGGGTGACTGTCGCTTATATTACTTTTGAGAAGTGTGCTCAGATTAAACGTAATATAGCAACGATGATGACATGCTTCTGGGGTCAGTGTTCTGTCTGGTACTGTCAACCGTGTGGTGACGGTGTAAGGGAATTAGTCGTAAGTGGTGACAAAGGGAAAGATCATGGCTTAACGTAGATGACGGTATAACCATCTCTTTATGCCAAGCTTAAAATACCTAGACGCATCTTCGACACGGGGAGCCCAGTCAAAGATGTCTTGTACTGCGATCATCAATCCGCTTGCCATTTATTATGATTTGATTTAGTCAATTCACAACAAGAGAAACCTAGCTATCCTTATATAAATATTTCTAGCAAGGCAACGTCTTCCATTTATACTTCTAAAAGTTAACTTAGACCGGTAACAGGTGGGCTAGGCTTATGAATTAGGAAAGAAAACAATAGAAAATGCAACGAAGTGAGCGTAAAACTTGAAACTACTACTCGTTCGAGCAGCAGTACAAACAACGGCGCGGACCTAGCATAGAGCCTTAGAAAAATCACGCAAATTTTACGCAAATTTGTATAATAATTATTCTAAGCGTGGAGCAGTAATTCTGCGTGTCTTAATTGGTGTCGTGGTTCTATCCGTTGTCATAATTCTTTTAATATGAGTAAAAAAGTTTGTGGCATCCCTTGGGAGGGAGGATTCCTTGAATCATCCATGATAATGATGATAATGGCAGAAGGTTATATTGCGGAGAGGCTGCCTTGTGTCACATCGTGATAGGCAGTGTTGCTATGGGTTTGCATACTTCATCTATTTTGGAGTAACTTCTATTTCCTTCTAAGGACTTACTATGTTCCATAAAGGTTTATAAAGTCATATTACTACTCATAAATATTATTATTTACCTGCCAACATTGCTCTTTCCTAGGGTTAACCGGAAGAGATTGCAGTAAGGAATTAAGTTTACCCATTGTAAATCTTGGTTTTATGTTGATAACAGTAAATAATAAATAAATAGATAAACGTAAATGTTGTACATGCTTTTTGTTGAGATAAAAACAAATGATAAAATGACGGTTCCGACATGTAGACAGATATATTTAATACGAAGTTGGCGTGTTCTTTCTAAAACAATTTGCCGTCCCGTCCATCCAGGGCCAGCCGGTCCTAACACGCGTCCATCAGGATTCCTTCGGATTGAGATCGGAGATCGCGCTATCGTGAGGCCGCACGGACCACGTAGGCAAATCAACGGCTAATTGTGGCCTCGGGCTGCGGCCCGACGAAAAAACAAAAAACTGACGGGCTCCATTGTAGCACGTCACGATTTGAAATTGTTGTATGGCTTGCTTTTGATCTTACGGTTACGAATTGGTTCACGAATTACACGTCACTCTAATGCGTGTAGTTCCGGCAAAATATTATATGTATTTTTTCTTAAATTATGATTTTATTTCTTAGCCGGAATATGTCGCTGTGGTCGGAAATATCGAGTGGACCATCTTGAACATACGGAGAAAAAATAAAGTTTGCAGTCAAATGTTTTTGTCGAAGTTAGATTTTTTTTATTAATAAATAGCGTTCTAATAATTTATTTTATAATGTCTGTAATTAAGATTGACTTATAGGAATAAATTGACTATTAAATAATAAATAATTATGTAAATAATATACCAAGTAGCAAACATTAAATGTTTAAATGTTTTCGAACTAAAACTACGTATATTTAGGGAAAGACGTATAACTACTGAAGTGCATAAACAAATGGCTTAAATTGCTCAATAACTTTAAAAAGATTCAAAGGACTGTCGATTGAACGTTAGTTTTTGCTTATATAAAGTTATAGTACACAAAGGTTTAAAGTTTGTGAAAAATTTGTTTTATACCGTTTATTCCTGAAAATCACACTTATTGTAAGATATAACACTGCATCGAGTGCCCGTTTTATCAATGGGCATAGCATGTTCCGCATGTCACGAAGATTACGATAAGAAGGAACCTTCCAGTAATTACTTTAATTCTATGGCAACTCCTTTAATGTTACATGTCATTATATTTACCTTTTTTTTGACCTTATCCAACGGATTCCTTTAATTATAGTTTGTGGGTTTAAGTGATATGTACCGACAGATATTAAAGTCATAAATCAAAATGCAATTAGTTTTCATTTCGCTTGTATTACAAGTTGCAAGACCCAAAAATAAACTTTTAGCAAAAGTAAAAGCCGCCTTCAAGGCAATAAAAAAAAATAATTTCAACATATTAGCTCCTGAAGTCGGTGCTAAGATATCAGGTTAAAGATCGTTTTATTTCTCAAAAGAAATTAACATACACTTAAGTGAGAAATTAAACATAATTAAAACAAGAACATTTATGTTAGGCGGTAACAAGATCAAAGTAGACAGTATAGATAATCAGTTAGTAGGTGTATAAAACGTAAGTTAAAGTTAAACACAAAGCAAGAAAAGCATTTTTATAAAAATAGTGGGTAGTTTTGAATATTTTTTTAACTCAAGCCCTATATATAAAATAGTATTTTTGTTACCACGTTTTTATAGTAAGATTTTTGGCTTGGATGCTTGTCCTTAAAGTCATGTCTTCATTTATCTAAGTATCAAGTGATAATAATCATTTAAGTACTCTGCTTCACAATATGTTGATGCGTCACATTGCGTAGTTTTTGGGAGATTTTGACGGCAACTTGAGCCAGCAGACAGTTGGCGATAGTATCTCAACGCGCCTAAGCAGTCAGACACCCTTATCTTGAGATGATTCACATCACCATCGGAGCACTTGTTTCAGCGTTTCCACTAATAGTTTAAATGCGCAGACAAATAATACACAAAATCGCACGCACCACTTTTACATTTCAAAAGTCACTTCAAACCATTATTTAAACAAAAATACAGGAGCAGAAACCGCCGCGCCGCCGGATAAGCTCCCGCCAAAACTCCCTTTGTGTTACCACTTATTGTAAAGTAAGTAACACAGAACAAGCGCACGTAGATGTGCATGGATTCATGTTCATATGAAGGAGGAATTCATAAAATTTTGTCTGTTTTAAAATATTGTATGTGTGAAGATTTCGGTAGTATAAAATATTGTGTATAACATTATTAAAGCCCCGACTTCAGGAGCTATTATGTAGAGATTATTTTATTCTTTTTAGTTTATTGAAGTCAGCTTCTACTTTATTTAAGTTTAATTTTTGACCCTTTTGACTAGAATAAGAAATATCACAAACTTAAGGCAACTACTACAATGTCTCAAAATAGTTTTATAATAATAGTAAATAAATAGGCAATATAGTTAATGACAGTAAATAATAGGTATATAGAAGTAGAATTTTTTGCTCCAAAAGTTCGATTAAAAATCAGTTCACAATTGACGAAAATATCGCGTAACAAATATACAAAAAAGAGCAAGAAACAAGGTCGATTTGAGAACCACCTTCTTTCGTAAGTTATCTAGAAAGAAGAAACGTTAAGTGTTTGTACTCAGTGCTAAGGTTTAGACCTTCAGTACTAATCGTAAATTCTATCCCATCGGCCAACACCAGGCTAACAAATCTGAACGTGTACAGAAAACTCCGACATGCCTCACGCGGTCGACCTGGATACCTAGCGCGGACCACAAGCCGTCGGGGCGACGACTCGTTACACAAGCCCGCCGTTGAATTTTCACGATAATCACAATTTACGTAACTTGCTCCGCGGTTCGTAACGAGTAAATCTTTAATTATATAAAAGTGGTGGTGGTAGCGCCATGTTTTTTCTTAACATCACTCAAATACTAGCATCTAATTGGGGTATACTTTGTCTCAATTTTTATAGACAAAAATGGTCTTTATGCTCGTATTGTTAGAAACTTTAATGGTGTGTACATATTATGCGAGAGTCTGAACAGCATGCGCAAGACGCAGACACTCCGTAGAATCCACAGGGCTCGGTAATCGCTCCTCGTTGCTCCTATAACTACTGCAATCTAGTTACGCTACTGCGTTCTTGTAATTGCATCAAAGAGTGTTCACAGATTACGTTCTAGTGCGTAAACGAATTGAATGACATGATGGAAAACTCATGCCTTCTGCGTGAGGAAATAGCTAAAAGTTGTTGTGAACTCTTCGCTTTGTTTTTTTTTATAGAAGTAAGGGTTACAAATGATCACGCAATGCACCTGATGGTAAAAAGATGCTATGATCCATAGACATATACGTCTATCCTCGATATCTCGAATCAAAATGCAGATGCGTCGCCACTTCTAAGGATCTATATTTAACGTATTACTACCAGAACAAAGGGTCTCCGGTTCTCGTCTCTATTTTATTTCACAGGTCTCTCAAGCTAGCAGTGAAATGCCACCAGAAACCATTAACAATTGCATAGGAATTTGTAGTAACTATTAAGGTATGTATTTTCTGATCAGCCTTAATGTCATTTCTAAACAGCAACAAAATCTGTGACTGTATCTTGTCTATTAAAACCGCGTGTTATGGTAGCATTGACTCTCGAGTTTGGTACCAGTGGTTTTGTTCTTCCATTTTGTTGCTGGTTTTCTGAGCATCATTGATGTCATTTATGACCAGTAATAGAATTTATTACTGAATGTAGTCTATAAAAACCGAATATTTGGTTTTTATACCGAATATTTGGTTTTTAGTCACTATTACCTATAATCTTTCAAAGGTTTCTGCTCGCTTTTCACTGTTAGTTGCTAGCTTGACAGAGCTTAACTTCACGCTGTATTCTGTACGAGAATGGTGCTTCTCCGGTCGAGAAGACCCATCCATGTTGCAGCCTCAATTAATTCCCTGAAGCGTGGGTCTATCACGTAAAATTTTTAAGCTCCTTCAAAAATGGACTTCAGTTTATGATTAATTGTATAGTTTGTGGTATTCGTTATTTTCTCGAGTACTAATATTATAATAGAAAGTATATATTTAGATAAACAGTCTTAGCTTGTTTTATGGTTTTCAAGGTTTAGGTAGTGATTTTTAACATTTGAACGTCATTTTCTAAATTTGATTCTTGTCATTATTTCTAGGAAATATATGGCGGCGGGTCCGGTTTTCGTCATACGAAATCAATTCAGACAAATAAGCAATAGCTTATGTTTGAGTCACCGACGCGACGTCCAAATAACATTGACAGAAATAACATTTAACGATATGCACAATGAATACATCGGACACTTCGTCATTGAGTCGAAAACCACGACAAAAATTCTTCGAACACTGTTTGTGGTTTGTACTTACTGCCTACTGTTCTCAGCGCCGCAAACATACTAATGATATTTTAATTATATTATTTTATGATTACTTGAGGAAAATTGTTAAAATTTAGAAACAATTGCATTGTTTTTTTTTTGTTTTTTTCTTCTGTCAAATATTTAATTGTGTGCTTTCAAATGTTTTATTTCCTCCATCAATCTTTAAGTTCTATTTTTAGATGTTATTTTATTTAAGTCATAAGATTCACTTTGTTTTTAATACAAAAATATATGTTTTAACTGTATTATATTATTAACTCTATTATATTATTGGTATTAACTACGGTAGCTATTAGCTAAACGAGTTTGAAGTGATTTCAAATTAACACATTAAATATGTATGTCTCGAGTTTTTTTATACGCCTCGTAAAGTACTTGCGTACCGTAGTAGGCCAAGAGACATTCCAATGTGTGATTTCATAGTAAGGTAGTATACGTGAGGTGAAAATCGGTAAGGCATGCCGTTTGCTATCCCTGTAGTTCTCAATATTCATAACGGACCAACTATTGTTTCCCGCCTTTACAACTGTCACGTATAGACCGGCGCCATATTGAAAGGGACGTGTTATCATCCACCCAAATTCGTTGGACCTCTCAACTATCAGTGGGTTTTATTTTTTTTAAGTGTTGAATAACGAATTGGAAGGTCTAATGATACTGGTATTTTTCTTGACCCAAAGAAAATTATGAATGTTTCTCTCTAAGGTAACATGGCGCAATGAAAGCGGGCTACCAGTGAGGTAGCGGTGTTTGTCATACATATTTAATAATATTTTATGTTTTTACCGTGACTTATTAGTTTAACTTGGTCAGTCACGTATTGAAATTCTATTGTAATAGGACAAGATTTTTTATTGCGCAGTTATTTTTATCGTTTTAGAATATTATGATAGTGTTAATTGAAAACAAATAGTATAATATTAATTTTTGTATTGTTTTGAACCACATTTGGGGAGAAGTGATTTATTTTTTATAAATCCTTTTATTTCTTATAAAAGATAATTATTTTAACAAATCCATAATATATACGGGTATATTATAGTAATAAACATTTATTATTCAATAAAGTTCCAAACTAAATTATTTTATTTAGAGCCTCATAACTGTCACACTCTCTTGTATCCTTGATTTATGGTTCAGTGTAACACGAGAATAAAGCTAAATTATGGTAAACCTTATCTATGGGGAGTGGAATGATAAGTTTTTTACTGATCTCCATAAATTATGCTTAACAATGACAGACGGACAGATAAAAGAGCAACAAGCGTGACCTCGCGCGGAGCGTGCCCCCGACGTGCGTCGAATTTTTTTTGCGGTCGCTTAATGCTGAAGTTATGATTGTAAAAACTAGCTCTTGACATTTACGGACGGACTTATGTAACAACGGTCAGTTCCTACTGGGTTTAAGGGAGGAACGTTTATTTATAAAATTGTAGTGACAAACGAACTAAAAGTCCACCTGATGGTAAGTGGATATTGCAGCCCATGGACACCTGCAATCAACTCCAAATAAAAAAGGCTGAAGATGCGTTGTCACCACTAAGGACTAAGATGGCTTGCCTCTAATTATACTGGCTCTCTTTACCCTTCAGACTGGAACACAGCGGTGCACGTACTGCTGCTTGGCGGCAGAAATAGATAAGAGTGTAGTACATAGTGTTACGTCTTCAATCCACAAATTACTTCTACTGTTCTTGTAAAAATATCTAAAAACAATTCGTCTGATATGAGAGGTTTTATGAAATACGAATTCAATGAAGATCATAAGATAGTAACAATTTACTAGATACATATTTAGATATCTAGAGGCAAAGCGGTATTACATATTCCCGAAGATCTATTACACACGACCGAATTATCAACGTAGTAACTTTATACTTGAGCAAACTAACAAATGATGCTATTGTGCTAGAATAGCTATAAATAGCAGCGGCTATTAATTAACCGATATTTCGCATACACATGTACCGCAGCGCCGTTGTTTAAATTAGGTTGACAGGGCAGTCGGCGGCCAATAAAAACAGTCCTAATTTAACGATGGTAACGCAAGAAACGACTCACAGTTGACTCAGCTGACACAAATCCAATTTGCACTTGATGCGTACCGCTTATTTTTAGTCCACAATAAGCTTTTTGTGTGGTCCTAAAAACTCTACGAGTGTACCTCGCTCATAAATCATCCGGCCAGAAGTTATACGTTTGAGATTCTATTTCGCTCATGTAATTATTTTACTCGAAGTAATTTGGCGGTAAAATTCTTAACTGTTTTCAATCGTTAAATCGTTAGCTAAGCGCTGTCTGTCAGCAATTTTAACTACAATTAAAGAATTTCGTTTCAAAACTCATTTGATTTGCGGTCGTTCTTGGACTATAAAGCCATCATATAATTTAAATAAGATATTATCATATTTAAATTATATGAGAGTAATAAAGGTACTAACAGTTCACTTGGACTGCAGCCACTGGGCTCCTTTAACCAATTTCGAAGAAGGCTAACGATGCATTTTCGATTCTGGCGAATAAAATGAAATAACTCATACACTGTATTCATATCAGCTTTGGCGGCAAAAATAATTTAGAGGGTGGTGCCAACCCAGATGGTTTCTTCTGCAGAAAAAGAGCCCTGGCACTGAGATCGATATCTTATCTAGATTCTAGATGACAGGTTTATAATAGTCTTAGTCCTCAGGGATGACAACGCATGACATGTCTATGGGCCACAGCATCCACTTACCATCAGGTGGTCTGTGTGCTCGTTTGTCACCCTTATTCTATATAAAAAAGAAGATAAAAGTAGTATCTGATCAGCACTTTTGTTTTTTTATTAATACTGTTGCACAGGTTATTGATTTGCTTACGTAAAATAATCATCGTAAAATTATTACAATTGTTAACCCTTAATTATCATTTTTTTATTTAGTGTAAGATTTATGTAGTGTTTTTTTGTGTGTTTCAATTTTTGGAATATCCAAATGGTCTTTAATGTCGCACTCACAAACAACAGAATGAAGTTATTTTTAATTTATTTTATTAAAACCAGTGTGTAAGGTGTTCTATGAATATTCTTTTCTAATGCCAACCTTACTATTGCTAATGAACGAACGAGATTCTGACACCCGACATAAAGGAGTGTTTACAATTAGAAATCATCACCATCATTGTCATCATCAGCCCGTAAAAGTTCACTGCAGCAGCTTTCCCTGTCGTGGGGAAGATTTGTAGTAATCGAAACACCAGACGCCTCTTACCAATGATGCTGCTCTCTGTCGCTGGTCTTAGTATTATATGTCTGGCGTAAATGGGATGATTACGTCAGCTACCGGAAAGCAAAGGTTCTTTCTGGCATTTTCCACAAATTTTATTTATGTCACCCACGGGATGAAAGGGTTTTTTTTTACAGAAGTAAGAGTGACAAACGAGCACACAGTCCCCCTGATGGTAAGTGAATGTTGTGGCCCATAAACACCTACATTTGTCCACGATTAAGAATTAAAATGCTGATGCATCGTCACCCTAGAGGATTAAGATGGAATGCTCCGTTACTAGTTAAAAGAGTCTCAGGTTCTCTCCACCATAAGAAACCCAGCAGCATAATACTTCTATTTTACTCTGTTTTTCTGTGATCTACGCAGATGTCGTCACCAATGAAATGGTAATTTTTTATTAAAATAACTAGCTGTTCCCCGCGACTTCGCCCGCGTGAAATTCATTACGATTGCATTTTATGGGTTTTAATAATTTTTTTGCGCGTAACTTAATTTTTTTTCTAAAATAAAAGTAGCCTTAGTTACTCCTTATAACATCAGCTATCTGCTAGTGAAAGTCCCGTCAAAGTCGGTCCAGCCGTTTCGGAGATTAAGCCGGAACAAACAGACAGACAGAAAAAAAATTAAAAATTGTTTTTTTTTTGTTATAAGTACCGTATATACTTTCATATGCATTTAGTAAAAAGCTGTTATTTTGATATTACAAACAGACACTTAAATTTTATTTATTTGTATAGATATAGATAATAAAAATTATACCTAATACAAAAGCTCCCAACAAGTTTGTTTTTAAAAATCAAGTCCGTAAGCATGTGTGAAAATCGTTGCAAGGTTGAACTAACACAGCTCTTATTTTCATTAACAGATTGTTTCATATTTTTTTTGACTTAGATAATATTTATATGTATTATGTATGTGTATATATGTTCATATATGTATATATTGAATGTATTTAAGCGTGTGTGCGCGCGCGTGCGCATGTGCGTGTGCGTGTACGTGTGCGTGTACGTGTGTGTGTGCGTGTGGGTGTGGGTGTGTGTGTGTGTGTGTGTGTGTCTGTGTCTGTATCTCGATATATATATTATTATTATTTTACCCTCTCTATTTTGATTATATATTACCTCTTATATTATGTCTATCTCTGTTTAGCCTAATGGTTGACTGGTAGAGAATGCCCTATGGCATTAAGTCCGTATGACTTTGTGCATGGAATTGTAATTAAATAAATAAATAATCTAGTGAGAAAAATACAATTACACAACACACCGACCACAGTTTAAGCTCCACGGACTTGCATGTAAGAAAAGTGCTGGTAGGTTGTCCCGTCACGGTTTTTTGAACGACGTTATCCTAAGGGCTCTTGTCTCTCTATAAATGATCCTTCCTTTTAGAGCCTTATGGAATATTGACTATGATAGAGACGATGGCAGGAGATCGAACAGTATAACTTAGGCCTCTTTGGAGAGAGGCAAAGCTCTGGGTTGGGATGCAACGTGCTGCGTAGACGCTTCGGAGGCTTCAATTCTCAGGGGTATCTAGTTTAGGGGCCTGGCCGGTATTACAGGCGGGCCGAACTAAGTAAATGGCGCAAATATGAGTCTCTGAGAGATGACTACACATTTATGACATTTGCGGTGATGTTCCTAAAGGAACATTCGTGATTAGTCGTCGCTACTGACAAGGAGCTTCGTACTTTCCTTGCTCAAAGGCTAAGTATAGCCATTCAGAGAGAGTACCTACAACTAGCATTTAAACTGGTCGTTATGGAAGAGACACCTGTGAACCGCGCAATACAGGAAAATCTTAATGAACTCTCGTTGGAGCTAAAAATACTATTTCGGAATAAAATAACCGTAAATCAACGTTAAACTAACTTTGAATAATGCGATTTATTGTTATCTAATCCTGTTAGCGAATCCGTCGTCGCGGGTGGGACGTTAGAAAGTCAACGTCGAAACGAACCGTTCAAGTATAATTTACACGATCTCTCTCGTTTCCACGGTGTGGAGACATCAGCATTTCTAATAGCATGTAATTCGCGTTACGTAAAAATTTTATAACGGAAGAATGCGCGGAACGGACATTATCGCATCTTCGACGAGGCGACGGTTCCGAATTGATTTTGCGGTTTATTATGGGATTTTATGGCCGTCGGGCTTGCCACTTGGTGAGGTACAGTTTTATGTCATGATGAAGTGATGGAACTTAACTTACAATTGAGTAGTGTATTTATGTATAGAATAAAGGAGAATAGAATATTTTTTATTCAATATTCATTTCTACTTTGTCGAGAGAGAGCAAAGGGAAACAGAAACGGGAGATGGGCAGCATTTTCCTGATAATTCGAAACAATAAAAACTTGCAAACATACCCTCTATGAGGCAAGCTGTGGGGAGGCTTATGTTCAGCTCTATCAGTGGACTTTATAAGCTGTAATAATGATGTTTTTTTTAAATATGATAGGGTGACAAACGAGGGCACAGTCCACCTGATGGTAAGTGGTTGCTGTGGCCCATAGACATTTATACCTATCCTCGTTTGCGAATCAAAATGCAGATGCGTTGTCACCCGTGAGGCCTAAGATGGAATGCCTCTTTTCCAGTAAAAAGGGTCTCCGGTTCTCTACACTCACCATACGAAACACAGCAGCAGTAAGCTGCTATTTTACGCTGGTATTCTGCGAGAGCGTGGTACTTCCCCGGTCGAGGCGACCCATTCGTGCTACAGCTATACTACTAATATAGCTGCAGCATGGCTCTACCACGTATAAAATGATGTTGATTCCTTTCTGTTTCGGAGAAAACTCTGTCGTAGAACAACCAGCAAAAACCAATTGGGTCGATTTTCAAATAAACAATAAGAAAATGAGATCTAATATTTCCATTGCAAAACCGCCTGCGTGACAAAAGCCAATGGCTTAATACAAACAGATATAATTAACTGATAGGAAGTGGTGCTGTGGCCCATAAGCACCTTGTCATCTATGAATCAAATGGAGATCCGTTGTCACCCCTGGGGCTAAGATGCCTCGAGAATGCCTCGTTGCTAATTATTAAATTTTCTTAGTATTAAGCTGCTATTTTACGTTGGTATTCTGTGATATCGTGACTCTTCCCCGGTCGAACCAACCCATTCACCATAATATTGCGACAGCATGGTTCTACCAATTCCGATCTTTAACGAATTATTGTAAAAAAACTTATAAAATCATTATTATTGAAGCAGACACATAAATTGTATGTTATTTATCTTAATGTGCAAAAATGTATTATGGGTATATTCATATTAACTCATTACGACTTCAGAACTTTTATGCCGATTTGATTTTTTTTTTAAATAATTATAATATGTGACGGTGTAGGAGAAAATATCCTCCTGTCTCTTGACTTGTCATCTAAAGTAATGTTACATAAATACTTTATATGTATATTGCATGTGGTATTAATGTAAAATAAATAAGGATTCTGTACAAGTAAAAAATAGGATAATACCCTCATACGTCAGCCGCCTTCTCTCATTCCTGGGAGGTTTTCCTGAGAAGTTTCAGCGTAGAGAAGATTTAGCTGCGCTGCCTCTATGCGTGTTTTCCTATATCGTGAAGGCGTTTTACATACTTAACCACCCAGAACAATTACTTCTAAACCATACAATTCCTTGTTCTGTGTGGGATTTAAAACCGCGGCCTGTAGCCACTTTTGATAGATTGCCTCATAAGGGAAATTTTTGTCATAGTTGCCACGTTTGGCAAGCAGGTTGGCAACCAAAGTTTTTTTTATTATTTTAAGCCGTAAATAGCTGCTACCGCCCATCTCCTGTTACATTTCCTTCCGTCTCTGCCTCTGATGACACCCACGGGATGCTATAGTTTAATACGTGGTAGAACAATGCTGCAGCTATATTAGTATTATAGTTGTAGTACGAATGGGTCGGCTCGACCGGGGAAGGACCACGTTCTCACAGAATACCAGCGTAAAATAGCAGCTTAACACTGCTGTGTTTCGTATGGTGAGTGTAGAGAACCGGAGATCCTTTTTACTGGAAAAGAGGCATTCCATCTTAGTCCTCACGGGTGACAACGCATCTGCATTTTGATTCTTTATTGAAGATAGATGTAGATGTCTATGGGTCACAGCAACCACTTACCATCAGGTGGACTGTGTGCTCGTTTGTCACCCTATCCTATAAAAAAAAAAGTAAATTAATTATTTTACGTCGAGACGGCAAATAGTGTACCAGCCGTTTACTTGTAATATTTATATTTATACATTTTAAATCACAGTTGACTATAAAATCGCAACAAGTATTTCAAACTCCTATTATTCATAGGTAAGTTCTAAACCCCGGAATATTGTGAAAAATATTTTAGTAAGAGCAAAATTAGACTTCAGTCTACACAGTTCCTTGCGCTGCATCTCACAAGTTTACATATCCTCTGACCGTATTGCAGTTTATTAACTTGATTTTTGAATTAATTAGTCCAAAGCAATAAAGGAACTTATTCGAAAATTTTATCTGTTTCGTTCATTTCACGATGTCAATAATTAGTACCAAAAAGCTTTTAAAAAACCGTTATAAATTATTTTTAACCTAAATATTTTAAGTTTTATAAGTAGTTTTTATAACTGCCGCGTAAGCTAACTCATCGTAACTCATTGAACCCTTTGCTAGCCAAGCACGTAGTTTACAGCAAATTCTGTCGACCTAGGGGAGTTAGCGGAGTGAGTGAGATGTTAGAGGAGCGAGTGATGATAAATTTGAGAAGTGAATTCCCGAATGAATTAATTTTTGGTTAATCAACGTTATTCTCTTACTAGGATGTTTTCCTGAACCGCGAAGGCGGTTTACATAATACATAATTGCTCAAGGACAAACGTGAGGGATTCCGTGCGGGATTAGAACCCGTGACCCTCAGCGCTGCAACTCAATGCTTAGCCACTGTGCTACGGAGCCATCTTCGGATTTCGTTAGTGTCTGTGTAATAATTTAAAAAAAATTATACTATTTAAAAATATTAAATAATGTTATAGCCTATATACGTTCCACTCTTGGCGCAGTCCCCCTCTCATTTCTGAGAGGGTTACGGAGAAATTCGTCTGCCTCACTGCTTCAGTGCATGTTGGCGGACTTTACGTCTTCAAAACATTTTTGTTGCCCGTGCGTTTTTCTTCAGGGTGTTTCCTTCACAAAACCAGGTCGCTCGCGTGCTATATATTACCAATGTTTATTTCATTTTAAATTTTCTTTTTCTTTTTATAAAGACGTTACCCTCACTCTAAGATTTTCTCGTGTAACGTGGAAGCAGTTTACATACATAAATTTCACAAAGACAAACAATTAATTCTGCTTATATTCATATTATAAAATGTACATATATTTATGGGTTTATTATCGAGATGCTGTTTTAGTCCGTATATTATTATCGGTAATATAACATACAGTTAGACTTATAAACTCTTGGCTGATCGGCTCATGAATACCAATTAGCTATCCCAAACTACCCGCGTTCACAACAACCTACGTTTTTTTAATTGCGTCTTAAAACGGTGGCATGCGACGAAATGCAGCCCGACTACAATTTGCTGCGGCGGTGCGGGTAGAAAAACACACGCATGTACGCTCCGCATAGCGCAAACGCTCGCCCATTAAAATTCCCGCTTGCGAACTGGTGACTATTCAGAGCGTTCGTAAAACTAACAAACACCCGTGACTTACCTGTACGATTATATTCGGTGCGACGTACTTTACAGTGACGACCTCTTACGAACTCACGACCTTTAGGTTTCGTAGATTAGGATACTATCATTTGCCTTATATATGGTAGAGCCACGCTGCAGCTGTATTAAAGTTGCAGCACGAATAGGTCGGCTCGACCGGGAAAGGACCACGCTCTCACAGAATAGCAGCTTTATGGCGGGTACCCTTTTTACTGAAAACGAGGCATTTTATCTTAGTTCTCAGGGGTGAAAAAGCATCTGCATTTTGAATCTTAGTCAAGGATAGATGACGATGTCACACTCAAAATTTCACATTCGTATATATATATATATATATATATATATATATATATATATATATATATATATATATATATATATATATATATATAATATGAATTTATTAGAATTAATTGTTGTTCAATGAAACGGTTTCTTTCAACCCATAGTCCAATGACTGACTGACGGAATGACTTGAATATTAATGTTCGTAGTTTTTACTGCTCGCTATTATTAAAAGTCTTAACGCTTCCACTTCGCCAGTAAACTGAAGAACCAGTTACAATTGTGGAACATTTTCTTTTGTATTACCTGCACGTAGATTTTTTTTAATGTCTATCGGGTCGCCTTACATGATAATAGTCTACCACTAAAGAGCAACCCTTATGACTTGTTACCTATGTCTAGTCAAGAAGTTATAGTTCGAATCTAAAAACCCACATAGACTAAGAGAACATTAAAATTGGGCTGCTGTATTTAAGACTATAGTTTATGTTTATATTATAAATAAATAAAAAAGACCATATACAGAACACCTTGTCATTCACCTTACCGAGTAGTGGCGGTGTAAGAATATCCACTACCCCATATCATCCAATGCATGTTGTAAGAGGCGACAGAGGGAAACAAATCAGAAGTTGGGCAGCAGCGTCTTCCTAATAACGACTAAAAATAAAAAACTTGGTGAATATCCCCCCTATGAGGCAATCTATGGGGGAGGCCTATGTTCAGCAGTGGCCTTTATGGGCTGTAACGGTGTCATCATTCATTGTCGTCTGTCCGTGATACTCCACCGCTGGACATGGTGGGCTTCTCCCCTTGTAGGGAAGATTTGCCTTATTTATCATACTTGATAGGAGTATTGACGATAGGTGTACTAGACGTCTCACATCTTTGAAGCTGTTCCCGATAGCCGGTCTGAGTATAAGCGGTACGAGGCTGCCTCACAAAATACTTACGATATTATATGTGCAATACATACACAATAATTTTCTCGCAACATTGTAATAATAAAAAAGAAGGAAACTTAAGCATTTTATCCTTTTTCAAGGCTAAAATTGATTTACGCTAAAAAGCGATTCCGTCCATTCTTAAGAATACGTCAATTTTAGTACACAACATTTATCAGACCGGTGTTTTGACAGAGATGCATTAACAGGTTAGTGCTATATGGTAGTTCCGACAAAAAGGCGATAACAAAGCTCTTTAGTTTTTTCTCATTCTAGTCTTATATAGTTTGGCAGCAGGGGCAAAAAATTTAAAGGTGACTCCGGGATCAAAACATCATTTGACCTAACAGGTAGGAAAAAAAAATACTTTACTACTTGGAACTGGAATTAATAATATACGTCAAAAATTTTTTACGTACACTTTTTACATAATCTTCAAACAAGTCCTGCGCGGCTTAGTGGTTAGAGTTCCTGAGCGACGCGCGTTCTGAATTAGAAATCCAACTAGAGTGAATACATGAGCAAGAACACTATTTTTTTTTATACTATAATAAGCAAGTGTTTGACTACGACCTGATGGTAAGGGGTGATTCTGATGAAAGCGACTTAGCTTAACAAAAACATATTCACTCTTATCTCGAATACACCCACATTGTAATCGGTAGGGAAGAAAGTGGTGTGAAGATGTGAGTCTAGATATTTTGTGAAGGTCCCCGTGTCTCAAATGCCACCTGAACTCATTTCCGATACTACTGTATAACCGCGGCATCGAATGCGCGCAGGTAATGCCGTGTGAGTGCCTGTACACTTCTGTCACAATAATGTTATATTCTGCACACCTTTTGATTATTTTACCAATAGTGTTAGGAAGCTGCAGTCGATTTTGCCCAGGAGAAAATCTTCGTCATCGTTATGGAATGTTTTAGGTTATTGATTATTTATTTATTCCTAAATTAGAACGGCTTTATTTATTCCTAATTTTGACGGCTCCGTAGCGCAGTGGCTTAGCAATGAGTTGCAGCGCTAAGGGCCGCGCGTTCGAATCCCACACGGAACAAGTATTTGTATGGCCTACAAATAATTGTTCCAGGTCTGGATGTTTGTCCTTGTGAAATTTATGTATGTAAACTGCCCCTACGATACAGGAGAAAATCCTAGTGTGGAGGTAACGTTTTTTAAAGAAAAAAAAGAACATAATTAAATCCTACTGGTTGGAGTAAGAGTGGTTAGTGTATATCGCTGTTGGCATAACTGTTTAAATATTTTATAAGCCTGCTGTGGTATTGTAGCTTCTGGCCTACAGATTTAATTGAGTCTGTTTACCTACAGATTTTGTCGCAGTAAACCGGCCAAGACGTGTAAAATGTTGTGAATGCGTTTTACCGACACTTACAAATTCGTTTTCGCATTAAAGCGGCTGCGGCATCCGTCGCCATCCAATTTCCGAACGGCTCGGTCCAATTAATGTCGTTTGTCACTCCGGTCAGACGTCCTTAAATTGCGGTCTCCGCAATTGCTTAATTTGCGCTCTTTTAAGCATTTGATAGAGGTAATTTTTGAGTATTGCGATTTTAAATATGAAATATTGCGTGATGAGATTTGCTTCCGTTACCGATGAAGTTAAAGTCAACGATAATCGAGTACTGGCTATTATTTTAATAGATTGATAAACCTATAATCGGCCTGTAGTTGCTCGTTTTATCAGTAGTTCTTGTCATGTGCCAGCACTATTGTCTTTAAAAAACACGTGCTAGGCTTGTAAACCAATGCCATTCTTCATCATCATCATTACAGCCCTTCACAAGTTCACTGCTGAACATAGGCCTCCCCCAAGGAATGCCACAAAGCACGGTCCTGAGCCACCTGCATCCATCGACTTCCTGCATGTCGTCGTCACTCCATTTCGTGGGGTCGCCCTTCACTTCGCCTACCGGTACGAGGCTCGAAAACCTTTTTTCCCCATCGGTTGTCGGTTCTTCGAGCTACATGGCCGGCCCATTGCCACTTCAGCTTAATAATCCGTTGGGCTATGTCAGTCACTCTGGTTCTACTGCGAATATCCTCATTTCTAAGTTTATCACGCAGAGAAACCCCGAGCATAGCCCTCTCCATAGCTCGCTGAGCGACCTTGAGCTTGCTCATACGGCTAGCAGTGAAGGACCACGTCTCAGTTCCATAAGTCATCACTGGCAACACGCACTGGTTGTACAGTCTCGTTTTCAAGTTTTGAGGTATACCTGACGAGAAGATGTGCCGTAATTTCCCGAACGCTGCCCAGCCGAGTTGAATCCGTCGATTGACCTCTCGGTCGAAGTTGGACTTACCTAGTCGGACTATTTGTCCTGGGTAAACATACTCGTCAAAAACTTCGAGCTTAGTGCTCCCAACAACTACCGGCATAGGTGTGACAAAGACGTTATACATAATCTTTGTTTTGTCGATGTTCATCTTAAGACCTCTCCGTTGGGAGGCACTACTGAGGTCATTGAGCATAGTGCTTAGGTCCTCCAGCGATTCTGCCATAAGGACTATATCGTCGGCAAATCGAAGGTGTGTGATGTACTCGCCGTTGATGTTAACACCGTATCCTTTCCAGTCCAGTAGCTTGAAAACGTCTTCCAATGCAGCGGTGAAGTTTCGGGTTTCGGGAGTTATAACGTCACCCTGTCTTACACCTCTGTGCAGTTGGATAGGTTTCGTACTCTGGTTCTGTACTCGGATAGCCATCGTAGCCCTACTGTACAAACACTTCAGCACTTCGATATACCGACAGTCAACTTGGCACCGCTGAAGGGACTGCAGCACCGCCCAAATTACGACGGAATCAACGGCTTTCTCATAGTCCACATACGCCAGACATAGTGGCAAATTGTACTCCTCGGAATGCCATTCTAAAAATAATATATTTTTCTTTATTGCAGTCTTTATTGCGAACGCCATAGCAATTTTAAATTATGTGTATTTTTACTTTAATTGATGAGTCGTTATTAAAAAAATCCTGTAATATAATTTCGTTTTTTTTTCGTTAAGGTACACTAAAAGGGTCCAACTTTTGACGTCCAATGCATCTTGACAGAAACGTATTAAGTATAAGTTCCCATACAAACACGTTAGGAAGCATCACGTAGAGAAACGTTTAGCTACCACCAATGGGTGACGCCGGCTTAATGGTTTGCCGGCGGTAACAAAAGAAACCAATTGTCAATAACGCTTTCCAATATAACGTGACACTCGCCAAATCACTATGTCGTAGATCTAAAGTACAAAGTCGCGTGTGTCTCAACGGATTGGTAAGTCGATGATAATTTCTATTGACGTAGAAAGTGAGCGAAGTGAGTTGTTCCCAACAATTGTGTGGAAAGTCACCGCTGCAGCTTGTTCTACGCAAATGGAAAACGTGTGTGTAGTGAAAACTGTCGGTAGATTGCTATTGTTTGATGTTTTTCTTTGAGATTTGCGTGACATGCTTTCGATTTTTAAATTGATTTATATTAACCACCATTACGTATCACACATGATTCGACGGCTGCTATAGGCTGCTACTATAGCGTAACGCTACAAAATAAAATAAATATTGGGAAAAACGAGCTTATAGTCCACCTAATAGCAACTGAACTTTGACCCATAGACACCTACTGCTGTTAGTTCGAATGACCAACTGCTGGTTCGAATTGACCAAAGTGATGGTTATGAGGTGCGGTTATTAAAAATAAATAGTGGACTGTATTATATAGCACGGTGCGAGCGACGGAAAGGATTTAATATATTCGCGATACTGCAAATACTCTAAATTCGGGCTACAGGAAAGTGGTGAAGGAATGCACCTGGACTTCTGCTGATCTGCCTCGTGTATCTACGACGAAATATATTAAAATATCGTAAAATATTTTAGTACAGTTTTAAGAAGCTGTTGCTTGTGCGTGTCTTATGCGAGCTCCACTTTACACAAGCGTGCGCATGCTTAAAATTCTAAGGGGTTGGATAGGAAACCCGGTAATGGACTATTTGCAGTACTCCTGTTGGATAAAAATAAACGAATTAAATAAGCGCTAGCCGGTATTACCTACACAAGTGGCGCGAACACCACTATCTATCCTCGGTGTAAGAATCAAAATGAAGATGTGCTGTTACGCGTGTGGACTAAGATGGAATGTATTGTTACCAGTAAAAAGGATATTCGGTTACCGTTACTCATCATCATACGAAATGTGTCAGCGTTGTGTAGATATTTACGCTAGTATATTGCGACAGAATGACAAATTCTCGCTAGGGCCGAACCATTCGTGCTGCTTGATACGCACGTAGCTTATAAAAACTGTAGGGATATACTAATAATTACTAGATATTTTAATGTTACCGACTTTTATCTTAACAGTCTTCTTGCACTCTGTCAATCTCAAGATAGTCCGGCGTTATTTTGCGGAAATCCATTATATTAAAGATGTTAAAATTAGCTAAGATCCGCGTAAAAATAATATAAATGATGTGCCTTACATCGTTTAAAGGGGTCCTCACGCGTTTCTTTAATTGCGTGTACATACTTTTGCGCGGATCTGAACTATTTAATTTTAACATCTTTAATTATCTGTCTATCAGTTTATGCATAATATGCGTGAAGATACGTAAGGCCAATAGTTTATAAAATGAGTTAAGTTGTTGCAAGCGCTTCGCTAACAGCCATCTTTCAAACAATTTGACTTACAAATCCGACGCCATTTCACGAGGCCTTATCTCTCCGACTGAATAGACACTAATAAAAAAATCTGTCGGAACGTCTGTACAGCTCAATCGTGGCTCGCGCTTCCAAATGGCAGGTCGTTACTGCATTACTTTGCGCTGCGGCATCACAATGGCCGCTCATGATCTACAATGAGCGATGATAACGTTCGAAGTATTATCTCATTTTGTGGTGACGTTTTGTTTTCTATTAGTAATATTTGCATACACTTGGTTATATGTTTTCTATCAAACTTAAATTATAACCGCATTTTCAATAAAACTAATTTTACGGATTTTGTCGCGTTTAATTTTATCTCTTTTTCGGACGCTTTCCAGCACTCATGATCACAGGAGGGAACTGAGGTGTATAATGTCCTGATGTCAGCGAAGGATACCTTCAATTATTAAATATTATTTTTTGACTCGATCTAAGCAGAACGAGGTTACAGTATCTTGTCTTGCAGTTGCACTAGCCGTCCTCATTATATTTTTTTCTTGGTTCTCGTACTATTTTTATTGTAACACTGTTATTCAAACACCATGCATGCATATTATTAAGAACCTACTTCTAAGTATATTTAACAAATCCAATAATTACAGTTTTTTCAATCATCAATATTAGAACTAAAAGCAAACAAAGGATAAAGGTGCCTTTATGCGTAAATTATTCATTTCTTTTTCTAACAAATACTGTAATATAATTTCGTTTTTTTTCGTTAAGGTACACTAAAAGGTCCAACTTTTGACGTCAATGCATCTTGACAGAAACGTATTAAGTATAAGTTCCCATACAAACACGTTAGGAAGCATCACGTAGAAAACGTTTAGCTACCACCAATGGGTGACGCCGGCTTAATGGTTTGCCGGCGGTAACAAAAACCAATTGTCAATAACGCTTTCCAATATAACGTGACACTCGCCAAATCACTATGTCGTAGATCTAAAGTACAAAGTCGCGTGTGTCTCAACGGATTGGTAAGTCGATGATAATTTCTATTGACGTAGAAAGTGAGCGAAGTGAGTTGTTCCCAACAATTGTGTGAAAGTCACCGCTGCAGCTTGTTCTACGCAAATGGAAAACGTGTGTGTAGTGAAAACTGTCGGTAGATTGCTATTGTTTGATGTTTTTCTTTGAGATTTGCGTGACATGCTTTCGATTTTTAAATTGATTTATATTAACCACCATTACGTATCACACATGATTCGACGGCTGCTATAGGCTGCTACTATAGCGTAACGCTACAAAATAAAATAAATATTGGGAAAAACGAGCTTATAGTCCACCTAATAGCAACTGAACTTTGACCCATAGACACCTACTGCTGTTAGTTCGAATGACCAACTGCTGGTTCGAATTGACCAAAGTGATGGTTATGAGGTGCGGTTATTAAAAATAAATAGTGGACTGTATTATATAGCACGGTGCGAGCGACGGAAAGGATTTAATATATTCGCGATACTGCAAATACTCTAAATTCGGGCTACAGGAAAGTGGTGAAGGAATGCACCTGGACTTCTGCTGATCTGCCTCGTGTATCTACGACGAAATATATTAAAATATCGTAAAATATTTTAGTACAGTTTTAAACTGTTGCTTGTGCGTGTCTTATGCGAGCTCCACTTTACACAAGCGTGCGCATGCTTAAAATTCTAAGGGGTTGGATAGGAAACCCGGTAATGGACTATTTGCAGTACTCCTGTTGGATAAAAATAAACGAATTAAATAAGCGCTAGCCGGTATTACCTACACAAGTGGCGCGAACACCACTATCTATCCTCGGTGTAAGAATCAAAATGAAGATGTGCTGTTACGCGTGTGGACTAAGATGGAATGTATTGTTACCAGTAAAAAGGATATTCGGTTACCGTTACTCATCATCATACGAAATGTGTCAGCGTTGTGTAGATATTTACGCTAGTATATTGCGACAGAATGACAAATTCTCGCTAGGGCCGAACCATTCGTGCTGCTTGATACGCACGTAGCTTATAAAAACTGTAGGGATATACTAATAATTACTAGATATTTTAATGTTACCGACTTTTATCTTAACAGTCTTCTTGCACTCTGTCAATCTCAAGATAGTCCGGCGTTATTTTGCGGAAATCCATTATATTAAAGATGTTAAAATTAGCTAAGATCCGCGTAAAAATAATATAAATGATGTGCCTTACATCGTTTAAAGGGGTCCTCACGCGTTTCTTTAATTGCGTGTACATACTTTTGCGCGGATCTGAACTATTTAATTTTAACATCTTTAATTATCTGTCTATCAGTTTATGCATAATATGCGTGAAGATACGTAAGGCCAATAGTTTATAAAATGAGTTAAGTTGTTGCAAGCGCTTCGCTAACAGCCATCTTTCAAACAATTTGACTTACAAATCCGACGCCATTTCACGAGGCCTTATCTCTCCGACTGAATAGACACTAATAAAAAAATCTGTCGGAACGTCTGTACAGCTCAATCGTGGCTCGCGCTTCCAAATGGCAGGTCGTTACTGCATTACTTTGCGCTGCGGCATCACAATGGCCGCTCATGATCTACAATGAGCGATGATAACGTTCGAAGTATTATCTCATTTTGTGGTGACGTTTTGTTTTCTATTAGTAATATTTGCATACACTTGGTTATATGTTTTCTATCAAACTTAAATTTTAACCGCATTTTTAATAAAACTAATTTTACGGATTTTGTCGCGTTTAATTTTATCTCTTTTTCGGGCGCTTTCCAGCACTCATGATCACAGGAGGGAACTGAGGTGTTTAATGTCCTGATGTCATAGTAAGCGAAGGATACCTTTAATTATTAAATATTAATTTTTGACTCGATCTAAGCAGAACGAGGTTACAGTATCTTGTCTTGCAGTTGCACTAGCCGTCCTCATTATATTTTTTTCTTAATTCTCGTACTATTTTTATTGCAACACTGTTATTCAAACACCATGCATGCATATTATTAAGAACCTACTTCTAAGTATTTAACAAATCCAATAATTACAGCTTTTTCAATCATCAATATTAGAACTTAAAAAAAAAGGATAAAGGTGCCTTTATGCGTAAATTATTAATTTCTTTTTCTGACAAATACTCAATGTGAAGTAACTTACATCGCATTTAAAAAAGTATAACCGAACAGAACAGAAAGATGTAGTTTTTTTTTGTTGGTTTGTTTCCATATTAAAGTAGCAGATGTTTAACTTCCACACGGCTTACCGTTGCAGTGTTTTACTTTTTTTTTTTCTTTTACAGAAAGGATATTTAATGTAGAATGTTTCGGTTTCACATGTCAAAACAGTCCAGGTGATATAATGGCGCGAACAAAAACCTGAAAAAAGAAAGTAAACACGATAAAATACCCGTGTACGATATTGTAATGTAATTTGGGACTCAAAAAGCGCTTGCCGTCTAAAGCTAGCGATCCAATTTAAAATAATATTCTTTATTCTTTATTTACTCTTTATTGCATTCCCTATTACAAAAGTGTTTTTATAGAATAAGTGTGACAAACGAGCACACAGTCCACCTGATGGTAAGTGGATGCTGTGGCCCATAGACATCTACATTTATCCTCGATTAAGAATCAAAATACAGATACGTCGTCACCACTGAGGACTAAGATGGAATGCCTCGTATCTAGTAAAAAAGGTCTCCGGTTCTCTACACTCACCATACGAAACACAGCAGCATTGCGCTGTTTGTTATTTTACGCCAAATATCAATACAAAAGGCGAAATTAATGCCATGAGGCATTCTCTACCAGTCAATCCATAGAGTGAGAGTTTGACATCGGTGTAGCAATATAAAATAAAATAAAAAATAATTAAAATAATTACACAAAATTATGTTGATATTTTAATACACAAACACTTTTTACAGATAAATAAACTATGCGAATATAACATATTATACATACATATAAATAGCCAATATTTTTTTAATTACTGCAGTTACTTTAGGTGGTATTATTGGATATTTTTGCATGAGATTATCTTTAACGGTAACATAGGAAAAGGAAGACATAGCATACCAAACCATTTCATATTTGAAATTTCACTCTTATTTCAATCATTAAAATGATTTATAACATATCCCTATGATTATTACGAATTACGATGGCCATTTACGTCTTATGCGAAAGGGAAAGATATTTTCTAATATATGGGTATTTACAGAAATCTTTGGTTAGTGAATCAGACGCATGCAATTAGCGGCTCTTAAAGGGTTTCCGTGCAAATCTTGATAATGAAAACCTCTATGCCTTACAAGTAAGCCGCCACATGCGATTTTCGTTCGAAACTTTTGAGGCTTTAGGTCGTTTATTGGTTGGCAGTTCGGCGAAGATAAGTCATTGGAAAGTGAAATGGGGCGCACCTGACGTCGCTTAGTTGCTTTCTTTACGTCTCGTTGCTCTTTTTGAATCAGTGAGAGTGGTCTAGATTCGATAATTGTGCCGGTAGCGGAGCTCTGACGTGCTAGCGGCTCTTTGAGAGCCTCCGCCGCAAGGCTATCCTAAGATTTCGGCGTGAAAGATATGCGTGATGATTTTTTAGCATCCGACCCTTTTTTATTTATATTTTAGTACGAATACAGTGTAGTGGCGATGTAAGAATATTCACCACCCCATATCGTCCCGAAACTAAAACAGGAGATTCAAAACAACTCAAAGTAATAATAAAACTGCGGTTGCCAATCCGCCTGCCAAGCTTGGCAACTATGGCTAAATTCCCCCTATAAAGCAATCTATGAGGGAGGTCTATGTTCAGCAGTGGACTTTTATAGACTGTAATGGTAAAGTATATATGTATTTATCTGTTAATAAGTATATTGTCTATCTCCCATATTAAAAACAGATTAAGTTATAAATTCAAGTTTTATTAGTGATCTGCTAAACTGTATTACAAAATCAGACTTCCACTTCATTTACAAAAGTTTATTTATTATACTATAACAATGGCCAATATCTACCTTCAAATATCTTTCATGTATTCCAGCAGTTTATAATTCTGAGTTGCTCCAAAAGTGAAGTAAATCTGTAGAGCGAATCGAACCCGTGAAAGTACGTGACACATGGTCACCGGCGCGTTACGGCTCGTCGTTTTGCCGGCCCGTGTGTCACACTCGTCTTACCGAGCACTTGTCGCCCGGTGACTTCTTGTGAAATGTTTCGACGTTATCGCAATTACTGATAAGTGCTTAAAAACGAACTTATTATATGTATAACGTATTTTATATACAAGTTAGGGACATCATAATAATATCAGAAAAAAGAAACTGTAAAAAATACGTAGTGAAACTTCTATTTGCAAATATAATGGCAGTGCAATAAATTATACGCAAAATAATGTTTCAAGAAATATGGGAAAAAGATTAGAAGAAACAACATAAACACTCACGCCTGTCACCCAGAGGGGTAGGCAGAGACTACGGACTTCCACTTGGCACGATCCTGGCACACCTCTCTCGCCTCCTTTACATCCATATATCTACGCATACACGCTCGTCGGTTAAGGGTACTCCTAATCTGGCCCATTTCCAATATATCGCCAATTTGGTCGATAAACCTTCGTCTAGGGCGTCCCTTTCCGACTCTGCCGATGTTTAGAAGAAACATTTGTAATAAATTTCGTGTATATATGTACTTAGCAGATTAGAGCAAAAAATTTAAAGAAATAATAGATTTACAATAATGAAGTAATAAGCATTAAAGGCTGTGAGACTTTCCGTCTTAGTCCTTACAGGTGACACGTAGCCACTAACAAACAAAGGCTACACCGTCTTTGTTAGTACGTGACTGCAGGTGTTCATGGACTGCAGTAGAATATTGCCATTAAGTGGGCTGTAAGTTCGTATGTTGTCGTCAGCTCAAACACAGGGATTCGTAAAAGAAATACCAAATATTTCCACATATTCACATCAATATCATAGCAAATAAGTTCACACGTCCTTACAGTTTCAGTTTTCCAATAGTTATGTAAATATCGACTACTTCTGCGCTTTGTTGCTTACAACTTATTTTTTATGGGGGTAGATGTAGATGTAGTAGTCTTTGGGCTACAGAATCCATTTACCATCACATAGATTGCGTGTTCGTTTATCACCCCAATTTGCATTAAAAACAAAGTCGCGGGATAATCTTGTATCGACATGAACGTGTATTTTCAATTAATTTCCATAGTGATTTATCGAGCGTCGTGATTCCATCAGTATCTGGGATCGATCGTCAGGTTTTTGTCGCTTTCATATTGCATTGTCGTTTCTTCTTACGTTTAGAAAGTGACGTTTGTTGATTTTTCCATTATTCTTAGTCTTACCCGCACTTAGCGGCGGCGGTTTTTATCGATTCGATACAGTTTTACTTTTCACGGAAAGTGTCGCATTGGATTCCACGTTAGTATTAGATATTTACAGGAAACTAAAGTCTGTGAAGAACGGGGACATATTTTTTTGATTTAGGTATTTATCATATAAACAAGCATTACAAATATTTGTAGTGCTAGCATTTAAAAAAACTACTAAAGTTTATACCTGCACAGGGTGATGATTTATTTAAACTTCTATTAAATATGTACATAAACACTTACGCCTGTCACATAGGTAGGTAGGTATAGGTAGGCAGAGACTACGGACTTCCATTTGGCACGAACCTGATACACTCTCTCATTCCCGGTATCTATGGGTATGCAGACGACAGCACAGTTGTGGAGAGATATCACCAACCAAGTGCCGGGCCAGTCGGGATCAAATCCAGTCCGAACGAGAGGTTATGGTTGAGCGTGTGAATCTCACACTACAGGCAGTCTCCGAATGGGGCGATGCCAATCTCGTGAGATTCAACGCCTCCAAAACACAAGCGTGTCTTTTCACCGCTAAGAGGAGCCCGCTCACCCTGGCTCCTATCTTCCGGAATGTATCCTTGGAGTACACTAACCGCCTTCAGTTGTTAGGGGTTGAAATTTCTCGGAACCTCAACTATGAGCGATTCAGATTCAGATTCAGAGCGGTTCCAGAGCCAAAGCAGCCGCAAGGAAACTTGGTGTCCTTGCAAGGGTGCGGCGGTACTTCACGCCGGGCAGCTTTCTTACCTTATATAAAGCGCAAGTCCGGTCGTGCATGGAGTACTGCTGTCACATATGGGCTGGTGCTGCAAAATGCCACCTGGCAGCGTTGGACTCAGTGGAGAGACGTGCTAAGAGGCTCATTGGTGACCTTGATTTGGTTGAAACCAATCTTTTCAGCACAGGCGCAGAGTAGCCAGTCTCTCGGTATTCTATAGGATGCATTTCAGTGAGTGTGCGCAGGAATTACACGCTTTAATTCCTCCCTCTCCTTTCCACCATCGGACGACCAGGCGGTCGGCGGGTCTTCACCCTTTGTTGTCGATATTCCACGCATTAGAACCAAACGGTTTGCTTCGACTTTTGTAATGCGTACAGCAAAGGACTGGAATAATTTCCTGGCGTCTATCTTCCCGTCCGAATACAATCTGGGCGTCTTCAAGGCAAGAGTGAATAGGCTTTTGTTACGCTAAGAAAGTGCGATTTACCATCTAAGGCTGCATCACCACTTACCACCAGGTGGAATTGTGGTCAACCACTGGCTTAAAATAAGTTAAAAACCTACTTTAATTTATTTATTTTATTTTATATCTTCTATTTTATTAAATATGTACATAAACACTTACGCCTGTCACATAGGTAGGTAGGTATAGGTAGGCAGAGACTACGGACTTCCATTTGGCACGAACCTGATACACTCTCTCATTCCCGGTATCTATGGGTATGCAGACGACAGCACAGTTGTGGAGATATCACCAACCAAGTGCCCGGGCCAGTCGGGATCAAATCCAGTCCGAACGGGAGGCTATGGTTGAGCGTGTGAATCTCACACTACAGGCAGTCTCCGAATGGGGCGATGCCAATCTCGTGAGATTCAACGCCTCCAAAACACAAGCGTGTCTTTTCACCGCTAAGAGGAGCCCGCTCACCCTGGCTCCTATCTTCCGGAATGTATCCTTGGAGTACACTAACCACCTTCAGTTGTTAGGGGTTGAATTTTCTCGGATTGGGCGATTCAGATTCAGAGCGATTCCAGAGCCAAAGCAGCCGCAATGAAACTTGGTGTCCTTGCAAGGGTGCGGCGGTACTTCACGCCGGGGCAGCTTCTTACCTTATATAAAGCGCAAGTCCGGTCGTGCATGGAATACTGCTGTCACATATGGGCTGGTGCTGCAAAATGCTACCTGGAAGCGTTGGACTCAGTGGAGAGACGTGTGAAGAGGCTCATTGGTGACCGCAGAGTAGCCAGTCTCTCGGTATTCTATAGGATGCATTTCGGTGAGTGTGCGCAGGAATTACACGCTTTAATTCCTCCTCTCCTTTCCACCATCGGACGACCAGGCGGTCGGCGGGTCTTCACCCTTTGTTGTCGATATTCCACGCATTAGAACCAAACGGTTTGCTTCGACTTTTGTAATGCGTACAGCAAAGGAGTGGAATAATTTGCCGGCGTCTATCTTTCCGTCCGAATACAATCTGGGCGTCTTCAAGGCAAGAGTGAATAGGCTTTTGTTACGTTAAGACAGTGCGATTTACCATCTAGGGCTGCATCACCACTTACCACCAGGTGGGATTGTGGTCAACCACTGGCTTATAATAAGTAAAAAAAAACCTACTTTAATTTATTTATTTTATTTACTTTATTTTATATCTTCTATTTTATTAAATATGTGACATAAATTAGCAATGATCCGTTTAAAAAAGTAAAAAACATGCGTGATTGTCGTGGAACACTCGGTTGGAACGAAGTTCCTTTCGTAGTAGTTATTATTAATAAACGTATTATATTATTACCTTTATATATTAACAAATACAAATAAATGAATTACTAGCGTCTATTAAAATGAAGCGTCATTTAAAATAATATTTCTTTCATGGTAAGATACGAAAAGTGCGAGGGAGATGGATATTATTCCATCTCGCTCGCACTATAGAAAGGGGGTCGTGACGGAAAAATCTTACACTTTTTCTCGCCGAGCCCCCATTCGTCAAATTCGTACCATGCGATAAGGAACTTCGTTCCAATATCGGTATTAAAAACATCTTTAATAAAGATTTCGTACGCCTGAATTTATTAATAAAATTTTTAATGTGAAGAGAAAATATTTCCGATTTTGTATTTTTGTAAACGACAGTGTCAATCTATAATATGTTTCACTGTAGTTCTTCTTATTACGATAGGATTGCAGAATTGGTTTTTACTATTTCAGTTCGAATCGCACAATTTTTAATGTTTTAGACATTTGTATATATTCTCTTACATGCAAGATTCCTCACAATGAAGTCTTTTACTGTCGATTAAATTTGCACCTGTAATTGCATTTATTTGTTTTATTTTATTGACACTAGTTCACTAGTTCTAGGAACGTCTGAAATGAAATAAATTTTGAATTGCATAAAGATATGGTGTGTAGCACATCCGTGACGAAAATAATTTCAGAAGCCATTCGCCATTACGGTTGCTCCGAGTCATATGGAGTTGCAGTGTTCCGGTCTAAAGGGTAAAAGAGAGACAGTATAAATACAGGCTCTGAAGCATTCCATCTTATTCCTCATAGGTGACAACGCATCTGTAGCCTTCTTTGTTTATAGTTGGCTGCAGGTGTCCATGGGTTGCGGTAGACACTTGCCATTAGGTGGACTGTAAGTTCGTTTATCACTTCAATTTTATAAAAAAAATGTGCATTATTGGTCGTAGTTGTCTATACCTATATCGCTTGTGTAAAATAGAAAAATATTCAAGTAGGGTACAGAAAGGTTATTTGATGAGAAAGGTAATTTGGTGATAGACTTTTAAAAGTATTTTACAACGTTACTTATGCACGCAGTGACGCGAAATGATGCGTCACTGCGTCTCTTTTGCTCTCGCGGCAAACTGATTGCATCATATCGCGTCACTGTGTGCATAGGTAACGTCGTGAAAGACTTAAAAGTCTATCACCAAAACCTTTCTTTACCATATACTCTAATCACACAGAAAATTTGCTAAGTAGACTGCTTATTGTCAAAGAAGCTGTTGCTTTATTTTGATAAGTTTTTACCGGAAAGTAGGTAGCTTGAAGATAACCGTGCGGGTTATAAGATCACGCCGCGCCGGTTCTGTTTAACGACGCAATAGATACTTAATAAAATTACGTCGGATCTTTTCTAAAGGTTTATAAAGTAAGATAAGTTTATAAGTGCGTAGTGGATTGTTGAAAGTGAGGAAGACATTAAAAATGTTTTAATACGAAGCTCGGTATAGTATCTTTTATTACTATAATACTTTTTTTTATAGAATAAGGGTTGTCACTCCTGAGGACTAAGATAAGCCTCGTTTCAGTGAAAAAAATCACCGGTTCTCTTCATTTATCATACGAAACAGCAGCATTACGCTGCTATTTAAAGTTGGTATTCTGTGGGAGCATGGTCCTACCATGGTCGAGCCGACCTATTCGTGCCGCAACCATAATATAGCTGTATTGTGGCTACCACGTTTAAGACTACATTTAATCCTGTTTTTTTTAAACATCTTATTAATTAAACAAAGGCAAGCAGGATGTGCCCGTAGCCGTGTTAGTTCTTTCTTTTTTCTTTCTTTTAATTTTAATTACCAATTTACCAAGTGCTTGGCAATGAAGGAAAACATCGTGAGGAAACTTGCATGTCTGAGAGATAAAAAAAGATATTTCGAAGAAAACGCAGTGGAAATGTTTCCTTGTCCTAAAACCCACACAAAAACGAGAGGAAGCCCAGCAGTATGACGTATATAGACTGCAATTTTAATTTTGCTTTTTAAACAGGATGTGATTAATTACAACATTGTAGTAAATCATAAGTCGACTTTGTCTTTGTCATTCCACCTGGAACGACCGGACCGGAGTCCTTCACGCTTCCTGCAGCCAAACGCCCACGAGGAGTAATTAAGCCGGCGTAAACATTGAAATTTTGAATTGATTAAGTGGTACGTCTCAGTAATGTCGGGTTTAATGTCGGTGTTAGTTTATATAAATTATATCATTGGCGCGAGCGCATTATGACTTGTTTACTGGTTTAAGTTACAAACTTTTACTACTTACTAAATTAATTAATTTTATAGAGCAAAGCTGCATCTACAGTTATGTTAGATCACTATAAGTAATTTATTTATTTATTATTTTGTATTAGTATTCCATGTTTTTCTGATTTTATAATAGAATAAGAGTGACAAACGAGCACATAGTCCACCTAATGGAAAGTGGAATGCTGTGGTTTATAGACATCTACATCAATCCTTGATTAAGAATCAAAATGCAGACACGTTGTCACCCCTGAAGACTAGGATGGAATGCCTCGTTTCCAGTAAAAAGGGTCTCCGTTTCTTTACATTCACCAGTTTTTTTTGTTTTGTAAACGTTACCTGTGTTATAGGATTTTATCCTGTATCTTGGAAGCGTTTTACCTTTATAAATTTCTATAACTGGACCAAAAGGCTTGATTTTTGTCAATAATTCTTAGGCCATACAAACACTGTTCTGTCTGAGATTTGAAACAGCGGCTCGCAGCGTAAAATATTTTTATATATCAAAATCGCTAACCGCTTAAGACTTATACACTTTGTAAAAGAGATAATAATAAATAACTTAAGCGCACTGATTCCATAGCCGAGCGGTTTTACGCTTGTCTACGACAAATTTATATCTACTAGGGTTATATCGGTATGAGAGCAGTGTACATAAAGTCAACTATAGCGGTACGGGAGTACCGCAATATTTACAAGGTATATGGTATTAGTACCATAACTTCACCATATAAAACAGTCCTAAGTTTATGCATTTTAGTAAATTATTTATTGATTATGCAATCGGTACGATTAACTTCCTGTTTAAATTACTATACTCTTTGATGGTAACTGTTGCGATAGCCACAAATAAATTTAAGATTTTTCATAATGGCACTAGTTGGTTGTTGACTCAAAGAATGTCATTGATTTTGGGAATCAAAAATAATAGTTGTTTCACAAGAAGCCAATTCAATGTACACATCTCTATATATAAAAATCGATTGCTGTGTGTTAGTCTCGCTAAAACTCAAAAACGGGTAGACCGATTGTGGTGGAATTTATTGTGTGTATTTGAGTGGGTCCCTGGATGGTTTAGATTCAGAATTGGACCCGGTAGGTGGAGTTGTTGTCAAGATCCAGAAATCACCCGTGAGAAGCTGGCGCGGATCGTAAGTACTATGTTCTAAATTAACAACTTCCATGTCCGAGAAATAGACACAATAGTTAAACAATTGAAATGTTCATATATGACTCATGGGACAGTGAAATGGTTAAGTTGTTCACCATAACTAAGCTTCGCGTAAATGAATGAAAAATCTTTAGAAGTCTCACTATTGTTGAAACAGCTAGTTTATTTTATATTTTAGTTAATTCCAAAGACAATGTCAAAGTTAAAGAAAAAAATAGCGATAAATTTTAATATACGTAAACAAAAACGAAATTCATTTTAATAAAGAGTTGGTGATCGTCGCCAAACTGTTTCCAAAATAAATTTTAATGATTAGCTTTACGAATTACTTTATTGTATTATTACTACTTTGAAAAAGCCCCGCTGAGTGAATTGCAATATCTACCCAGGACAGAGGTATTTTCGAACCAGTGCTTAAAAAATACTACAATAAGTAATATTTACAATCTATATAAAAATTCTACCCTATTTTGTTTTACATACGCTTGGCTTCAACCCTAATTACTTCGCTATAACGGGCTTGTGGTTTCAAAACTATATATTTTCGCAATAACACAGAATTCGTATATCGAATAAGTTTCATAGTGTACGTATTGCATTGTAAGTGACTGCACCAAACTGTAGAGAATTTCACGTGTTGGAGTGTCGTATGCCTATTAAAACCCTCATAAAGTTGAATTAGGCAAACATATTTCATTTTAATCGCGTTTGTATACGTAACATAAAAGGTACTTTATTGCGACTTAATTTTATTTCATCGACACGTCCTAAATCGAACTAAAATTTAGAAAGGCCTATTATGATTATAAATTATTTAAAAATATGAACGTATGAGTTAATTATAAAGATAATGTTTTTCGGAACGACTTACATAATATTGTATTTTAAAAATATTGCTCCAACGATGAGCATGATGTAATAACAGAGAGATTTTGAGACTTAGTTCAGCTGACGAAGGATTGTGAGAGCTACAAAGCAATTGAAACCTAGTAAGGGACATTTATTTTGCCGTGTAGTGGTGGTGAGATAATCCACTACTTCTTGTCATCCTTGTCATCACGTAAGAGGCGACGAACAGAAATTAAACAGGAGATGGGCAGAAGCGTGTTTTTGATAGCAACTAAAGTAATCAATAATCTTCGTTCATCGGAGACTCTTGTTCTCTTTATACCCCTTCACCGTTCGAGTTTCATATCTTCATCGTTTGCTCTCCAAGCTGCGCGCCTATGGAATGACCTGCCTGAAAAATTAAGACAACCTACCTGCAAACAATCATTTAAGAAAAACATTCGAGATCATTTTCTAAAATTGCTTTACAACTGCTAATGTTCCGTCATCATTAGTATATTACGTATCTTTATGTATTGTATTATATTATATTTTCTTATAATATATAAATTTATGTACTTGTGTATATTGATATATGTATATATGTATGTATGTATGTATGTATATATGTATATGTATGTATAATATGTATTTGTATATTTCTTTGTAACCGCCTTCGTAGTTATATCACTGCCTTAAGGTTGACTGGCAGAGAATGCTTTTAGTATTAAGTCCGTCTTTTGTTCCTTCACTTAATTTGTAAGGTTCAATAAAGTTTAAATAAATAAATAAAACTGCGGTTGATAACCCGCTTGTTAAGCGTGGCAACTATGTCAAATATCTTTCTATATGAGGCAATCTATGGGAGGCAGTGGACTTTGATAGACTGTAATGATGATGATGAGAGGAAATTTAAAAAACGTCCAGTTTCTTTATATCTTAGCTATGAGCCGTTAGAGCTTGAGGAGTTATTTTCTTTATTCACAAAAAGAAAATAACTCCAACTACCTATTATCTAAGCAAGCAAGCGCTAGCAATATTTTACAACCAGGTAAGACCTAAATACTTTTCAAGGGTCAACTTCATGTTTTGTGCTTGTACAATTTAGTTCTAAGTCCATTCTAAAGTCCTTTCTAAGGTACTTTCTAAGTTTGCATAACAACCGATATATTAAACTTATTTGTTTAGTATTAAGAAAAGTTTATATTAAACAAATAAATTCGCAAAAATATTTTATTTTAACGTCGAATCTTTTATTCCAGTTTTGTCGTCGTTCCATGAATTCGTGTAGGCGTTGATATTAAACGTCACATTTCTATTACAATGTTCAGAGGCAATTAAATTTCGACAGTGTCGTTATGAGTAGCTTTAATAAAAGCTGTTAGTCAAGTCAACTTGGCAGTGCAGCCGGTAAAACTCACTGCCTAATCCATCACAATGACATGTACTAAGATGTATTGCTGATAGGTTTATGTCGTTTATGCCACCACATATACAATAAATTCCAAATTTTATTTTTATATTGTATCAAAATATTGTTATTAAACAATTGTTTTAAAAACGCTTCTTGTTAAAAGGCTTCTTCGTGGTAGAAGGCATGAAACCTGCTGACTACATTTGAGCCCGGAGCGGTACTGAGATGATCCGAGAGAGATATAACTTTTATATTGATAAAGAATCCTACTCCTGCATCTTTTATCCTTCTCTCTTTTCTGTTGTAGGCAGCTGTATTCAGTTTTTATTCAATTTCATTCTTCGCTTTTCACTTTCATTCTACCAACGTTGCTTCAAATATCTGTCCTTTAATTTATTCTTATAATAGTGCTACTACATTTACTACATTTATTCAAAAAAAGTAGTCGTATTACTTAAACAAAACATAGACTAATTACTATGGTAATCAAGTAGCAACCAGTAGCACGTGATTACGAGTAGCAGGTCGAATCTGGAGCTGACGCTTTACAAAAAAACTTGTGACGTTCCATATTGTGCTCGTGTGCATACTGAAAATCAATTATTCAAGTGCGATAATGATGCTCTAAGGGGTGTTAAGCAAACCATTTTATGTCCTCTATCATGTAACGAGACAATTCTGGTTTGGTACGCGATACTATCAAGTTTCACGCTTATATTTTATAATATTACAGTTTTATTATGTAGTGTCGGTGTAAGAATATTTACTATCCCACATCGTCATGTGGATGTCGTAAGAAGCGACAGAGGGAATGAAAACAGGAGATGGGCGGCAGCGGCTTCCTTATAACAACTATAAAATAAGAAATTGCGCTTGCCGTGTGCTTGAATAAACGAATGAATTAAATTTATAATATTATGTTTATAAAATATGTATAAGTTATTACATTTACGTGCCCAAAGGCACTGAAATTCATTATCTTGCGTACTAAAAACTGCGGTCCGGTTTCCAACACTATTGTCGCTAGATTATTTAGTGCGACGGCTCTATAAGAAAACAGGTGATGTTCACGAGATTATCCTACGAGAGTTGCAACGACGCTGCGGCGGCCTATCTCTGATTCTGCGCTTGTAGATTTTAATGTAGATTCTAATAACGGCCGAGTAAAGCGACGTAAACAACGTCGCGTAGACGATAGGGATCTTACGACGCGAGTCCGGCGCGAATTCGATCCGCGGAGTATTGTCACCGTGGTGGCAGCTAACGGTCCCCCACAGGCGACCGGTTCCGCGGAACCCTGACACAGATATCGTGTCTCTGTTTGTTGTATTGGGGAAAGCTACCGGGCTAATTCGGACGCCCTGATATACTGGATCTCGAGCTGTCAAACGGAGGAATTGACGTCGGAAATGTCCGACTGACTATTTCATACGAAATGGATTGCAGGTATCGATTTTAATGTTGATTGGTCGCTCCGTTTGTTGGAAACTGGAAGACGAAGACTTGAATTGCGAGGAGTTGTTAAACTTTTCATCGATGAAGATTAGAGGTATAAGCATTTCATATTTAACGAAGGGTTTAACAGATCTCACAATACAGACTTTAAGATAGTGTTACTATGAAAAAGAAATCGAGTTCTAACAGACATCTAATATTGCTATTTATACAATATTGAATATATCGATGTATATTTTTAGAGGCTGGCGACTGTAGCATCTATTCTTTCTGATAAGAAAGAGTTATACGAATATACATCCTTAGGGGTGAAAAAATTGAGAATAAAGGTGGTGGAGTTTTCTCATCAAGTTATATTTATTTATATGAGACCAATTTTGAAGCAGAACCCATTAACTATCTTTAGAAAGATTAAAATCGGTTGACAAAAATTTCGAATAGAGAAACTACTGCTCTTTTTAACCGACTTCAAAAAGGAGAGATACTCAATTCGACTGTATTTTTTTATGTGTGTTACCTCATAACTGTTTTCTAAGTGAAACGATATTGATGACTCTTTTTTTATTTGAAACCTGGTTCTCATGTGGTCCCATATATTATTTGTTTGTTTAATATCAAGGTCTGACCAGTAGTTTTTGAGTTATCCTTAATAATGCGTATTTATTTATATTGAAGTCGGTTGTACAAAATTTTTAATTTTACCACTTGTTTTTAAGTCGATTAAGTTGTGTTTTTAAACACTTACCGCCTTATTACAAAAAGTAATTTATATTTAGTCTTATGTTTAAATTAGTTTGTTTCAATCTTAGAGTAATACCATACACATGGTTCCAAAAACAAGCCTGTAAAAGTTTGCGAACCTTGGAGTAAGAACAATGCGAACTAAAATCATTTATAACATTACCCCCCAAAAAAAATCCATAATGTTAAGTATGGATTTTGACAGCAATTGTTAAATTTCGCTAAGACTGACTAAGACTGTGACGCCGCGTCTAAAGGACTTCTTTAATTAGAAAGACTCTTTTTAAACCAAAGCATTAACCGAAGACTATTAATAAACCACATAAGACAGAACGCCGTTTCTACTGATGCAAAGTAAATATTTTGTAAGTCGGTAGCTCTCGCCTCTAGAGCATTTTCGCAAGTTGTGTACGTGAGTGTAGCATTGTGGCCATTTCAATGCCCTGTTTCCCAAGCGCCAATCCTCATTAAAACGGTGAGTCTCGAGGGCAATAGACCTTTTATATTCGCATTAGCTGGCGACAGACGGACAGATGTGTCGTTGTCCTGCGAGCTGGGCAACGAGATCGGTCAAGTTGACAGCATCAGAGGTTAATATGATTTAAGACCTATTTATTACCGTCTGGTTATGCTCTAAATAAAGATGGTATTGTTTGAAAATGGTTTTCAAATAATTTTATTGTATATCTTTTCCTTTTTAAGAATATATTGAGTTTTAATTTTCTTATATGTGAATAAAATTAAGGTGACGAAAAAGTGACAGCTTGTTCAATTGAAATACGTTAGAATATTAGAGGCAAGAACATTAAGCTAAGATACGCGTTAAAGTTTAAAAAGTTACAGCTCATATACGTCCCACTGTTGGGCACAGGCCTACTCCCATTTCTTAGGGTAAGGAAGTATTCACCGCGTTGTCCCAATTCGTGTTGGTGGACTTCACATAATATCTTCGATTATTTTTCCTCAGACATGCAGGTTTCTAATGATGTCTTTCTTCACCGTCGAGCACGTAGTAGCAGCACTTCAAATTGTAACTAACAATTTGGGCTGCTCGCGTTCTGTGAAATTTACGGCGAGTACTTCCTAGAGCCTCTGAGCTTTCTTGAGCTACCATGATAGATATTCGAGATGCAAGATACGCGTACAAAAATACAATTGTGTGTTAATGACGGCTTCGTGGCGCAGTGGCTTAGCAATGAGTTGCAGCGCTAAGGGCCGCGGGTTCGAATCCCGCACGGAACAAGTATTTGTATGATATATTTGTATGACCTACAAATAATTGTTCTGGGTCTGGATGTTTGTCCTTGTGAAATCTATGTTTGTAAACTGCCCCCGCGATACAGGAGAAAATCCTAGTGTGGAGGTAACGCTTTTTAAGAAAGCAATAAATAAAGCAATAAAGAAACTTGGTGTTACCTGAATAAGGATAAATAAGTTCAACAATCATTTATCTTTCTGACAATGTGCTTTTTATGTTATTTTTATGTTCAATATGATTGTTGGATACGATTTCATGCGACAAAACGTTGGAATCTTGATTTTTAGCCGCTAGTAGAACATACCTACGCGCTTTGCGCTTAAGGCATGCAATAAAACAAAAAAACAAACTTGAGCTATGAACCTATTCCATGAAAAAAAAACTAAATTAGAATTATGATTGGCTTTAAAAATATAATGTGTAAATGTCATGTTTCATCGGACGACAGGCGATCACAGTTCCAAACACAAGCAAACATTTGACACTTTAAGGCGAAATATACGGCTATGTACAGGTTATGTACGGTGCACCCTGTACAGATTGAAGGGCGAGAGTCTGATATCCGAGAGATGGTGAAGGATCCATCCCCAAATAATGCCGAACCCTTTATTGGTCCCTTTGCTCTCACCAATTTGTTTGGCAAGTGTAGTTGTTATGGGCTACTTTCTACAAGAAATGCGCGCTTGATGGCATATATACTTGAAAAAGCTAATGCCTAATGGTAACGATGCTTTTAAACAAACATCTCCCTCCTGTCTGTGACATTTTCCGGGCCGACAGTAGCCTGATGGTTATAATAGTTAAAGGTATGGACTACGAAACTACTGAGTGGTTATGGTGAGTATTAGTAGTGATAATTGCACTGCTAGTATTTATTTTTTTTTAAATCAGAATGTATTAGGCCGTCCACACGTGGCATTTTTATTCAGTGACATAATACAATTTTGATTATGTGTGTATATATTGCATAACAATCAATTTCACATCATAAAGTGTCATGAGCTAGCTTGTTTTTATTTCTCGATTAAACTACATTTCTCGCATTTAAAAGCATTACTATGACTTGTTTTGAACTGACACTTTCATATAATATTAACAATCCGGTCAAACGCGAATCATTTTTCCAGTCGACTTAATAAGTTTAGACGGCGGGACGGTTGCGAATCAAGATCGATCGTGCGAAACTTGTCTGTGGTGTTGTATGACTTGATGTAATGTGCCGGGTCGACGGCCGTTGGTGACACATCAATACAACTGTTACTCGGAAATACTTTATTATTTTCGTTATACAATACTTTCGTAATCGCCTTATCGTCGCGTCTGATGTATATTTTACTGCGGCAAGTGTACGTGAGGGCTGGTAATAGCTAAATTGGAAAAAAATATGTCGAAGTTATTTTGCGTTTTTAAAAAAAAATTGAATAAAGGTGACAAGCGAACTCAGTCTACCTGATAGTAAGCAGATGCTGTGTCCATAGATACCTTCTATCCTCGATTAAGAATCAAAATGCAGATGCGTTGTAACCCCTGAGATGAATGATTCCTTTCCAGTAAAAGGGGTTTCTCTGCATCAACAAACGAAACGAGCCGACCTCTTTCGTGCTACAACTATAATATAGCTGAAGCACGCCTCTACCATACACATATAATATACGTACATATTATAGAACACGTAATAATCAAAATAAAATGCGTTCTCACCTCTGAGGACTAAGATGGAATGCCTCACAACCTGTAATTAGACTGGCTTTCTTATATCCTTCACACCGGAACACAGCAGGTTGGCACTTCTGTTTGGCGGCAGATATAAGTGGTTCTGGTGGTACTTACTCAGAAGGACTCCTAGACAGACAAAGAGATTTTTTTTTATCTTAACTCAATTTTTTTTTAAGTAAAGACCAATTTATAATAAGTTCTAAAACGCAAGAAAAAATACACTTTACTTTCTGTATAAAAAAAGTGTGAGAAGTCGTTTAATTTTTTTCTTTAAATTAAAAAAGTTTTCGGTTAAGAACGGAATATTCAAATTCAAATCATTTGCTCTTCCATTTCAAAGATTTTTTCATAGCGAACGATCTAAGGCCAATAAGAAATTAATATTAAAAAACTGAAGGTAGCCGGGCTAGCTATGACATCGGGACGTCAAACACCTCAGTCCCCCGTGAGGGTGCTGTAAAGCACCCGAAACGTCGGGAATTAAAAAGTTAAATTAAACGCGATAGAATCCGTAAAAATTAATTTCTCTTCGAAATTATAACCGCATTTTGTTGTTTTGTTGTGTCATTTGATTCTAAAAACATTTTGGTTTATCAGCTGAATTTACTTTTATCAGTGTTATTTATTTCTTTAGATATATTGATTTATGTTAATGTTCAAAATGTTATCTGTTGCTCTTACATTTTTTTTGTTGCAGGCCAGCCGAAAGATATCGAAATGCGGATATCTGTTCGTGGCACCGGGCTGGGACTTCTCCAATCCGCTCTACAGAACAAAGGTAAACGAGTTAACGAAGTAATCAAGAGCTTTGCAGCATAATGGGCCAAAATATGGTGGTAATAGACCGTTTAGAACAAAATATGGTGGTAGGATTGTCTTCTATCTCGGGCCCTTGTGTGTCGTAAGAATCAAATAGGAATAATGCCTAGTTCTTAAGTCCTTCGACAGATAGACGGCTCCGTGGCGCAGTGGCTTAGTATTGAGTTGCTCCGGGTCTGGATGTTTGTCCTTCTGCAATTTATATATGTAAACTGCCTCCACAATACAGAATAAAATCCTATTGTGGGGTAACGTTTATGTAGAAAGAAAAAGAAGAAAAAGAAAAAGAAGAAGGCAAGTGTGAATAGGATTTATATATTTATTATTATTAGATATTCCAAGCCTTTGTTTAGTTTTATTCATTTTTTATAATAAAAATAATTTATTGATTCGTTTGCGAAGATTGTATTTAAAATGAAATAACAAAAAGTAAACAAAAAGTATCCGGTTGTTGTTCCAAGTCGACATTAGTTTTATTTTACATATTCAAATTCCGCGAGGTCGCAATGAAGCAAATCAATCGTTTTTTTTTTACAAGTTTAAAATACGTTAGACCCTTCAAATGTGTTTCGAGGAAAACTCATATTTATTATCGTCATGATGCTAAGAGCATTGATTGTTTCACGATTGTAACTTTATACATTTTAGTTTATCAATTCGGAAATCACGAATTTTTAGCGATGCAATAAAAGGTGCAAAGGTGGCGATGAGGGCTTTGTTATACTCCTAAAATAACTTTCGTAAGTAACATTTACACAATCCGGCTGAATGATATTATTTATCCTGTATAAATAATATCATTCAGCCGGATTGTGGAAAGATAATGGGTAGTAGAAGGGTAAAAAAATACACAGCCTACGTAACGTTGTAGAGCTACGCTCCAGCTATATCGTGACTGCAGCACAGAGTAAGGGTCGGTTTCTTTACTCATGTGGTTGCAGCACGTTTAATCGGCTTTAACGGGGAAGGACCACGCTCTCATCAGCTATAAATACCAGTAACGAGCTTGTTTTCGAAACAATTTTATACGCTGGTATTTTGTGTGAGTGTGGAACCCAATCGCTCGTGACCATGAACACGGTCTGAAGCTATCGCGATAGCACTTCAATGGGTAACAGTCCACCCTAACCTACCCTTTGTCCTCACAACGGAGGTATATCCACGAGGGCTTGGCCACATTTAAAAGAAGGGGAGTATAGGGGATGTGAAAACTTCTTCCAAAACCAAGGCTTCGCTAATCGACTCTCTATGAAGGAAATTAATAAAAAACAAATGCAGAAAGCGGTGCTCCACCATACCGCCCGTTCGTCTGCCGTTTTCTTCCTTTGCCCCCTAACCTAAAGGCCCAGCGTTTGGTCTCCATTGCCTAGGTTGCGGCTGATTGGATTTTATTTATTTATTTAATTATATTTTATTTTATGCATTATAATTATTTGGTATTTAGTTTATGTTATATTATTGTATCTTAATTATGTTTATAGCTTATTGTTACGTATTTTCATAAGTATTTAAGTATGCTAATCAGAAGTGAACACTAGAAATGCCCCAATAGTAACATTGATATAAACATAAATTACGCCCGAATATTATACAATCGTTAACTGGCCTACGTGCACTATAGCTACCTACGCACACACACTTATCAATATCCCATACAGAAAAAGAAAACAACAGAAATAAGACACTCTGATCGCAATTTAGTACTATAATTTGTGTTCTACCTCGATTCCACAGTAACTGATTTCGAAAATATTTTTCAGTATTTACAAATATTATCTAATATTATGAAAATATTGGTTTTTGATAATGAAAGACTAGTTGTTTTACACGTGACTTTTATCTTTGCCTGAGTGATGGTACAATTATGAAATAAGCAGAAAGGCATTTGAATGACAATTTAATGAATTTTGATTTATGATTGTTTTTTCGAGAGGAACATATTATGTTTGTACGAGCTGTCAGACATTATCACGCCGAGCGCAAATAAATGGTAACGCGTAAGTTAGACGTAGATGTAGTTTTTGTGGTATCTCCCTATTATTACAACTTGAATTCACCAATGAATTTAAAAGAACTTGCATTAAATCACTAAATAAAAAATATACTTTATTGTTAATTTTATTTATAACAAAGTTTTCCTTTCACTTAACTTTTATAGCCTTTCATGTTAACTGCGTTGTTTAAATTTATGCTACCTCAGGTTTTTGAATAACTTTGAATAATTACATAGATTTTAAGGTCGCCTCCATTAAATTTAATGTTAATTATCATTTTCATTGAAGGTTATATTATTCGCATCAATTTTTATTGAACAGGGATTCGTGCAGATGGATTGAATACGTAGAATCATATGCTGCTAGAGTAACTACTAAAATAAAACTATTAGCAACCTAATTAAAATGTAGTAATTTGTTTTATATATTCAAGTACATCGACGATTGTTGCGATAATGCAGCTTGGTCACTAATTACACAATCCATTAAAGATATACATACAACACATGCTTCCATTTACTAAACAGTAGCCTAGTAATTCTAAAGATATAAAATGCAATAAAGAAAACAACAGAATAATATGTGTTTAAAAACAATAACTTACACCTAGTTAATTAAATAATGTATCGTTTACTGAGGCCTAAAACTTGACTAGAGACATAACAGGTGCCTCCAGGTGACCCACTGCGCTTATTATATAGTTGGGAAATCCTGGAGACCGTAGAATTGTACTAATAATTTGTTTTGTCTATAGAAGTTGCGGGTAAAGCTAGTTTTAAAATATATTATTTTCAAAGTCCATAAAATTAGTGATATAATTATTTATTTAAAACATTTTTTTTTATTAAGCGATACAGGACAGTATATAAAAGATTTTATCGCAAAGGGGCTTTAATTTCATTACTTGGAAGTAATTTCGGAGCTGGAGTGCATTCAAGCAATCAATTATACATTGGCAATTTATCGCTTCTACCTTCATGGTGATTTCAAGGAGCGCGTGAAAATTGCATCGCAGCGTACTTAGCCCAACGTTGGAAGATTCAATTTGAAGAGCATTTAAAAATAAATCATGCAATTCAGATTCAAGGGAATAATTAATTTTAATCAACTGAAGTGTCAGACGCAATGAGAAATAACAGCAGTGAGTAATTAGATTAAACTGTCACTTCGATTCGAGGTTTAAACGTGCCAATGAATAATTTGTTAACGCATCACCGTTAACTCTGCGTAGTTTTAAAGTTTATTGCTTTTGGTTTGATGAAGCTGACCGATTTCGACTGCTACTTTCTATGGTAATTGCCAATGGCCGTCATATATTGTTGAACTGTAAATGTCCGAGCATTTAAAGGGTTTTATATCTATAAATATGTATGTATTAATGAGGATTTAAGTAAAATGAGCCGTGCAGTGGCGATGTAAGAATATCCACTACCCCATATTGTCCCATGGGTATCGTAAGAGGCAACTGATAGAAACTGAAGCAGATGGCCAGCAGCATCTCTCTGATAAAAACTCAAAATTATCACGCGCGTGACAACTATTGCGTAATTAATCCATTATATTAGATTATAGATGTTCCATTATATTTATAGATTATTAATTATAGTTGAATCCATTATATTAGAGATGTTAAAATTAATTAGCTAAGATACGCGTAAAAAATAAAGTGTTATCTAATAATAGTCCCGTAGACCTAAGCCTTCCGTTTTTGTAATAATTGGATCAAAAGTGATGACATGTTGACATGCTGTGTTAAATAATGATACACGTCAAATACTGATATATATAAATAAATAGTGTTTTGGTGCTCATTTAAAATAACTTACGAAAGTACGGGTAACTTCAGCATTTACAAATAATTTGAAACTTAACTGAACACTAAACTTATTTCCGTCGCCAGATGGTAGTGCTTGCACTGTTGTGTTTCGGTCTGAAGGGTAGAGAACCAGTATAATTACAGGCTGCATTCCATCTTAGTCCTCAGAGGTGACAGCAGATATGTAGCCTTCCTTCTTTAAAGTTGGCTGCAGATGTACATGGATTGCAGGAGCCACTTACGATCAGGTGGGCTGCGTTTGCCTCTTCAGTTTTATAGAAAAACCATAATCATAATAGCATCTTATATTATTTTCATTTAAATTTTTATGATGAAATTAGAAAAATCATCACTGTGAGAAGAAAGAGGGAGCAAAGAGAGCGACACGAAGTAAGTGATATATTTTTTTTAAATATTAGTAATGCTATTAATAAACATTACTAATATTCCCTTTAACCACTTCTGGTAAGCTTAAAATGCTTGTTCTTACACAAGTGGTTCACGACAGTAGTCGAATGGCGGATTCGAACCCACGACCTTTCGAGTTCGCGGTCCGCGCCCTGCCATTAGGCTACTGACGCTTCTAAATAATATGTATAAAAATATATACATATATAATATTTTTATACATATTATTTAGATAATACATATTATTAGATATACATATTATTTAGATATATATAATATATAATATATACATACACAATAATAATTTTCTTTAAGTAAGAAATTTAAGAAATCTGCAAATAAAACAACCTAAGCCTAATCTAGTCCATTGTCACTAATTATTTTTTATCTTCAGATCCATTAAACAGCACTTAAACCCAAGTGCCTCTCGTGATAAACCTTTAAAGAAATATTATTATTATAATAAAAATGCAAAGGCTCGAATGAGGTTTGAATTGGGAATAAATATCAGATCGTGATAAGCGGCAGGGGGCGCGACCGGCGCCCAAATGTGCCAAAAAAACTGCGGGCGGGACTCGAGGCGCGAATACCTTTCCAAGTATTATTAATCTTGGACGCGAATCAGATTTTTCGTTATCAATTTATTTGTCATGGAAACGGAAAGGTACGACATTTTCTGTTCTCTTTTGTGTATATAAAATAATAAATAATAAAGTGCTTATTGTTGTTCAGTAATTTTTTTTTGGCATATTTTTTGGACGACCGAAACTAACTCTGAGTCAAGTCGTATTTAATTAAATGTAGTATTTTTAAAGTGAAAACTACTTTAGAATCGTTGTAATTTGAAACTCAACATATATATCTATAGAATTTAGCCTGCGAGAGAATGAGATAGAATGCAGTATACAGTGTTTCCTGTTATGTATGGATATAATGCATGTGATCTATGTAAGGATTAAGAACGAAATTTGTTGATTAGAAAATATTTAAGTACATACTGTTATTTAACGTTAGTATTCTGAGCGAGCGTGATCCTTCCCCGGTCAAGCCGATTCATTCGTTCTACAACCCTAATATAACTGCAGCGTGATTTTCCTAGCGAATCAAGATAGATTCAATGAGTCCATTAAACACCTCCAGCTTTACGTCTGTGGTCGCACAAAGCATCAGGAGAATGAATGCAGGTAAACATTTCCTGACTTTCTAGCGGCTGTCGTCACCGCAAGTTCGATGCCAAGTAGTGCGTGGTTCGCGCACGACTGCCCGCGGCGAGGTTTCTACTTTTTACCCATTAACTGCGCTGAAACATGTATTTGGTTACATTGCATATAGGGCAAGTTAATGTATATTTCATTGCTGGCATCAGAAACGTCCACCATTTCTTAAATAAACTGAAGTGACAAACGAATTTATAGTCCACCTGTAAGTGACTACTACAGTCAATGGACACCTGCGGCCAACTTCTACCAAAGAAAGCTACTGACACGATGTAACCTCTAAAATCTAAGATGGAATGCGTCACAGCCATGAGGGCATCCACGACTTTTTCTGCCACCAGGGCGGCGCCACTAGGAAGTGAGGTATAATATTTGACAGATTTCATAGCGGGGAAGTTAATTTGTTCGGAAAATGTAAAGGTTATTGTTTCTTTCTGTACTATTAGCTATATTTTATATTAATGACATTAAAAATAAATAAACCAAACCACAGATATTAACGAAAGTTGAAAAATTTAAAAAAAAGTTAAAAATGTGCAAAAAATGAAAGAGCAAAACCACTGACGCATTGTTTTGTGTATTAATATAAAACTCTAGAAACTGATAAACTTTTATTAAAAAACAACTTCTCAATTAAATTACATTGTGTAAGAATAAACTTTACCGCAGTGTCAACTAGCGACATCTGGTGAGCAGAAAATTATTAGCCGTCATTATACTGGCTCTCTATACACTTCAGACCGGAACACAGCAGTACATGTATAATAACAGTTATTTGGCGGCAGAAATAGTTAAGAACGTGGGACCTACCCAGACGAGAAGAGAAGAAAAGAGTTCCTACTACGTAATAAATTTGTCAGCAGAAGATGGGCTTATCAAGCACTGTTGTGCTTATCTTGCACTTATTTTTTATCGCTTCTTTTCATCGGATTTTGGCACAACAACTGCATAACCTAATACATCATCAAGCGGGAATGTCAATAGACTGGCCAAATAGCTCGAAGGACCGACCATCGTTGTGGAGGAGAGGTTTCGAGTGGTAGCCTCGTCCCGGAGTGCGGCGACCTCCCGGCTAGGTCGAGTGACGGTCAGATATGTCCAAATCGTAGGGTCGTCGCGAAACATCAAATCAATTTGGGTAGACAAGTTGCCAACTTAATTATCTCTCAGTTTTGATGGCAAATATTCGTATAACTTCAAAGTTGAAGGTGTTTAACCATATAATTTTATTAATCGATCTGTTGTGTTTATTGTCGTTAGTTCATTTTAAGCAGCTTTGACAAGTTACTTCACCGTGTAGTGGCGGTGTAAGAACATCCACTACCCTACCCCATATCGTTTCGTGAGAGGTGTAGTGTGACAGAGGGAAAAAACGGTAAGTGAGCAACAGCGTCTTCCTAATAACAACTAAATAATAAAACTTCTGCAGTTGTCAACCCGCCTGCCAAGTGTGACAACTATGGCAAATATCTCCCTATAAGGGGAGATATTCAGGAGCGGACATTTTATATATAACGGTTGATAAGTTACTATTTAAAAACTGTGTTTATGTATCGTTCCATAAACGATCTCTTTTTTTTATTGACGCGGTATTAATTGAGAGTGAACTATCTGTTTTTTTTTGTACACACTCCGAAACAATGCATCATAAACGGTGTGTGATAAGCGAAGTGCGCCGGAGCCTTTTAATTCCCACGTTATTTTTTTACTAGCCTGTACGAATCAACTTCACTACAACCGGCATCTGTTCTACTAAGTGAATTTTAATAGCCGACTCCTTTATTACGCATCTTGAGGTTTTTGCTGTAATTTACTGGTTATGTGTGTTGTCTAAGAATTTTCCACTCGAACTATTACGTCACAATATTACACTCTAATTATGCCTGTTTATATGTTATTTTTATATATTTAGTAGGCATTAATTATAAGAGTAACCGTGTACTAGAGTATTCACTACCACATATCTTTCCGTAAGTGTCTTAAAAGGCGGCTTATCAAAACAAACTAAAAAGGCAGCAACGTCTTCCTAATAATATCTAAAAGTAAGAACTGCGGTTGCCCACTAGTCTGCCAAGCGTGGTAACTATGGCAAATATCCCTTCTATGAGGCCATTTATTGGAAGGCCTATGTTAAGCAATTGACTTTTGGTAGGCTGTAACTGCATTTATAGGAGTTTGTAGTTCCACAGTACACAACAACCCGGGTCGGATCCCGCCGGTACCAACGAAATTGTCAGTTGCAATTTTAAATAATTTACCGTATGCTCGGCAATTAAAGAAAATATCGTGAGGAAACTTGCATTTCCTAGGAATAACAACTTTTCGAAGACTTGTGATATAAGCTAACACGCGCTGGAGCAGTGCGGCGGAATATTGCTCCATAATTCTTACTAGACTAAATTCGAGGAGGCCCTTGCCCAGCAATGTATATTATAGGCTTTTACTTTTATTTACAGGACATTATTATTTTTTCTTCGGTAATCAGTTAGCTGTGAAATATAGGGTTTATTCCATTGTAGGGATAAACATTCGTAACCATGTTTAGTAAACGGACTTTCAACAATAGCACATTTTGTAATATACAAGTTGTACTAGTAGGTATGTACTGCTATTTAGAATGAGGAAAGAATCTCGAGTTGCAACTTGGTAACGGCAAGTGCAGTACGGTGAATAACAATCTGGTAGAAAAATGCAGGAAATCGATGCACCTAGGTGGCTTTTGACCCAGTTTTGTGTCTATAGGATATGAGTTCAGTATTGCACTTGTGACTATAATAATGATAAAAGGTATTTTATTAGATGTAGCATTATTTTAAGCTCATATGAATGTCAGAAACTACCACCGGTTAGAAAATGATATCTCCCTGCAGAGAAGAACCTGATGATGACTACGATATTCAGTATCGAAATGATTTTACGATGGGAAAGAATACGCAGTACTTGTTGAAAAACAAAAACATAAAGACGACATTGTAAGATGCTCCTATCACCATCATTTTGTAAAAAAAGTATAGTTTTTTATTTAACTAAAAATAACTTGAGAGCGCCTCGCCTAAACATAAAAGTTTATTAAGCCATTATTGACAATGTTAAATGCGTATACAAAGATAATTCTTTTTCTTTCGATAAGAACGAGTCTTTTTACTTTTTTAATTTTTGCCTTAAGTTTTTTTTTAATGATAGATAGACGTTCAATGGATAACAAGACGCCTCAAGATAATGAATAAATTAGACGTTTACTCCTGACAGGAATTTAATTAAAACGTCATATTCTGAGTTTAAATCTTTAAACGCTCGGGTTTTTTTCATTTTCGATGTGATTAATTTTAATAACGCCAGTGTTAACTAACTATATGTATGTGTATTGCCATGGTGATATGTAATATTTTTATCGAGTATGTGATAATAAAATAAAAACAATTCGTATAGGTACTTTAGGAAGGTGGACAGATCGAGTTTGCTTTGGGCACAGATATGCTCTATTTTTTTTTTTTTAAATATAATATACCTTTTATCGAAAATGACCTTTAAAAATGATATAAAAGAATATACCTATAGAGTTTCTTTTACTGTTTCTTCTTAGGACCGATTGACTTCCCTTTGAAACTTTAGTAGATAAAAATGACTTATCAACAGACGAAAATTTAACTTCTTATCTCAAAGAAATAAAGATAATAGGGAAAAAATTATTTCAAGGAAGCCATAAAAGAAGAGTAATAAGAGGAAATTTTTTCGCTTATTTTTCAGTTAGTAACCCTATTTATCTCTTCTATTTATTTACTTGTATCAGTATCGCGTCTGGTCAAAATTTGAAGCGATTTATATGTAAAATTAATGTGTGTTTGTGTGTGTGTGTTCACATTATTTGACCTGCCTTAACAGCAACATACACACATGATTTGTTTTTGTGCACATCTATGGCGGATATAATTATCACACCCCTCCTTCTATAATAAGTATTTAAAAAAACGTACGACAATTAACTATGTTCACGTATTATTCCTCTTAAGTAAATTTTTATTATTTTGTAGGTTAATATGCTGACCTTTTCGAAATACTGCCAAGCAGCGCCGTCTGACCGTAATGACCCGATGTTATTAAAATAATTCGTTGACACTATAGAATCGTGCGTCACGGTTTTTTTTTTTGCTCCATTTCGCGAGTTCGGTACTCAGTCCCGTGTCAATGAGACGTTGCTAAATCAAATTGCAGCCGCATTTCGCTTACGTTACGAATCGTTGTTATGTTTTGAAGGTAGGTAAGTATATTGCGAAATCGTTTCATCGGAACTGAACTGTCGCATTTACGTTAGATTGTTTTGTACATAATGTCTTTAATTGGAGCCACGATAGGATCTTAGATTTGATATTTTCATTGTATATTACAAATGTCTGTTTTGTTTAATTTATGTAATATGAAGAAAAAAAAATTTATGCGTTTTTTAAATAAATTTTTAAATTCCGATGTTTCGACCGTTTCCACTGAATCGGTCAATATATTTAAGCTTTTGTTTTAAATAAAATTGAAGTGATAAAGCAACCCACAGTCACATGCAACTACATATAAACAAAGAAGGCTACCGTTGCGTTTTTACCTCTGAGGACTAAGACAGAACGCCTCACGGCCTGTAATCATGCTGGCTCTCTATACCCTTCAGACCCAAACGAAACGGTACACGCACTGCTTTTTTCATAATAAATAAGTGTAACAAACGGGCACACAGTCCAATTGATGGTAAGTGTGTGGTCCATAGACATCTAAATGTATCCTCTATTAAGAATCACCCTTGAGGATGAAATGCCTCGGTTCCAGTAAAAAGGGTCTCCGGTTCTCAACGCTCACCACACAGAACAAAGCATCATTAAACTGCTATTTTTCGCCGGTATTATGTGAGAGCGTGGTCTTACCCCGGTCGAGCCGACCCATTCGTGCTGCAACCAAAATATAGCTGCAGCTAGGCTACCAACTACCTCTGCTTTACAGCAGAAAAACCTACCCAGGTGGACTTATAGGCAGAAAGGAAATCCCACCACCTATTAATGTGATATTTACTATGTATATACCTATGGAGTTCCTAGTACAGATACAGAATGCACTGCCGTGCCGGCGGGGATCTAACCCGGGTTGCTCGCGTATTGTGATATTTACAGCGAGCACTAAGCCCCTGAGCTACCACGGCTCTTTGTACTGTATGATAATTTAATTATTCAAGTGAAGCTAAATGTCAAAAATACAATTCTTAAGAAAAAAATAGCTTATGAGTCAAAAATACCAACCTTAAACAAGCTTAGGGTACTTAAGAACGACATGCTTCCTATCTTAAAATATTCAATGTACCTAATCAGTGTAATTGCTGATAGGATCTAAGTTCCCATAGCGCGCCGGCCTCGCCGCCGGCAGCATGGAGTCACGAGTGGGGTTATGATATTAAAATATGCTTATTTTCCAACTCCTGCGCATTGAGCAACTTAGGGTGTGGTGGTCTCTGCGCAAACCTATGCATGTCCGTAGTACAAATACAGCGACACGATGCCGAAGCTTTTATATGGAATCGATTTCTATATTTATGGGGTTAAAGCGGATTAGGAAATTGAACAAGAGGATACTAGTAACACTTTTGCCATTACTAATATTTCTTTTAACGACTGTAACTAAGCGTAAAATGCTTGTTAGGAGTTAGGAGTGGTTCATGACAGAAGTCGAATGGCGGAGCGAACCCTCGACTTTCCGAGTTTGCATTCCGTAACCTACATCATCACGGTGGCGGCGTAACAGAATTCACTACCCCATATCATCCCGTGGGTGTCGTAAAAGGCAGCAGAGGGAAACTGAAATAGGAGATGAGCCACAGCATCCTTCTGGTAATACGAGTTACTAGAAATAATAAAAAATTTCGGTTACCAACCCGACTGCCATACGTGTTCAATATAGCAAATACTCCCTATGAGGCAATCTATGGAGGAGACAAATGTTAATCAGTGAACTTTAATAGGCTATTATGATGATAATGATGGTGGTGACCCACAGCCATTAAACTACTGTCGCTTGAACAACTAGTATAGAACAATAGCATAGGCGAAAGTAAATACTCTATACTAAATAAGAATGCAATGTCTTTGACATGTATAAAGAAAGGAAAGGGAGCGAGCAGTGAAAAGAACGTATGTTGGATGACCAAACAAAAAGTGACTATTCTTAGCCAGTGCTTCACTTCTATCCCATCTGATTGTAAGTGGTAAAACAGCCGAAGATTGTAAAGCGCACACAAACTTATTAGAACTTTAAACTTTAAATCAGGTGGGAAACAGTTGCAAATTAAAAAGACGTGTAAAATTTTCTGTTCGCGAAAACTCTTAATATAGTACAGCTGTAAGTAGGTTAAAGCTTTATATTTGTAGGTTATTTTGTGGGGCGTTGTGAAGCAACTGCGTCGGTGCAAGTTTTACGCCTTTGGTATTTATTTATGAGGGACTGTTCTGAATCATTGATCTCTAGGTAGTCTATTTTATAACTCCCGCTTCCAATACGCTTTAATCGATATTAAATTTGAACTATGTTTCAATGTTTGAAACTCTCGTTATTTTGTTTTATAACATTTTGTCTAGTTCGAATTTGGAAACTCATTAATGATTCCGCTGGTACAGATTATCTCTTTTAATTTATTTACTTTTTACCTTAACTATGGGCGGTTCATTGAGTCCAGGGTCAAAGCAGCCCCTATAAAGCTAGGTGTCCTAGCAAGAGTGTGCTAGTACTTCTTCTTACCTTATTGCACTAGTTCATTCGTGCATAAGAGTACTGCTGTCACTTATGGGCTGGGGCTGCAAAATGCCACGCAGCAGCGTTGCACTTATTGGAAGGATGTGCTAAGAGGCTTATTGGTAACCTTGATTTGGTTCTCTCTTGTCAACCAATCTTCTCAGCCGCAGAGAGCACAGGCGCAGAGTAGCCAGCTTTAAGCAACAAGGCAGGGTTGGCAGGTCTTTACCCCTTTGTTGTCAATATTCCACGCATTCGAACCAAACGGTTTGCTTCGTCTTTCGTAATGCGTACAGCAAAGAATGGGAATAATCAGCCGGCGTCCGATTACAAAGAGTGAACAGGCTTTTGTTACGCTAAGACAGTGCGATTTACCACCTAGGGCTTCATTACCTCTTATCACCGTGGAATTGTAGTAAAACACCGGCGTATAATAAAAAAAATACACGTGGTAGAGCCATGCTGCTGCTATATTATGCTGTAGCACGAATGAGTCGAAGTGGTTTGAATAATCTCAACTCAATATGTAAGAAAAAAGAGCGTGTTTATATGAACTATTTCAAAAATAGGCAATGGGTTAACTGGTAGAGAATTTCATTAGGCATTAAGTCTGCCATTTTTTATTTAATAATTTCCCGCTTTGAAAATTAATAATTTTCAAAAGTAGGAAGTTATAGATTTCGGTCCGATTTAGAGAATGCGAGTTTTCATCAAATCTCCACGTTTTGAGGTCCTAGGAAGCCGTTCCCACTATTCCCGGCTGGATGTCCGGCCGTGTGTGTCTGTGTGTGTGTGTGTGCGTGCGTGCGTGTGTGTATATGTATGTATGTATGTATGTAAATAAAATTTTGTCGTACGATATCTTTAGACCGAATCAACCGATCGAGATGGGCGAGACGGCGTTCGAAAGTGTTCATTGAGGCTTCGAGCTGATTAGATTTTCAAATCAATCGGTCGAGCCGTTTCAAAGATTTTCAAAATATAAACACCAAAAAAACAAAAATTAAATAGATTTTCGAGCGTTGCGCTCGAAAATAAGCAGGAAGTTTCAGGAGTGGCCTGCAGAGTCAACTGTTTTTCAGATTTTTTAAATTGGGAATGCAATAAAGTTAAATTTATTGCATCATTTAAATTTATCAATACCTACATTTGTTATAATTTGTCATTTTCAAATTGGGCCTTTAACGAAATAGTTTTTTATTTTTTATTTTTCTATATCAATCATCACACACGTTATAAATGAAACAGCTTTTCAAACGAAACCATTAACTTGGAAATCGATAACCGATACAATTTCTAGGGATTGCGGTCTAGGTCTCGCCTTTGAGACCTAAATTACTATGATTGCATGCGATAGATCTAGCTTTCCCTACAACGTCTAGGCAATTTAATATCTAATGTGGTCGGGGATGTTGTTATAGATAAATGCGAGTTGTGTTTATTGTAATCGCCGTTCTTCTTGATGTTGGTATTTTCCAATATCTGATGAGTAACAAGTTCTATCTGATGAGTATCTGAACTTGTTTTTATTTCACGCTTTTCTAACAAGTGTATTCTTCGGGAACATCTCCTTGAAGTAGTAATATTTGTATGTAAAGCAGTGGTATTGTTAGAGCATCAAGAACTTTTATATAGTACATGAGGGTAATATGGTCACTTTATTATAACTCAAAAACTACAGCCTTGTTTGCGTTGACGATAGTTCTTCATCAGTCAATCAAATAATACGCAGACGTTGCTCTATCAATTTTTAGCAGATGACATTGTAGTAAATATTTTAGTCAAAGTCAATTTTAGTATTGTGCAGTGTGATTAGTTTTTCCTAATTATTGCCAAAGCTTTTTTGCTATTTTTTTCTTAATATATTAGCTATAGTATACGACTTTGTGTTTTTGTCTCTGTCCTCTTTCTAGTTTTGGTTTAATAGGTCGGCAAAGCTTAAGGTGACCTTATTACCCCCACGTACCTCAGTATTAACGGTTATAGGCAATTGCTGGAATCTCTAATCAAAATACAAAATATTCAATTAATAGAACTTTATACTGCCTTTCTAATCAAGAGTGAATTTAGTTTTTTCTTGAGACGAATAATTTCATACTAATTTACGATATCTTATTCAGTGTACCGTGGACCGTGTAGTAGCGGTGTAAGTAAATCCACCCCATATCGTCCCGTGGGTATCGTAAGAGGCGGCAGAGGAAAACAAATCAGGGGATGGGCAGCAGCGCTTTTCCAATATTAATAAAAAAAAACTGCGATTAATGACCCGTGCAGCGTGTCAATTATGGCAGATATCCCCTACGAAGCAATCTATGGGAGAGGCCTATGTATGTGTGTGACTTTTGATAGGCTGCAAGGGTAACGGTACGATATCTTAATCAGAAGAAGTAGAATTGATTATATTTTATATTAGCTATACCCCGCGACTTCGCCCGCGTGGAATTTATTACGGTTGGATTTCATGAGTTTTAATTTTTTTGCGCGGAACCCTAATTATTTTTCTAAAACAAAAGTAGCCTAAGTTACTCCTTATAACATTAGTTATCTTCCAGTGAAAATTCCGTCAAAATCGGTCCAGCCGTTACGGAGATTAGCCGGAACAAACAGACAGACAGACAAAAATTATAAATATTGTAATTTTGACATTACAAACAGACACTTCAATTTTATTTATTTGTATAGATAAGACGATGCGGCTCACCTAATAGTAAGTGACTACCGCGCAAACTTGTGTCTTCTGCAGATTGAACTGGACTAGATTTAGTCGCCCCAATCCGAGACTTTGTTCAACAAACACTCGACTTCAGACACAAGTTTGTTCCGGCACTTGACGACTGTTAGTAGAGAGGCAGTGTTCGATTTGAAACTTTAGGCGTCACATGCTTGATGTGATGCCCACCTTACTGCACTTAAGAAACGCACGGAATTTTTAAAGAGATCAGGCGTTACTTTGCGGAAATCCATTATAATCTTTAAAGAGATGTAAGTTTTTATCGTGGCGTCGTGTGAACGTCCACGTGAACGGACATTAGTATAAAAAACTTGCTGTCAGAGATAGAATAGGTAAACAATGCTTTCACTTTCCAAGCGCATTACAGATTATGCATAACGCAAGTCACGGAACATAATAATGTGGAAACATTAAACGTGTAACTAGGAACATTTATAAATAGTTAGTGCCATAACGCCATTTTGTTTTACGCATTTCTAACAACTTTTGTATGTCTGTTTCAAAAACTGGACATAATTAGCGTGGTATGTATATGTACTAGGTATGTATGTAGTCACATTATATGTGAATTACTTAGTGTGGTCACAAAGTTGATTTAAGAATATATTTTGTAACAGATCATATTAACATAAGAGAGTGAACACCAACATAATGTGTTTGCATATTGTTGGATTGGAAGTGCACTGTGTAAGCACTCAGCTGTGGCGACACAAGTTTCGGGTAAATACCCGAAACTTGTGTCGCGATGGATCTATAATTTTAGTTTTCCTTTTTATAGTGTTTGGCCATTCGTAATTGACAGTATTGTTAGTATATTTTATAAAATAAAAATGTGACGATGGGTCACAAAAAAAAGTCACTATGAGGATGAAGGTTTCTTTATACAGTAAATTTATAATGTCCACACGTTATTATTTTAATGTATAAATATACATTTTCACGTGGTAGAGCCATGCTGCAGCTATATTATGGTCGCAACACGAATGGGTCGGCTCGTCCGGGATAGGACCACGCTCTCACAGAATACCAGCGTAAAATAGCTGCTTAATGCTGCTGTGTTTCTTATGGTGAGTGTAGAGAACCGGAAACCCTTTTTACAGGAAACGAGGCATTCCATCTCAGTCCTCAGGGGTGACAACGCATCTGCATTTTGATTTTTATTCTTAATTGATTCTTAATTGAGGATAAATGTAGATGTTTACGGGCCACAGCATCCACTTACCATTAGGTGGACCGTGTACTTATTTGTCACCCTTATTCTATAAAAAAATGTCAAAGTATAAGGTCATGTTTTTTTAAATATTTGGAAAAATCCGAAACAATTACTCTTTGATCTCCTTTAATATGTCACATGACTAGATACTTACGCTCCGTTAGACTTATGTAATTAATTCATTTTTAGTGACCCGATCATTCAAGTATTGATTCGTCTTACGAACCAGGAAATTCCGGTCGATCTTTCAAATGGATCATTTCGACTTTCAGTACTCTGTGATCTGTGAGACCCGCTCGATAATGTCGGTCGTCGTACATAACTATACTCTGTGGTGGTATGTCCTGTCAATCGTTTGATCCGGAACGTTCAAAAAATGTAATTGCAATCATCAATACTTGGATGAGGTCAAATGAACGAATCATTCACGATTGACACATGCATATATTTAAATGTTTATTTATACACTAGTTGTTACATTCAGTGTCGTTGTTACATTGTCACCTGGCGCTGTTAGATCAGCAGTTACATCATTCAGGCTCCACTACACGCACCCTAATGCATTGCATACATTATTTATGCATCAAAGGACATCATTAAAACATCATTAAGCTTGCCATAAACCCGTGAAGCTACATGTTCGTATGCACATATGGAAATGCATCGCAACCAGCGCGATGTTCCGTTCTTTACCCGGAACTTTAACTGGCTGTATAGTTGCGTATATTGGGTAATTTTATCTTGAACTGTTATCCAAACTAGCATTTCACTTTAGAAAATAAATATAAAACCTTATTTAAAAACTTTTCTTGTTTACTCTTCTTTATCACTTCGTAAAAGTCCCTTGCTCGCATCGACAATAGACGGTTGCAGTCTTGGCGCTGCCGCTTGTCGCTGGTCTGAGAATTTTACGTCTGGTGTAAAGGAGTTTGTAGCGTCATCGGAAACCATAAGATTTTCTGTTATTACCTACAGTTGCCACTTACGACTCGAAATAAAAGCATTCGTTAATAGCCACCAGCCTATAAATTGAATTAGATGAAACTATTTATTCTAGGTTCGTGTCGAGATAATAGTAATTTATCTATTGTTCCCATTCATTTAAGTACACTGAAGTTGTCTAGAAGTGAAAATAAATACATCGTGCGCAATGTACGCAACAAAACGCTCACCGATAATAGTTTAAAATGGCCCCGCTGTCATAATTGAAACATAACATTAGTAGAAAGTGGAGCACATTTGATTTGCATGGCAACACTGTGAAATTGAAGCGGGAAAGGAACGGGCTCAGTACGTTCTACTCTAATAACGCGTCACGCTGTGCGAGTGTAGCCGGGTGCGCGGACTCTCATGTCACACACTAGTTTGCGGGTAGTTGACACCTGAGGTTGATATAGAGATTGCTTTTGTTGACGCCGAAAATGGAAAATTATGTTTATCACACGTATTCGCACCGTATCAGAAGATAGTTTTAAATTAATTTTGACATATTATCTTGTTTAATAATGCTGGGCAGAAGAACAGAATCTAGTTCTGCATTTGGTGCAAGAAGGCATTAAGAAACATTAAAAAAGACCTCTAAACGTGGGGAGCTGATCAAAACTCGCATTCTCAAAATCTATAACTTCCTTCTTTTAAAAATTATTAATTTTTAAAGCGGGAAATTAAAACATTATTTTCAAAATATCGTTCAGATTTAGACTGTAACCGAATTCTTCGAGGTCTCTACAATTTCTATCGCCAATCCGCTTAATTAGCGTGGCAATGAATTGTTTCCAGGATAGTGCTTGATGATAGGGACCTTATAAAAATTTTGAAATGCACAAATTGTTTCTGTGATTGTGAATTCAAACCAAGACATCTTTATTATAAATTGATAAACACTATACGGAAAGGGAAGTACGCAACCAAGTAGTATGTAGCGCGTATGTGGTTAAAGCATTCGTTAAAGTCAAACTGTGGTTGCCGTTAACGGCATGAAGGTGGGTGACCGCTTTAGTGACATTTGTTCTCGCTGGCTTCGTTCAACCGATATCTATGGCCTCAGACACCGCCATTAGATCGCTCCGTACATTAATTTCATGTTTTACACCTAATAGGCAGTTTGTTAAATTACAATTCCTCGATAGTTATTATACCCATAATCAACATTCATCATTGTAAATCTTTATCATCGCGTATAGTCTAATGCTCTCTTTACTCACTCCCCCAATTTGGAAGGAATTGTAACCTTTGAAAGGGTTAACCGGTTGTAACATGCTTGTATAAATGTAATGGATTGATATACGTGTTAGAGACTCGCGGCAGCTATATTATGGTTGCATCACGCACGGGTCGTTTCGACCGGGGAAAGACCACGCTCTCACAGAATTCCGGCGCAAAATAGCAGCTTAATGTTGCTATATTTCGTACGGTGAGTGTAGAGAACCGCAGACCCTTTAAGACACATACTATCTCCACACCCCATCTCCCGCACTAGAGTGACGACCTGGTAATACAAGTCGATAGGTGCAGGTAGTTCAGGATCGTCTTTTGTGGCATTCTTTGGAGTTCATACGTACGAACGAATTTCGAATTTCTTTCAGTAATGATAATAATGACGAATATTTAACTTTATTTTCATCAAACCATTACTACTTATACCCACAAGACATTTCCATTCTCTCCACAGGTTATTTACTACAATTTAAACATGCCAACCAGCGTAGCGTACCTACTCTTAAACTGACACCTCACGCAACAAGTCTATGTAATTTAAAATATTACAAAGAAATAAGTACCATTTAAATTCTAAGGTTTTTTACTGTTTACATTATTGCTTATTGTAATATGTTTAGACTTTGTAAACCACGCAGAATATAGTTCGTCTAATCTTACTTTTTGTGCGTGCTAGCCGCGACCACGCAATGCGGAAGCCGACCACGGGCTCACCGCGTACTGACAGACAGGCGGTCGTGTAATTTATGTGTTTGTGTATACGTACGGTTTTCACGCGCAAAGTAAGTCCAACCTAAACTTTTCCTGACAGCCGCGCTTCCTCATGTGCAAAATGTTATGGTAATACTATCGTGTGCAACAAGTTTTAAATGTGTAGAGCTTTAGATGGTTTCTAATCGATGTTATTAAAAGAAAATACAAGCGATTTTTACGGTTAAACTAACTTAGAAAAATGGATAGTAAGAGTTGGTAATCCCATAAAAAAACGTGAAAAGGTGTCCAAAATCGTTCAAAAAAAGTTTAGGGTTCGACTTCACAAAATCTAAACGGGTGCCAAGTCTATAATAGTTGCTTAAATCATAGGGTCTATGAGAACGATCATGAAACTGCTAAGGAGCTACAAGAACCGGAGACTTTTTTTACTGATAATGAAGCACACCGTCTAAGTCCGCGAGGGTGAAAACGGTTTTACTTTTTGTAAATCAGGTATAGACGTAGGTGTCTGCAGCCCCGTTTGCCGTCAGGTGGACTGTGTTCTCATTTTTCACCGTTATTACTTTTATAAAAAGGCAATTACATTATTGCTCTTCACGAGTTAAAGCTTGTTTATTGAATAAAACTATTTTTACGGATTTTATCGCGTTTAATTTTACTATTTTGATTCCCGACGTTTCGGGTGCTTTACAACAACCCATGATCACGGGGGACTTTTATTCAATGTGTAGTGTTCGCGTAAATATTAGAAATCATTAAAGCTTGTTTATGTCGAATTAAAGTATGTAGTTGATTCACAAGTCATAACGTAATACTTTTTTTTTGTGAAATATTTTTAGACTGCTGATACTTAGTAAAGGATATGGTATAACTTAATACTTCTTGAAAAATACTGTGTGTGAGTCTGTTTGCATTAATTTATTTGAATATTTTGTATTGGGACGTGGCGCCTCGTGATTTTTTTTGCAGTCAATTCACGGTCCGAACGTTCGAAGCCGGGTGGTGACCTTTACGTGTGTTGCTTATGCCAAGTGGCTTGTGACGGTGTCGATAACTATATGATTTTTAAAGTCGACTCTCTGAACTGGTCCTTTTATTTTCAATTCAATTCGTGTCCGTTGTCGGGAATGTCAATATGTAGGTATTGTTTTTTTTAATTTATTTTTTGTTGTTGTTTTATTCTTGTCCCGTGCTATGTTTGGTTCTCGTATTATTTTTTTAATCATAAGTTTTACGTAGGAAAAAAATCACCATCACATTTTTTGAAGCTTATAATCACCAGTGGACTTTTGATATTTAATTGAAATGAAACTAATGTCATATTATAAATACTTGGTCAAAGACATTGTGTATGTAAAGTGTGTAATGACTGTAAAAACGATTAAAGCTAGTATCATGGTAAATAACACAAAAACTCACAGTAAAAAGTCATAAGCAATTATAATCATAATGTTGTCGCATGAATAGAAAATTGTGGTGTGCGTCGACATACCGCCGCCGACGCAGGCGAACTCCCGCTAATAACTTTTTTCCTCGCAAACAATCTGGTGGGACTGGTTGCGACCGCCGGATCCTATTATAGAGCCTAGTAGGAAGTGCTGAGTACACCCTCAATTACCACTAAGAAATGGAGTAGTGCGAGTTTAGCTCGTAGCTCGTACACACATACAAAACGTTTGTCGAGTATTTCTTTATAATAAATAACAATCATAATTAAACCATTGATATTTTTAGTATAACCACTTCTTAAAGTGATATTATTTTCAGCATATAAAAAAACAACAATACAATAATTATTTATAATTTTTCATCGTACTTATTTTTAACTATAGATTTCAAGTTCACTTGAATTTGGGGATTAGGCGTTTTCAGAATCCCAATTATATATTTATATCCTAAATAAAGCGCCTTTCACTTCATTGAACGGCAATTTTAGGACGTGTTCATTAAAAGGGATTGTGATTTATTTCATACGTGGAATGCTTTGAATTAGTACTTTAATTTGAAAATCCTTATGCCAACTTACTTATAAGGTATATAAAATCACCTTAAGACACAGCATCTGGCGTCAAGTGGGTGCTGTGATCCTAAGCATACATATGCACCTACTCAATATATTCTCGATGAGGAATCAAAATGTAGAAGCGTTGTCACCCCCGCGAACTAAGATGGAATTTGGAATAGGATTGTATTTCATTACCAGTAAAAAGGAACCCGTCATACATTACGTGTGCATAAATAATAATATGTGTTGCGCGAAACCGAAAATCTAATTAATTTACGATTATATTGTGTGTTAATTGCGTATTGAATGATAATGTTGAGCGAAATCTCGTTTTAAATTTGTTTTTGTATGTTACGGCTAAAAGCCGAAGTGCGGTTACACCTAGTTCTAGCCGGCTAGAACTAGGTGCGGCCAGCAGTAGTTGGTTAAATTTAGGTGTACTGTTAAATGTGTAAAAATACGGAAATACGTATCAAGTAATATCAGCGACAGTAGGTTAAGGTGAGGTTAAGGGCCACCTTAAAACCGCGGACATTTATTTAATTTATAAATTATGTATGATACATCAACCGTAATCGACTACACCTTGGATTAGCCGGGTACACCTAGATGTATCCGCACTTCGGCTATTAGCCGTAACATACTGCTGGCTGCACCTGGTTCTAGCCGGCTAGAACTAGGTGTAACCGCACTTCGGCTATTAGCCGTAACATATATACATAATATATATTAGTAGCTAAATGCTTAGGTAAGTTTAGGTAATTAGTAATAGTTTAGGTTATAAAGCTTGTATCGTTAGATGCTTTTATCTGTAAAGGGCGAAGCCGTATGTCGCAGCGGCTACGGTTGCGTCTGGGCACATAATACTAAATCGACGTGAACTTAGTGCGCGCGCGACACGCCCCGAGTTAATTGGTGTCGCGCGTCTGGATTCAGCAGGAACGCTCTTTTCCGGCACCTCGGCTTCAAGATTTATTGCTTGGTTCATTATTGTTGGATTAGAACTATTTAAGAGACATTTCGCTTCTGATTAAAAAAGTAATGATAACTCATTCCATTCAGTTCGGAATTTACTGCATCGAGATGTATTAAGCAATTTTGCTTGTTTATCATGGTAGGAAAACTTCAAAGGAATTAGTAGGTATTAGGCGTACTATAGAAAGTGCTTATCTCTAACAAGCGATATTAGTATGTTATTGAAGAAGTAAAATCGATATTTAAGTCGATAGATGCAGTGGCTCAGGACCTTGCTTTGTGTTATTTTTTGGGAGAAGCCTATGTTCAGCTATGGACTTGTTTGTGAAGCCAATACGTTAAAGAAGATCACATCAATCCGTTTGGATCCATTACGTCTCTTTACACCCGACCTTAGCTTTAGCTTCTAAATTATCCTTATGGTAGAAAGAGAGTGACTGCTCTGTTAGGGCTTACAGTTGAGCGGGGTAATTGGTGGCACTCCGACTCAGGTACACGTTAACTGTGCGCCCGAATAGAGGCTGTAATCTATTTCTACATATAGGCTGTAGGAAAACAACTTAAGTATATTTTATCGTATAAAAAACTTAATTTTTTAAATTGAATTATTACACCTAACCATAATTTTGCAACACAACAAGTGTTATACTTACTACGATTACATTTGAGACTTTCATTTCCTCGCGTGACGTACCGGGCTCAAAACTGACGAGAGGTCGCCGACCCCTCTAATTGCTTGTAATTTTTACTTCTTGATTCAAACGCCTCGAGAACACGTCTGGTGAGTGGAATGCAGACTTATTCATTACACACGGTCGCCTAAATCGGCGAGTCGCTATATAAGAGTATATGACTGCTAAGTAACTGTTTGTTTTAGTCTGCTGCAATCGTAAATACTGCTAGTTACTTATTTGGTCATAAGCAATTCAAATTAAATAAGCACCATTGCAGGTTTGCTGTAGGCTGTCGCTAAACTTTTTCATAGTCTGCCTTAACCTTTGTTTTAATAAAATTCTTAAAATAACAATTATAGTGACCGAAGGAATCATATTTTATTCTGTATAAGCAAAATGTAATACAATTTTTTATAGCCTACTAAAGAGATTGCCTCATATTCTTCATAATAAAGACTAAAAATAAAAAACTGCGGTTGCCAAGCATGACAACTATTGCAAATATACTCCATATTCCATAGTTGCCATATATCCCCATATGATTTCTGATTTATTTTCCTCTGTCGCCTCTTACGACACCCACGGGATGATTTGGTGTAGTGGTTATTCTTACCGCCACTATACGGTCGGTACACGGCTTGCTGTAATTAATAATAATTCGTTATCTACATTTGATAGTGCTAATTGCCAACATGTTTCGGGCGTCGAGCTTTCGTTTAAGTAATTCTAGCAAAAGGCAGTTTCCATGTGTTTATTTATTAAATATTGATTAATTTTTTTTAATATTAAAGTGATAAACAAGCTTAAATTCCATTTGATAGCAAATGACTACTGAATCTTATTAACATCTGAAATTGCGACAAGAAAAGATCCGACAAGATGGAATGCCTCACAGCCTTCAACTATTAAACAAGTAAATTACCAATTTCTTCAAAGGTTCTTTGTGAACATCAAATTAGCTCTTCATACTTTTTAACAAAAGAGGTAACTCAAACGGTTCTCACGTGGTAGAGCCATGCTGCAGCTATATTAGTAGTATAGTTGAAGTACGAATGGGTCGGTTCGACCGGGGAAGGACCACGCTCTCACAGAATACCAGCGTAAAATAGCAGCTCAACACTGCTGTGTTTCGTATGGTGAGTGTAGAGAACCGGAGACCCTTTTTACTGGAAAAGAGGCATTCCATCTTAGTCCTCACGGGTGACAACGCATCTGCATTTTGATTCTTTATTGAAGATAGATGTAGATGTCTATGGGTCACAGCAACCACTTACCATCAGGTCGACTGTGTGCTCGTTTGTCACCTATCCTATAAAAAAAAAAAAAACAACTGCTAGGCGTCTGAAATAAGGAGGAGTGGAGTCCGTTTAAGTAGATACCTTACGCTCTTAACTATATCTGCCGCCAAAAAGCAGTGCGTGCACTGTTGTATTCCTTTGAAGGGTATAGAGAGCCAATATATGTAATTACAGGTGTGAAGTATTCCATCTTAGTTCTCAGAGGTGACAACGCATCTGTAGCCTTCTTTGTTTGAAGCTGGCTGCCGGTGCCCATGATGCAGTAGCTACTTACCATCAGGAGGACTGTATTATTTTTTTTGTTTACATATTAGAATTATTTCAGTTCCTTATACAGTTCGATTGGCACACAGAATACCAGCGTGAAATAGCAGCTTAAAACTGTTTCATATGGTGAGTGTAGGGAACCGGAGCCCTTTTTACTGTAAACGAGGCATTTTATTTTAGAACTGCATTTTAATTCTTAATCGAGGATAGATGCACAGCGTCTATGGGCCACAGCATCCACTTTCCACTTACCATCAGGTGCACAGTGCTTGTTTGTCACATTTATTCCATAAAAAAACAGACGCGGTTATTTGTCATTACTTGTGGTAATTTCAGCAAATGCTTAAAACATGAATAGATAAGGATGGTAAAATTCTTAAAGCACACATGTTTTGCTACGTGAAGTTTGTTTGTCACTTCAGTTTTAAAAAACCGACACCTAGACAAAAATTCCTATCTATCATCTACTGAATTATAATCAGACTACTTGTGTTTTTTAGAAATGTATTCTTAATAACTTTTATTCGAATTTGCGAGCTTATAGATAGCGAAACTTGAATTTAGAAATCAAAATAGTTCGTTTCCTAGATGCGAAAGTTGAAAGTCCTTCGTAGCAGTGAGTCTATACCGCGTTCCACCGCACCGCACCGGTATTATAACAAAACCCGTGTTTACGCTTTGATTCCCGTCCTGTGTAAACGGGTAACTTGTCGAAATTATTCGCATTGGTATTTCGGCAATTTGAACACCGAGCCGCCACGCGAAGTGGGAGCTGTAAATACATCGAGTTACCAGGATTTTATAGGTAATAATTTGAGCTATACTTGAGGCGTTCTTTATTAAATATATTCGTCACATATTATAATCAAACGGGGGTATATATTATATACTCGAGTTTAATATCATTTTTAAAGTTAGTGTTATTAAAAAAATAGATTTTAATAAATCATTATTAACATACTCTATTGTTATTTATACATCTCAGATCAACAAAGAAAGATAGAAGCTAAAAAAATATTGATAGCAAATTATTAGTAAGGACGTGTGTGCGAGTTCTTACAATAAGTTGAGCATGGTTTGTTGAACAGCACTACGTCTTTCTTTCTTTGTTGGTCTAAGTTATACATATAAAAATAGGTTAGTGTTAGTTGCGCGAGGATAATTAGAAGCAAGCGCCTATCCTCTTGGTTGCCCATTCTTTATAATATTTAGTAATCGTGTTATATTTTTATTATATTTATTAACATTACCGTGTAGCGGCGGTGTAAGAATATCCACTACCCCATATCATCCCGTGGGTGTCGTAAGAGGCGACAGATGGAAACAAATCAGGAGATGGGCAGCAGCGTCTTCCTAATAACGACAAAAAAAAAACTGCGGTTGCGAACCCGCTTGCCAAGCGTGGCAACTATGGAAAATATCCCCCTATGAGGCAATCTATGAGAGGCCTATGTTCAGCAGTGGACTTTAATAGGCTGTAACGGTAACGGTAACAGTATTAACATTACATTTTATTTGGTTCATTCTTATAAAAGTATTTCTATCAATAAAAATTTTTTTTACAAAATAAGTACCTAAATTTGAAAGTTTTTCGTAGCAATTTGTTTAAGATGCAGTGACGTCTTCAAGCCCTTGTGTCATAACTGTGTCATGCGTAAAGATGTGCTAACTGGTACATAATTAACTTGGCCTCGTACTATATCGTCGTCTGCTATACTCCGCTGTGGTCTGTGTCCCTCAAATGTTGAGCCATCTTGTTAGCGCCTGTTGTTGACATTCCTAATTAGTACAGTTGTTGGGTTATTGCTGGCAATTGTCAATATTTTCTTTGTTATCAAGTCATATACCGCGGTATTGAGGTTTATTACTGGCCGTTAACTCATACAAGTGACCGCCCATTTCAATTTTATGAACAAATTTCCTCCATGGTCATATTTATGTTTATTTTAATAGTATTAACTTTTAATAAAGTCATAAGTCATAAAATCCGTGGTAGCTCTGAGGCTAAGCGCTCGCTGTAAATTTCACAGTACGCGAGCAACCCGGGTGCGATCCCCGCTGGTACCAATGAAATTGTTAATTGCAATTTTAAGTGCTGATTTACCATGTGCTCTTGAGGAAACATGCACGTCTGCGAAATAAGAAAAACTAATATTTCGAAGAAATGTGAAGTCCGCCAACACGCATTGGGGCAGCACAGCAGACATTTCCTTGCCCTAAAACCATCTTAGAAGTGAGAGGAGCCCTGTGCACAGCAGTGGGACGTATATAGGCTATAACTTTTTTAACTTTAAAGTCATAAGTTGGTTTCGGTGCAATGGATATTTTATTATTATCCGTAATCAAGTAATTTAAGCTTTCTAAATTTATTCTATTTTATTACATCAAAAAAACTTTTTAAGACATTACGGAAATTAGTCGTGCAGTTTGTGAGAGGGTCATGTCAAGTAGCGGACTTTTACAGGATCAAAAGAAGGTGATGATTTCTATATACTCGTATTACAGAAGAGTAGAATGTTAAAAAATAATAGGCTTCAACTGTTTTGTATTGCTAGTTTGTGTAGTAATATCGATTTTTTAAATAACGAATTAAAAGAACATCTCTAAAATAAATACTTATTAAATTTAAAGCAAGAAAATATACCTTTGCTTCGTAGATATAATTAGTTTCTAATTAATACAAACACGACATCCGCTTGAACGTAACGACTGATCGCTTCGAATCCTAAAATGAAGTAAGAAAGTCGGTGCAAATTCCACCTAATGATATATAACAAGAAGTAATGATCTCAACTTAAAACCAGTATAGCTAGCGTTAAAGAGAGTTAGGAAAGAAAGCAAGAGTCCCTTATAAGAATATACGACTGCTATAAACTTAAGTTCCCGTCAAATTAATTACCTTGACCAGACCTAGTTGATTTCCCGTGAAAACTCACTGGCGCATTTAAAGTGCTTCCTACATTTAGCAAGTATATGCCTTGAAAGATTTGCCCATACTTTTTACGTTTGGCAAACCTTTTTTTTGAACTGAAAAAGTAGTTACTTCTTCTTCTTCTTTGCCAGGCCCTAATTTTTTTTAGCTGGACATGGCTCCCTGCCTTCATAGAAAGATTTGCCTTAATCGCCACACTTTCTAGAAGGATTAGCGATCGCTTTTATTTTTTTATAGGATAAGGGTGACAAACGAACACACAGTCCACCTGATGGTAAGTGGAATCTGTGGTCCATAGACATCTACATCTATCCTCGATTACGAATCAAAATGCAGATGCGTCGTCACCCGTGAGGGCTAAAATGGAATGCCTCGTTTAAAGTAAAAAGGGTGTACGGTCCTCTGCTCTCACCATACGAAACACAGCAGCGTCAGGCTGCTATTTTACGCTGGTATTCTGTGAGAGCATGGTTCTTCCCCGTTCGAGCCGACCCATTCGTGCTACTACTATACCACTAATATAGCTGCAGCATGGGTCTACCTCGTAAAGATGTAGCAGATGTCTCACACCTTTGACGTTGCTCTTGATGAAATATAAAATGGTTATACCGTCAACTTTCTGGAGACATAAGTTGTTTATGGCCGTTACCGCAATGAAAAATCTTTTATAAAATTTACAAATGGCATTATGACACATTACTTTCTCCATTGAGTTGTAAAAAAGTAAATCAGACGCTTATCATTACAGCCCTTCACAAGTCCACTGCTGAACATAGGCCTCCCTCACGGAATGCCACAAAGCACGGTCCCGAGCCACCTGCATCCATTGACTTCCTGCATGTCTTACCAGGTCGTCACTCCATCTAGTGGGGGGACGCCCTACACTTCGCCTTCCGGTACGAGGGTGCCACTCGAGAACCTTTCTTCCCCACTCGAGAACCTTTCTTCTAAAATCAGACGCTTAATGCGCGGTAATTATTTAACGCACCATTTCGCAAGTCATTCAGATTCACACTTATTACCAAATTAGTATAAGAAAGCACTATCAATGAGGTATTAATTTCACAAATCATCTTCAGAATTTCACTCTTGAGTAATATTATGGCGCGTTCAAATACCAGTTCTGCGGCTTTCAACGCGTCTTACGCAATCACTCGCTTGCCATTGCGTTTATCTTATTCACAAGTGCCGACACATGTCCGTCAAACTCGTGGTTCGCATTTTTTTTTAATTAAACGCATCGTATGTATCGCAAATGCCGATTTTTGCAATATGACGACGAAAGTTTCGTTTGTTTGTGTTATAAATTCACTTTAGATAAGACGCGTGCCGCTTTAATCAAAAAAGGAAAAAAAAACAAGCTAATTAGAAACGATTGAAGTTATTTCGAGAATCAGATATTTTAATATTCTTTTTTCAAATCAAATAATACATTAAAAAACAACACATACAAAAAAAAAATTTTTTTTCAAAATCCATTATTCTATAACCTCCCGTGGGTGTTGTAAGAGGCAACAGAGGGAAATTAAACAGCATCTCCCTAAACACAACCGAAAATAATAAAAAAGCTGTGGTTAACGACCCGCCTGCCAAGCATGGCAACGGCATACACCCCCTTCAATGTTGCAACGTTCAGTAGTGGACTTTTGATAGAATGTAATGATGATGATCTTGTATTACAAAAAACTACTAAAATTATTTAACCCACAGCGCATAACATAAAACCAATTTAACCAATCGAATTTTTGTCATTTTTATTATTTTACTTCGGTCTTTCGGATTACTATTTCTAGAAACATTTCCGCTTTATTATATCCGACGGAAGTATCTCATTGAGCGCGAGGTATTCGCGATAACGAAGCCGCGGTCATGGTTCGAGTTAAGTTATTTACCATTCGCTTTCTCTGCCATCTGTCAAGTTTTATTACATTCAATATGTTTAAGCGATAATATTTATGAAAAGCAAAACACTTTTGAATAAGTCGATTCTAAATTAAAAGGTTATTCGTCGGAAGTTCATGGGTGGTGCCTTCGATATTCGTCAAGTGTGATAAGAGTTTCGTCCCCATTTCAGCTCATTCTAACTATTTCACACTCCATTTAAAAGAATACAGTATTTTAAGTGTGTAGTCCGTGTAGTCCGCTTAAAATATATTTTGGAGGAGCGTATCGGACTCTGCTGCCCCAAAACCTTTTAAAAAATGAGGGGACATGTGATCAGATTTAGGTTGGTCGTGGACTGGAACTAATTTTATATTCTAAGATGATTTAAAAACATTTTGTACCAAGCTCTCGTTAAACGGGCTAACTTTCACATAAATAATATGTGCACATTTATTTATTAGATTATTACGTGACAGTCAATTTATTTATCCATTGCGAGCTATAGCGGCGTTCTAAGCGCGGGCTGTCACCGCGTAGTTCATGCTTGTTTAACTTATCAATATTCTGTTCGGTGTTGGCGATTGAAAAATCAGAAAGTAGCACTGATTATGAACAATTGTTTATTTATTGAACGTACTGTATGTATTGTTGGTGTGTTTGAATAAAAATGTGATTATTAATATCCTTGCTATTAAAGAAAAATAAAATACGATAGACTATAAAAGACTGGGAGTTTCATTGATCGTAACATTTATTATTTCCATAAGCGCACGGTGATTTTTAAAACCTTAAATGATATACTTAGGAAATTATAGAGCTTATACATGAAACACTATAGTTTACCACGAAATTATATACCTTGTGATTTCCCAATTTAATTATTTGGCTGTTATTACTAACATTCACTATTTGAATATCTATAAAATAGATATAGGATAGATCTTGTATATCTCAACATTCACCTGTATACAGAGCTGTCCAGTACTATGAGTCGGATATGGCAACACTGACAGCTCGCGCCCACCTGCGCGGGTGCAGCGAAAGTCGCGTATTTGTCAACACGCCGCACATTTATGCATAATGAGCGATCGTGTAATATCTCGACGCTTACCGCGGTAATTGTATTTAACGTGCCTGCAACGATTTCGATAAATCTTTAGAATTAAAATTGGTTTAATTTTAACTTTGGTTAAGATGGCACCAAGTAATTACTTGGTAAAGAATACTTAATTTTATAGATGGCAGTATCCTTATATAGATTGCTAGAAAGGCGTGCTAAACCACCTGCAACAATTCAAAATCTTACGTCTGTAGATAGATGCCGGTGTACCATTAAGGGTGGATTCATGGTGGATTTTAAAAAGGCGGACTTTGATATGCGTTATAAGTGCAAACCAAGACAATTATAAAAAAATCTCACCAATTTACAATGTAACTCGACGAGTACACAACGCCTAATAAACGTTTTTCTGTTTGTTTCAGGTATGCAGTGTTTACATTCTCATTATTAGCCGCACCTCAAACCGCACGATCAACCGCCGACCCGCAAAGTCAATATTTGTAAATGTTGCCACTGATTTCACTTTTCTTAAAATAATTCGTAACGGAATACGCTTAGTTGCCAATCAGTAGATCTTTTTTCAGTTATGTGGATAGACTAATTTAAATGACTTGATATGCACGAAATAGATGAAAACAATTATAGCAAATTATTATTATATAACTTAAATTATTATGAATTTCTTAATGAACCAAATCATTACGAACGCTTCTTGTTCAGAACAGCAGATTTAGAGATGTTATTATTAGTTTTTTTTACCGCAGGCTGACTAAGGTCCAGAGATGACAAACCTACGAGATATTTTTAACAATGTGACCATATATCTCGAAAAATATATAATTTGTAGGATTCGCACTTAGGACATCTGCACAGTGTACTGAGCCTACTCATTTTTAAAAGGCCGCAACGCTTCTGCAATTCTCTTGGTGTTGCAGTTGCAGTTGTCACTAACCATCAGGTGAGCCGCATGGTCGTTTGCCCCTCTCATATAAAACAAATGACAAATAGTCCGATATAGAGATACATCCATTATAAAGATACGACTCTACGATCTAAAAGATCCGTGTGATATCTCAAGGACAGCTATTTTAATATATCTTTGATACATTAGATCTCAGTCTTTACTTTTAATATTTTATTGTAACTTTTTAGAGATGATAAGGATAGACTCCAACACGCTATCTCAATAACATTATATTTCGTAAACTTGACTATTTCAATTAAAGTCTCGCATCTCGCACAAAACTTTCTTCGTGGAAACTATCTAATTGATTTCACTTCGTAATGGAACAATCGATTGTGGGTAAAGGCAGTAATCGCAGTAAGGCCATGCTGCGTTCTCACGTATTCGGTTTATTAAGTAAGATATTTTTTTTATCGGAATAGAAGTTTCATTCAAGTTGATTGGACAAAGAATAAAATTAATTTACGACGTGATGCACAGAGGGTTCAAAATGGATAGAACGCCCAGAAATAAAAAAAAAGATAAGGAGAGATGAATTAGCACAGTTTGCCTTACATAATTATAATGTGATGCCAAAATCAAAGTACCTCTCAAAAAAAAACTATCCAATTTAATTCTTTCATATAATTTTGTCTCTCTCAAGAACTCCCGCAAAGATGTTAGGTGGCCTTTTCCACAGTAAAACATAAAACTTTCTTGTCTATCGGATAAATCGAAATTACATAAATAAGCGGCAAGCCTAAGTAAGACAATATAACATAAGAAACACATTGTTAAAGGTAATAAAAACACTCTGTGCTACTGTCTTTCCCTTTCCAAAAAGTTGACATTTCTCGATAACCAGTTTTGAATAGTTTCGTGTAATTTAACCGCAATTTGACATACTACTTAAGAGGATAAACCAGTACTATAGCTACGAACTAGTTCGAGGAACTGTGCAAGGCCACGGCCGTGTTATGTGATATTGTTCATTTACTTGTAGTTAAGGAAACAATGTTTTAATGCAATGCGCATTAAATATTCAGTCGCCGTCTTTTAGGTTTTATTTAAATTCATTTTACTTTAATCATAATCTTCATCGATGCATTTCTGTCACAAGTCAACCACACTAAATATGTTTTTTATACAAAATTAAAGCAACAAGCAAACTTACGGTCCACCTAATGGTAAGTATTTACAAATAAAGAAGGCTACAGATGTGTAATCTCATCTGAGGATATAGATGGAATGCCTTACATCCAGTAATTACTGGTTTTCTATACCCTTCAGGCCAGAAAACAGCAGTACTTGCACTGCTGTTTGGCGGCAGGGATAAATAAGAGAGTGGTATGTAACCAGACGGACTCCAAGAAAAAAAATTAGTCCTACCACCTCATAGGATTCTTTTCTGGCTTACGAGTTATTTTACCTACCGTCAGAAGTCTATTCTACCATTACATGATCTATGACAAATCAAATCCCACGAGCGTAGTTATCTGCGATGATCTATAGCTTTTGTGAAATCACTATTTTTATTCGATTTGCTAAAAGTAAAAGTGTTGAATTTGATGCGTTCTAAAAGATTACTGAGTACATCTTTGTTTTTGGTGGTAAAAACGCATCTGGTTCGAAATTTAAAAGGTTTATTAATAGCTAACCTCTGAGATCTAGTGGTGAGTAGCAATCCTGTTTAGAATTAGTGTAAAATATAAAAATTTATTATTTATTCCCGAGATGATGAAACTAAGTTTTCTTAACCTTTAACTCTATCTATGATTTAAATTCCTATCGAGAACCTTATATATCGATACAACTTCTTTAATTTTTTTTGAAAAAGTAATATTAGTAAGAATATGTATATGTGAATATGTATATGAGACTTTAAGAAAGTGAAATATTTGTTTCTAAACTTTTCAACCTGATTCTAAAAAAATGTAGTTTATTAATTTTAGATATCTGCTATTGGAATATGATTTACTTTTGGGCACACTCTTAAAAGTAAACAATATTTTTGATGAAATTATGTTAATCCTGACTATCATCATCTCAGCTACGATAAACAGGATTCTGTTGACTTTTTTTAATTAGCCTTTACCTCACAACAATAAAAATACATATTTCTACAACGTACGCACGCTGTCGTACTTTCTGTTTTGCTAATAGCCGCCAAACGCGGTGACTAATAAATCATTTTCGAAACGCAAATGAAAACAGAGTCGCTGAGTCGGCAGGCATGCTAATTACATATATCCACCGGCTCCTATCGTGGGCAGTGCATACTTGCATAGGGTTATAATTTTATTTTCGAAATTTCATTTAGCCGACAAGTGAACTAATTGAAGTTCTAAATTGTTCTCGAAAATGTTTAATGTGATTCTTTACAGGGCGAAATTGTTAACACATATGTTTCTTTGCAGTTTTTTTTTTAAATTAGTCGGGGGTTATTTAAACTATCTAATTACGCCCCATGTCATTTTTTATAGGATAGGGTGACAAACGAACTCACAGTCCACCTGATGATAAGTGGTTGCTGTGACCCATAGACATCTACATCTATCCTCAATAAGGAATCAAAATGAAGATGCGTTGTCACCCGTGAGGACTAAGATGGAATGCCTCTTTTCCAGTAAAAAGGGTCTCCGGTTCTCTACACTCACCATACGAAACACAGCAGTGTTAAGCTGCTATTTGACGCTGGTATTCTGTGAGAGCGTGGTCCTTCCCAGTCAGTCGACCCATTCGTGCTACAACTATACAACTAATATAGCTGTAGCATGGCTCTACCACGTATAGAATAATAGGTAAAACGTAAAGTAATGTTTTAGCCCATATATGTCCCAGTGCTGGGTGCAGGCCTACTCTCTTCTCAGAGTATTTTAGAGCAAGAAAATGTCCGCCGCAGTGCCCCAATGCGCGTTGCGAGCTTCACGTCTTTGAAATTATTTTTTTAATTTTTCAGATACGCATTTTTTCTCACGATGTGTTCCTTCCCCGTTAAGACGTGTTAAATATGTATATAATAAGTATAATATTATATTTATTAATAGGTAATGTGTATTAAAGATATTTAAATATAATATTATTGAGTATGGTATAATAGAGTATAAAATGAAACGTATACGCAATCCACTAGTGACTTGTACGATTTTAACGACGCGAATAACGGGATAAGTTAACATTTTGACATTCGTATGAAATATCGTGTCATTGTGTAAATTTTAACCCTGACTTAATTTACATAATGGTTACAATTTGTTAAATTATTGTCAGTCACTTTCTTAATTGACCCATATTTGTGTCCATTACGGAAAACGTGGCCGAATATTCGCTTATATCATATAATAAAGTTGGAAAAACTTACTTTGCCAATATCCGCTCAATAAAATAAAATGATGTGTCTTACCTAGTTCGAAGAGCACCTCCCGCCCTCCCTCAATTGCGTGCACTATCCCCTGCCAATATCCGCTCAATAAAATAAAATGATGTGTCTTACCTAGTTTGAAGAGCACCTCCCGCCCTCCCTCAATTGCGTGCACTATCCCCGTCACCACTAATCCCAGCACCACTACTCCCACCACCACTACACTAGGAAAGACACACCACCGACGACAATACGACACGTGTTTCGCCTCTACACGAAGCATTTTCAGGTGTAGTAGACTCTACGGTGGCTGACCGCTAAGTCATATAAGTACTTACGATTTGTTTTTTCAAGTCTCAAAAATATTGTTTTTAGCTAGTATCCTATAGAATCTATAGATAAAATACGAATGCTCTTAATGCAGTCCGAACTGCTTGCAATTAGCCGTCATATTAATTCAAAATTAGATGAATTATGTTCGTGGAATATCTGAGTTAACGTTTTATCAACTGTTTAGGGGATATCCAACACAAGCAAAGACTAAACTTCTATATTCTATACTTCAATATTTTCAACAGTGTTTTGTGGATATTTGATTGCTAAATAAATTTTCATACCTTATGTTATTGTTTGCAGGATCCTTCCAAGTTTTAATTTTAACCGAATTTATTCTAAATTGCTTGTAAAATTGAATGGGCATTATCTTGTTGCTATGCGACTTATTTTTAATAAACAACAGCGTCTATCTGGTAGTTAGGCATATTCTAAATAAAAATATTCTATATTATATATTTATCGACATAAAATATAGGTGATTAAAATTCCCAAGTACGTTAATTTGAATTTAGGCCATTACTAAAGACGTATGGTAACTTTCGCTTGCCAGTGAACTTGCACGTTTTTAATTAACGTCGGTTATTATTAACATACATTCTAAATAAGCCGATGATGTGTCGCTAAGTTTCTAAATTTAAAATCGAATTCATGCCTCTTTCGGTAGGGAAGCCTATTTGCATTTTAAAATGGAAAAGAAAATAATTTTTGTTAAGTTGTTGCAACGTATTACGATTGTTTGCTTCTGTTACAGGTTTACGTAATTTTTGTAACATTGCATCAGTTACATCAGAAAAAAATAAAACTGAAAGCAAACAGAACGCAGTTTTAGCAATAGCTCGTACAAGTCAATTACGATTATCCGAACATTCATCTATTAACCGTTTAGCATTGTCTCGCAGCTCACTGATACGCTATCGCACTGAACATTGCTTCGATTAGGCTGTGATAGTGTAAGGAAAGAGATGTGTCCATAGATATAATGTTTATGCGTCGAAAGTAAAGCAGTTAGAAACTAAAAGTGAACAGAAGTTGCTGGGAGCATTTGATACTGAGAGAGATGTGAGCGCGGACCCATTTTTGTCGCAGTTTCTTATACCCATTGAAATGATCGCTAAACGGGCTAAGACAGTTCGTGTAATGAATTTATAGTGTTCATCGATTCACTCACCCACATTGATACATTTTCCCAACTACATTGTAATATAATTAAAAAAAATCGCCTCTGTAACTAGGAATAGGTGGCATACTAAACGATTTCCGAATAGTCTTAGATACCTATTAGATAGCTCGATTACGAAATCCACTCACAATTTTTGTCTGAAAAATATAGCCGAGTCTCCAAATCTGCTATTTGCTTTATATATCTGTAGAAAGTACGCAGTTAGTTGGTCAGTGAACTGGGTAATAAGCGGTTTTCCGCGGACGAAACGCTTTGCGAAACGCGATTTGCAAATGTTTGTGTATTATTTCTTTTGTTTTAGTTGTTTCCGCACCGCATCCAACCTTGGAAATGCATACAATTTTGTAATTTTGGAACGCCGTATCTTTTTCTTTATCATCATAATTACACCATATTTTACGATAAAAAACATGACTTTTTGCATTTATAAAAATGTTTGCATCGTACAAAATTAGAAGCGTATTGTTGTTTTATAATTTTTTTTTGATGATATTTCCATAGCCGGACAAATTTTGCAATGTGCACAGAGTGTACTGGCAAAAATCCAACAATCCAACCCGCGCAACATATTACCACCAAATATGGTGTATTAAGATGCTTTCAATGGAAACCCCACCTTTATTTTAAAGGCAAATATTCGCATAGAAATCAAATGGCGCACAGTCATGCACTTCATACCCAGATGTTGTTAAATGTGAAGCAATAACTGCATTAAAGTCCCGTTACCCATTCGAGCTGGCCAAATGACAGGATGTGATTTATAACTCATTCATGTTAGTTCCTCGGCTCCGCGGGGAGCGGCCGCTTTAATATTTAAGTGCCACAATTGCATAGATTCACATAGTTATGTGCCATCTGCATACAATGCCCGGGCAACCTCGTCACGCATGCGACGAGTTGTTGGACCCTGGGTCAGTTAGGGAGCACTATGCTTTTTACTCAAAGTTGATAGATTACGACCTTTAGTCTGTTTTCTACCGTATATAATTGTTTGATTTCGCCGTTTTAGTATCTGACTACCTCCTATATATCTTCCGGAATAGAAAGTCTTGATGCTTTGAAATACAATTTATAGATGGAGATAAGCCCTTCCAGCATTTGTGAAGTTTGTTCTGCAAAGTAACGGCCCCACAAAAGATTACAGGTAATTTATTGGCTAGTCACTCATCTGAGCGACTGTTGCTCGACGTCAATGTACGTCTATGCGAAGACCTAATAATTTAACGGATTTTGAATAATAGACTCGATTGAAAGCGTTCTGAACAGTTATGTACAAAACGTAGCATTTCCATGTGGGGTGATCGCGTGTTCGTAAACAATTACTACGGTCCGTTTTCATGAACATCTTATTACAGTGGTGGCGTGGAGGACCGGTGAGGCATTTGTTAAATTTGACAAAATTGGCATCCGCTGCTTACGTGGTAAATGTCTTTGTTTATTCAGTATTTCTTATTATTTCTTGGTATAATCGCCGTTTCCTTTCATTAAATCCTTGAGCAAGTTATTATTAAAGTTGCATGAGATTTTATGGGAAATTTACTAATCGCTTCGGTTGACTGTGTTTTTTTATAGAATAAGTGTGACAAACGGGCACACAGTCCATCTATCTAAAGAATCGAAATGCAGGTTCGTTGTCACCCCTGGGGACTAAGATGGAATTCCTCGTTTCCAGTAAAAAGGATCTCCGGATCTCTACATTCACCATACGAAACACAGCAGTATTAAACTGCTATTACGATGGTATTTTGTGAGGGCGTGGACCTTCTCCGGTCGTGCCGACCCATTCATGCTACAACCATAATATATCTGCTGCGTGGTTTTACCTCGTATAAATATGGTCTTTATTACTCAATACTTATAATATATCAACAATAGGTTTATATAACAAAAGGTATATTCTTAGGACGAAAGTGAGGCTAATGGTCTTGCCACAGCCAAAGCGGGATGATGCCTATCATTTTGAATTGCTATTGGGAATTGAAACTTACTAGCTACGTCACAGTTTCTCCTATCCAGTGATAAATCACATACCAACTTATTAGGTTAAACATCTCTTGTTTGTGTAAAAACGGCATTTATTGGTTATTGGATATGAGATGTATTTTGTGCGCTTCCATCTTTCTGATACTGTATCGCAACTGACCTTATAGAAGACTGATAAATAATTTTTATATTCACGGTGGTTTCAACCGCCTTTCTGATTTGTGCGATTTTAAGAAGGAATTTCTCTTAATTGCGGAGCCGGCGTCTGTTTTGAACACGCATGGTGTAATTATTATTAGGCTACCTTCACTCATTTCATTTAAACAACGTAATTATTGTCATCAATATAAGCATAAATAATTATTTCCTTGGCCGTTTAACGCTTGTTAAAATAATATATTTATTATATACTGTTTATCCTTAATTATATACCCTATTTAACATGTTCGTATTTTTTGTTTGCAATGAATAAGAACGACCTTAACTGAGAAACAAATTATCCACACGCATACAGACAGTCTCCATTGATTTAATTATATACCCGTACTATCGCCAGCATAAACTGGAATCACTCAGAATATATTTATAAATATATTATACTTATTTTTGTTCGATCACAGATTGATGTTGTAAGAGCCCAGTTAAATCTTAAAAACGGCAAAACTTGAGCAATGTTATTAGCTTATGATAATGTTGACAAGGTTTGTCCACGTTTTCTTTTTTGTGAATATACCACTCGCTAGATGCGTATAGAATTTAAAATTAACATAATAAAACTAGCTTAAGTGTTGTCTTCTAGACAATTCAATAAAGATAATATGATTGAAGGGATAAACAAACTTCAGTCCTCCCGATGGTAAGAAGCTACTAAAGAGAGACACTTGCAACCTACTTTAAATAAAGAAGGCTACAAATAACCCCTGATAACTAAGATGGAATGCCACAAACCATGTAATCTTTCTGTACCCTTCAGGCCGGAACATAGAACTGCATGCACTGTTGTTTGGCGGCAGAAAAAGGTAAGAGGGTACTTACTTAAACGAACACCTAGGTAGAATAGAAGTCCTATCACGTAGTACCACCACCTATCATGAACTGTGAGACTTGGATCTTTTTTTTTCTATTCGCGCTTATGGATTTACTACTATTCCTTTGACTCACCTCGAAATGGGTCTTCGTCTTCGACACGAGGTCGCGCCACTAGTCCCTGACCAGCGCAATATTTTTCCAGTTGTGACTGGTGCGCAACCATGTTATTTCACCACAGTGTTCACTAAATTCTCGAAAAAATAGTAAAAAAAAAATCTGTGTGTCGCAAAATTTACATTAGAATTGCAATCTTGGAATTGGAATCTAGTAAAAGACGCCAGACGTCTAGATCATCGGACCGCATATTTTGGCACCGCACACAGGAAGTGCGTACAATTTCAACGCTGGACAAGCGGCCTAAGTCAGGTACGTAATCATTCTAACAATCGCATAACAACGCCCATTACGCTCAGGGGCTTTCGCTCAAATACATTCCTTGGTAACGTACAGCAGCACGGCGGCCGCGCACCCACCGCATGCCAATAGGCCGCGTTTGTTGAACTTCGCCGCGCGCCGCATCGCAATCGAGCCTTAGCAAGGGCTTCCAACTCGCCAGCAAAGGGCTTGATTTTTTGCAGCTAGACGTTTCTTGCACCGGTTGCAAGCAAAGCGACATCTCTATTTTAACTAATGGATCGATCGATAACTTTGAATAATAAAAACATGTTGCGCTTCCTCATATGTGTGTGTTGGACGAGTATAAAGTATTCTAAGAAAAAAGACGATGCTAACAATTTCATCTACATTAGGAATTTCTTTTCTGTAGCTATAACTGCATTTCCGTCAACTAATATTTAACCACTGTTAACGGTTTGTTCAGCATACTCCATACCTCTTGCGACTGCTGGAATACATAAAACAAATAAAATATTATATTAGTAATAAATGATCATTACGTTTATTTAAAATTTAGTCATTTGATCTTTTTTAAATTTCAATTAATTTGTACTTAAAGATTCTTTATTAATGATACGTTAGATTAAGCAAAATATTTTATGATGCATAATGCAATTTTGATGCTACTTTAAGATTATGTAATTTTGTTCTGTTACAATAAACAATCAAATCAAATTACGTAAAATTGAAACATTAAATTTAAAAGAACATCACGATTCATCGCGCCCAAAACTTATGTGGTGCTTTAAAATTGGTATCTAATTCACCATCGCATCGTCGGTCATTCGAGACCTTTTTTTTTAATATGAAATTTGAAACGCGCAATCCTTTCTAACGTTTCCTTATTTTTTTAGCCGTGTGTTTTTAATGTGGTAAACCGTCAATTTGAGAAGATTATTTTTTTAATTCACTACATCTGCGGACCGTGGTTAAGAAACCCTGATCTAAACGATTTGTTGTTTGTGGCTGGGAACAAAATATGTTTACTAGTCACATACTCAATGTCATGCTTGTATCAGTTCTAGGTTTTCATTTTATTGTAGAGATATTAGCATTTCCTTTACGGCTTGTTAATCGTAAAAAGACTGCACTCTATGGTTTTCCGTTTGCGGCACAAACTATGTGAGTACATTATTTTTAAATATTGATTGATAAACCTTGCATAATTTTAATATCTATGAAGGAATAAATAAAACTTTCTATTTGCTACATTGATACCATCCATATAATTTTATTAATTTTATTTTTTTTAATTGACTTAACCTACGGAAATCTCATCGAATCGGATTAGAAAATAACCCCTAGTAATTAGTTGCCGTTTTGGACCCTGTATCAGTAACGGATATGTCGTAATGTTATTATTAGGCTTTTAAAACTTTTCTACATCGATTTGCAAAAACAAAACTAAGAAATTACGGCTTGCTTCACATAAAGAATGTAATAACGTTATGTCACATCCGTCCATAATTCGATAGCATCGCAGATTAGAAGCTTTATGACAGTTTAATTAATGAGCTATTTGATTATGTCACTTTCTATTTGGTTTATTTATTTAATTATCTTTTAATTCCGTTATTATTTAATTTGAAAATTATGCAAATGAGCAGGAACTAACCTTTTAAATCTTTAAATCACATATTATAAATTATGATGTTTAGTAAAATTTTAATTCTTGAATTAATTATGCAATATGTTCTTCTGGCTTGGGTATTTAGATTCCTGAAAACTTTGTCGCGATATTCGTTGTATTGAGACTTGAAATTAAAGAAATTATTTTCGACGATTTTAACTAACCAATAAACAAAACGTTACGACGTATACCAAATTTAATAATTATAACAAAAATAAAAAATAAAAACACTTAAATATAAAAAAAATAATTGTATTGTATTTACAATTGAAACTCTGTGGACAAAGATGAGCCATTTAGCTCGAACCGTTGACACCTAATCGACCTTGGCGAGTTAATCGGATCTGACCCGCTGTGGCTCGGTCATGGCTTTTAAGCAACATTAATATATTGAATTACAAACCTGTGAGCCTTTTTGGACTTGATACTCTAGTACGGCTTCATTTGAGACAGTTTGAAGTGATAATACCGTGGCATATTATACACACATATACGAGGGTGGATTGAAAAGTACTCGGCCTAACACAGATCCATTCAATTCTAAAATCAAATCTACCCACATTATTTAGTTCAGTTCAGACTAGTTCATTGTGTGAAGTTCGAAACGTGTGCGATAATTAGTTGTGATTTTATAAATTTATTAACAAAGTAATCGGACATAATTTCCGCGAATGGAGCAAATCGAGCAGCGTGCCGTCATTAAGTACTCCATAAGAAGGGCTATCATCAAAACCATCCATGATGACATGGTCAGTACATTAGGCGATTGTGCTCTGTCATATTCATCCGTCAAAAATGGATAGCAGAATTTAAGCGTGGTAGAGAGTGTGAAAGATGAACCCCGCTCTGAAGGCCTTCGACGTCAACTACTGACGAAAATATTAAAAAGTACTTGATTTAATAATGGAGACCGCAGATTAAAATTAGAGAGCCGAGATTATAGGCATCTCTTATGAACGAACTCAAAACATCATTGTCAACGAGTTGGGTTTCCACAAGGTGTCTGCGAGGTGGGTTCCGCGACTGCTTTCAGTTGAACAAAAAGGACGCGATTGACTATTTCACGCGACTGTTTGGAGTTATTTGAAGCCGATGCAGATGATTTTTGAATCGTTTTGTTACTATGGACGAAACATGGGTTCATTACTGTACACCGGAAACAAAACAACAATCAAAACAGTGGAAGACCTGGTTCACCACCCCTAAAAAGGCTAAGTCGATTTTGTCGGCAAATAAGGTGATGGCTTCAGTATTCTGGGACTCGAAAGGTGTGATTATGATTGATTATCTTGAAAGGGTCAGACTATAAACTCTGATTACTACTGCACCTTACTACGTCGTTTACGAGAGGAAATAAAAGAAAACGTCGAGGAATGCTCAGAAGAAAAGTCCTGTTTCATCAAGATAACGCCCGTGTTCACACGTCAGTACAGTCAATGGCTGAAATTCACAACTGTGGCTTTGAACTGTTACCGTATCCGCCGTATTCACCTGATCTGGCACCATCAGACTTCTTTCTGTTCCCTAACCTAAAAAGCACTTGGGAGGTCAAGATTTTCGACAAACGACGAGGTCAAAGCAGCTGTAGACGCATATTTTGACTCTAAGGAAGAATCATTTTTCAACGGTCTAAATGCTTGGAAGGGAGGTGGCAAAGTGTATTGAACTTGATGGTGATTATGTAGAAAAATAAAAATATTACTGATTTAGTATGTGTTTATTTTCTTGGTTAGGCCGAGTACTTTTCAATCCACCCTCGTATAAGTAAAACTCGATGATAATAATCTACTTTTTACACTGTATTGTATTTTATAAACGTATCATAAAACAAAAAAAACACAGCATTTACTTACTATCTGGTGGAATGTGTACCCTTATTAAAAATAAGAACTTTTCAATACGTAGAGACTTTCGTTGTCAGTAATATATTTAGTATATCTGAAGTGTCTACCTACTTAAATTCATTATGCGAATAGGTTTAACATTTTTTATGTTGCAATCTTAAATACATATTTGTCATCTAGGACGGCGAAGATGAGCCGTGGGTGCTCAGGGGGTTTGCACTCGCCTTGAGATTACAAAGTACGTGAGCAAACGGAGTTCGAACTGTTATATGCAACCCTAGTTAGGTAAAACCGCTGACTCGATTATTTTATTTAGTATAACCACATGAGTAAAGAAACCGTACCGTAGTACAACAGCTTAGTTTTTAAGCTAATCGAGTATTTACAGCTCCAACCCATATTAAGTGCTTATCGCACACGCCGTTCGCGGTTTTTGTACATTTCCTGTATAATTTTAATATTGGGGAAATAAATCAAGAGAATTTTCAGGATGGGGTGTAAAATCTTTTTTTTTTTAAAAACACCTTCAGAGCGGCCCTCCTACAGAACGTTGTCAGTAACTATTGTGAATTGCAGTTTTAAGAGCTAATTTGCCACGTGAACAGTGTTGAAGGAAAAATCGCGAGGAAATATGCATTTTTGTTATACTAAATAAATTTTGCAGAACTCTTCTCTGTTCCAAAAACTCTGATAAAGGGAAGGTGGCTTAAACCCAGCAGAAGGACGTACAGAAGAAGCTGTTACTGTAACTTACATTACATCTGGGACAGATAATATTGAGTACTGTACGTACATATTTTGGCTGATCGTGTATTCTTTAAGAATGCGGACTAAAATCTACATGGTAATGACATTTTTTCTGATAATTCCTGTCTATCGAAACAACCGAAAGTAATTTTTCACGAAGCAATTTTAAAACTGTCACACGGTTCTCCTGCGAATCAGATTGTGATTACTAAAAATAATTAACGTGTGGAAATTTACACTTTATTATGATAATGGCAAGGCTGATATTGGTGCAAAGCTTGTTTTGCAATTTGCGCTGGCTAATGATTGAACAGGAGCTATTTTTGTCGCCTTCGCGTGAAATTCAATAAATTAATGTTGTGCCGCGCCGAAGAAAGCGTAAGTATGGTAGTTAAGACGAAATTCAATTATTGTTTTATATGGTAGGGAATTATTGGCAACTTAAATAGCTCTTGGCTTCAATCGCACATCAACGTACCGTTTGCGTGCGATTGCCTTTTTTAACTTTTTTTTTATTGTATGCGAGCGCGCCCGCGAGGCAGCACTAGTCAATTATAAACAAGGCCATTTATCATACACAGAACTTACGCGGCCGTGTCAAAGATCTGACGGCAATTAAACGTTAATTCGAGTTGTGAGGATCGTCATGGAAGTCAGTCAGGGACGACGACGTAGGTAGTGTTAGTACTGTGTAGTACAGTCCGGGTGACAAGTGTCAAAATTCATTATTTCGTTGTAATAATAAAAAATATTTTTCCTTGTGGTGGTTGCGTTGGAGAGTCTATAACGCATTCAGGCCCGTTGGTTGTGTAAGAGGCGACTATAGGAAATGCTAAAAAATGCTAAATGTTTTTACTTCCGATAGATGGCGTTATAACTTAGTTTACGACAGACGTAAAATACTCAAACCTGAGAAGAGGATCAGCGGCAAAAATGCGAATGGTACGTACTACGTAGTAAGATTTGCTACAATCACCACGCTTAGCAGACGCAGTGGTGATCGAAGCAAGTCTTGCCTACATTGGATGCAGTGGATTTTAATGGCCTGATAAAGAAGATGAAACACTCGTAAAATCAAATTCGTCGTCCAAACATTGAATCCAGTTCACAGTTAACAATAAATGTTTTTCTATTTATTGTTAAAACTTTTAATCAAATTTTTAGGTGCCTTAATTTTATTTTAAATAAAAAGCGTATAGTTTACTTCGTTGTTGTAAAATTAATTACTGTAAGTACTTTCATTTCAACACAACAGCACTTTACAGTCCGCAGAAACGGAGTGTATGGGACTGACTGTCACGCTTTCGAACTCATGTGATTCTGGTAAACTTTGTTTCAATTCACTTAGATTTGTTCTTACAAATTGAATCGAATTGAAGAATAAATGTTTATTAGAAACAAAAGTAAAACCTCCGTCCGTAATCAATTTTTCAATTTAGCAGTAAAAGGTGACTTGACTATTAGTCGCGCCTTATTCTCATCCCGTCCGATTGATAGTTGAATATTTAAAAAAAAACAGATTCAAAATATTTACACCAGTTTTATAAATCACAAAACAATCAAACTGCCTTACCTTTAAGGACTAAGTAGAAATTCCTCACAGCCTATAATTACACACTTTTTAAAACCAAAACACCTTCGCCTGCCGGTACGAGGCTGCCACTCGAGAACCTTTTCTCCCCATCGGTTGTCGGTTCTTTGAGCTATATGACCGGCTCATTGCCACTTCAGCCTACTAATCCATTAGGCTATGTCGGTCACTCTGGTTCTACTGCGGATACCCTCATTTCTAAGTTTATCAGGCAAAGAAACCCCGAGCATAGCTCTCTCCATAGCTCGCTGAGCGACCTTGAGCTTCCTCATACGGGCAGCAGTGAAGGACCACGTATCAGTTCCATAGGTCTTCACTGGCAATTTTGAGTTCGTATCACGAAATCGCTACCCATTTCCTAATTCATTCCTATTGTCGCTACTTATGAAACCCCACGGGATAGATGTGTGGCGGCGATGTCGTCGCACCAAAAGCGAAACGTACCGAAGCTTAAATCGCGCTATGAAAGTTCTGAAGTTAACGCACTATATATAGAACAGCTCCGAAATAGCACACTGAGCGTTGGCCGCTCCCCAGGCAGAACACTTTGCCCGGCGGGAGATCTCTCCTTTTCCTTTCATGGCCAAAGATGATATAGGCTAGTGGATTCTCTTACGCCGCCAGTACACTGTTCAATTTTCTATTACTGTCATTAAAACTTTTCTTGGACTGCATGGCACTTCATCGAAAGGAATTAGAATAACTACTCCCCCACTACAAAGCACCAAAAATGAATTCACTAGCCACGTGAATTGGCAGCGTATGAAAATCCAACTACCCCATATAATCGTGTTTGTGTATCCCGTTACTAATACAGCTTATCAAAAATCCACTGCTGAAAATAGGCCTCTCCCATACATTGTTTCATGAGACGATATTTGCCATAGTTGCCACGCTTAGCAGTAGAGTTGGAAACCGCAGATTTTTTAGTTATAATAATAAAAAAACATGCGTGAGGTCGTGGAACACTCGGACACAGTAGTCGAATGGCGGATTCGAACTCACGACCTTTTGAGTTCGCGGTCCGCGCCCTACCATTAGGAACGAAGTTCCTTTCGCAGTATATTGTTATTGATAAACGTATTATATTATTGATCAACAAATACAAATAAATGCATTACTAGCGTCTATTAAAATGAAGCGTCATTTAAAATAAAATAATATTTCTTTCATGACAAGATAAGAAAAAGTGCGAGGGAGATGGATATTATTCCATCTTGCTTCCTTATAGCTGCCAAGGCCGTCTACGCTACGTCACAAGGGGTCGTGACGGAAAAATCTTACACTTTTTCTCGCCTAGCCCCCATCCGCCAAATTCGTACCGTCCGATAAAGAACTTCGTTCTAAAAAAGCAAGAAGCGGCTATCAATCTCCTGGTTTGTTTCCCTCTGTCGCTCCTACGACACCCACAGGACGATTTGGGGAAGTTGATTTCCTTATATCGTCACTGCACGGTGTGTATGAATGCGTTTAACACAATAAATCAAACACAGCATGTAGGTGTGCATTTATTTCAACTTCGAGTGTGTGTGTTCGTGCGTTTAAGTGTGCATGGCGACGATTTATAGAACGCTCCTCATTAACGTCTAACGCTTGAATTAAATTGATTTAATTCAGCTTGCGATATTAATTCTATGGGACATGACTACATATTATGAACGACCATAAACGTCAGACACGCCCACGCTTCGAAGCTTGGGTAGTCTTAGGGTTTGTTATTCTCAATATTGTAACGTATACTCAGGTATATATATATAATGGCATTTATAAAAAACATCGTCGACTGCGAAGTTCAAAAACTTTATCATACAAAGATTGTATAAAAAGGGTTATTATAATATTATGGAATTTATGTAATAGTTCAGTAATCACTCAAATATTATAACTTATTTGAAGCAATCGTGCTAAGACGTGGGTCGGGTTTGATTTCCTCTCGGATGTAGCGCAGTGGCTAAGCGTTTTCCGGCGACGCTAACTGGCCGCGGGTTCGAATGTAGTCGTATTCATTATAATTTGTATGACCTGCATATATTTTGTTTCCGGTATTGATGCTTGCACGGAAAAAATAATAAGTTATGATTACGCTAGGGAAGTTATCTTAGGTTGAAACGATAATCAGAAGAACATCTGAGTCTTCAGCCTCAACCTCTCGGGACTCCAAGCCTCAATCTCTCGGAACTCCCAGCCTCAACCTCCCGGGACTCCCAGCTTGGCAGGCGTTAACATTATTAACCATAACATCTCAAGGACAATAAGACCGTTTCTTTTATTTATCTACTGTGAGCGGATAAAAAGTTACTTAAAGTGAAATTTTCGATACGGTCATTCATCGTATAATTGTTTCAGTGTCGTGCATCTCGATTATCTCGCTCGCATCGAGATCTATTCGTTTCTATTTCTCGATTTCGTCGCTAATCGATCATCGTGGGCCGCCACCCGAGCGCTCTCACTATTGTCTTTGCTTATCTGTGGTGATTTAATATCTATCACTGGCGACGCGACGGTGTTATTACATTTGGTAGCTTTTACTTTTACTTTTTCTGTTATTTCTACAGTAACATCTTTCTTTATTATGATATATTTCTTTATTCGTGAACACAACGTTCGTCTACGTTTAACTTATAACCAGTCGCCGGTAGTAGAAATTCGACACAGCGCTATGTATTTGTTTACATAATATATACATGTACATGTTTTTGGTATATATTCCCTTGTTGGGAAGGAGGCATCTATCAATCTTTCATTATAATCTATCTATGACAAAATGCAGATGCGTCGCCACCTCTTGGAATGATGTAGTGCCTCGTTACCAGTAAAAAGGATAATCGTTATTAATGTTCTGATTTTGATAGCATATATTAGTTTATGGTTTTATTACCCCAGTATTTGACTATTCATAGTGTTGTTAATACGACGTATTATTATATTTATATGACTTATAAATTTAGTACGAAACAGATATGATTTTAAAGATATGGCCGAGTTTTTACGTCTACATTGATATAGCCACCGGCCACCGGCGCGGCGTTGAAGTTTCCGATTGCGTAATAAACATTGCGGTCGAGACTGCCTGTAACTACTTACATGCAACGCGTAAAAAATTGTTCAACTCTACGTTTAACCGCAAAGCGTTCAGTTTTGATTACTGTTGAGGATTAATCGTATATATATACAGTTCATATATATATGAACTGTAATTATGTATGAAACTGTATTTCAACTTTATTTCATCATCATAACAGCCCTTCACAAGTATACTACTGAATTCCCTCTAGGAACGTCGTCAAAACAGCCCTGAGTCATCTGCATCCATCGAATTCCTTCATGTCTTAATCAGGTCGTCACTCTATCTAGTGGTGCGCCGCCCTATACTTCACTGTGATCTGCCAGTCGAGATCCTTTCTTCTCCATCGGTTGTCGGTTCCTCGAGCTATATGCCCGGCGTGTTTATAATGACACCACGCTGCACGCTCTGCCGAGCCCTCTCCACTTATGCTTTACCCTAATTAGGCTAGTAGCCACAGGAATATTATTACATCAAAAGTAAAGTAAAAAAAAAGTAAAACTCCACTGCTGGACATAGGCCTCCCTCATTGCAGAGTAGATTTGCCTTGATCGTTACGCTTACTAGACGGTTTGATGATCATAGTACCAAAAGCTACGTACCTTTGTCGCTGCTGCCTGTTGCCGGTCTGGGTTTTACATCTGGCGTAAACGAGATGTCATTGTTGAGAAAAAAGCGCAAACATACGCCTTACTGATGTGAATAATTTAAGAATAAAATTGGACTAATAAATTTAATTTGGACCTGTAAATCGACACATTTGGTGTAGGTACATTATACTCGTTAGATGAATTTTACCAGCACCAATATTCTGCTACCACGTTAGATACCAACGTGTTTTTTTGCTTGCATGTTTGCTTGACAGTTTCAGAATGCATCGTCGTCTATTTGAAACAATAATATTTTTGTGACATTTCTTATAATCGTCTCTTACAACATCCACGAAACAACATGGGGCGATGGGTTCTCTTACGTCGCCACAATTTTTTTTTAACTTATTATAAGCCAGTGCTTGACCACAATCCCACCTGGTGGTAAATGGTGATGCAGCCTAGATGGTAAATCGCACTGTCTTAGCGTAACAAAAGCCTATTCACTCTTGCCTTGAAGACGCCCAAATTGTATTCGGACGGTAAGATAACTACAAACAAGTTATATAAATAAAACTAGTGTCATAATGTAATCATCTCCGCGATAAATGTTACGAGACCAGAAATCTAGAAATTTCGCTTCAGTGAAAGATCGTAACCGTTACTATAAATTACATCATCGGGATGCTCCAGCAGGGTGCATCAGGCAAATGTCAGGTCACGCGTGTCTTCCGCCCTACGCGATCTGTGTGAACGTGGTATTCAGTGGAGAGTTGGTTTAACCGCGGTTTACACACAATTATACATTCGTTGCGAAGCTGCAAATTGGGACAAAAGCTTGCGAACTCGTCAGTGGGAAACCTACTTAATTTATAGCGTGAATGACGAAAGAATGTTCTTCTCATTACGAACAATGTAATTGTCGTAAGCATTTACATTACACTTATTGCCTAAGAAACAAGAAATCTGTTGGGTTAGAAGTGAGCATTGTATTGTACCTTTTATCTTATCTTTCATTTTACTATATTTCATGTACTAGTAACATCCGCTGTGCGTTGCAATCTTCATTCATAACAGCCTATAAAAGACCACTGCTAAACACAGGGCTCCTCAAAAATTGCCTTATTGGGAGGATTTTGCCATACTTGCCACACTTGACAGACGGGTTGGCAACCGCAGTTTTTTTATTATTTTAAGTTGCTATCAGGAAGACGACGTTGCCCATCTCCTGTTCCAGTTTCCCTGTGTCGCCTCTTACGACACCATCGGGTTGGTTTGGGGTAGTAGATATTCTTACACCGCCACTACACGGTTGCAATCCTTGTAACTGAATAAATTGTATAAGAACGCATAGAAAACAAACAAGTATTCATTTTTTTTATCGGAAACTTTCGCAAACGCGCACACATTTATACATTTACCTATATTTACTCGCCAAAGTTTCATAGTACCTAATATGATGATTGGTATATCAACGCCTAGAAAATAATTAAACAAACAAACAAATGCTCATTTTTATAAGATAATCAGCTGGTTTGGCAGACGTTATTCTACCTTTTCCAGTATCTCTTTTATATTTTTATAGAATAAGAGTGACGAACGAGCACACAGCCCACCCTGATGGTAAGTAAGTGTATGTTGTGGCCCATAGACATCTTCATTTACCCTCAATTAAGAATTAAAATGTAGATGTGTTGTCACCCCTGAGGACTAGGATAGTATGCCTCGTTTCCAGTAAAAAGATACTCCGGTTCTGTACACTACCATACGAAACACAGAAGCATGAAGCTGCTATTTTACGCTGGTATTCTGTGAGAGCGTGGTCCTACCCCGGTCGAGCCGACCCATGCGTGCTAACACTTTCGCTGTCCGATTTTCAGACACAATAGTAAGACAATAGCAATGAACTATTTGTAGTACACGGGACAGCGAATGGGTTAATATAGCTGCAGATTGGCTCTACCACGTATAAAATTCTATTCGCCTCATGACCGAACAGTTTATCTCCCTTAGAATAAATAAAAATAAGACTCAAATTAACGATCTGCAGCGGATGCTCGCGTCCACTCTGTCAATGAATACTCTGCGCCAAAGTGACCCTAGCAACGTATCTCACGCTAACAATGCGCTTCCTATGCAATTACGTACTCGCCGGTATGCAGGCTTCTCTTCACTGATTTGTACTTTTTAATTTAAATATGCGCCTTTAGTTAGTACTATTGGTGACCGCGCCATAATGTACGGATAACATTTTGTTTTTATAACTGTTTGCGCCTGTTATAAATAAAATTTAACAATATTGTATTGTCTGTGGAATTGCACTTGCTCGCATTTCCCACCAATAACATTGAAGTGACCAATGAATTTAGTCTACTTGAGGATAAGTGGCTACTGCAGTCCATGGGCACCTTCAACCAACTTTAAACAAAGGTCTTTACCACTTCAGAGGACTAAGATTTGATGATAAAGAGCGGTGACGAGAAGAAGTATCAAAGTATCAAAGGAGCGCGATATCCAGTAGGTACTACAATCTCATATTCACCTGCAAAGCGTGACGATGATGGCAAGTCCGTCCTATTGTGGGAGAGGCCCATGTCCAGACGAGGACTTTCACGAGCTGATAAAGAAAAAAATATATACGTAAACGCTCATGCCTGTCTTCCAAAGGGGTAGTCAGCACGATTCTGACACACCTTTCTCGCTTCTTTCACAGCCATATATCTACACATATGTACATGCTCGTCGGCTAACGGTACTCCTAATTTGGCACATCTTCAACATCTTGCCAAACTTTTATCTAGGGAGTTCTTTATCGACTCTGTTACTTCTGCAGCTTAAATTTGATTTATAATTATTCAAATTTAAAGGAAAAGCGAAGAACATGTTTCAGTTAATACTACATTAATCATCGACAATAAATATGTGTAGGATATGCCAATAACTCGTACTGGCAACTAAGACAATATAAACCTTGATTAATTTCGTGCGTTAATGCACTTAAATTGTAGTGAAATATAATCTTTATCACGCTATTTATGTTAGGTATTTATTAGGTGTCACATTGAATTCCCTTATCAGTGTTTCAAAACGAAAATCACTGTGACGAATGATTGTAATAGATCGAGTGGAGTCGTGCTCACGCGTCGTATTAGAGCAGCACCAACTTATCCGACTATCTGTTAGTGTAAGTGAGAGCGATAGATTAGAAATTAAAAATAATATCGGAATCTATCTCGATTTGTCGGCCGCTGACAAGCTATCAGTCAGGCTAACACAATGGCGGGTGGGGCGATTCAATGTCGTGTGCTATATTTGATATGGGGACTTTAAATATGCATCGGGCATTACCATTGGGTTTGATGCAGGAAAAGATCTAACACACTGACCCGCATTTATTTCGTGGACCATTGACACGATTTATTGTTTGGTGCGTGAACTTTTGTCACAGTTCAAAGCCTTTGTGTTAAATTTTGATCGGATTGGATTTGTCATTGAAGACGTCCACGAAAATAAGCCAGCGCAATGAGCGATAAAATGTGTATGTTGTTTGTCATATTGTTACTAGATATATGTACATATACTCGAGAAAACCCTTTTCAGCCTTTCACGAACTTAATCTTGACTGTTATTTAAGCCTAAATCTGTTGTGTTTTGTTATACACTCTAACGGATATTCATGAATCAGATATTCCCCAGCCACGCAATTCCATTCAGTTTATTACACTGCTGCCTAATCTAATCAATTGCCGTCTTTTTTTCTATAGAATAAGGTTGACAAACGAGCACACAGTCCACCTGATGCTAAGTGGATGCTATGGACCATATACATCTACATTTATCGTCAATTAAGAATCAAGCAAAGCGTTGTCACCCTGAGGACTAAGATAGAATGCCTCGCTTCCAGTAAAAAGGGTTTGCGGTTTCAACACTCATCATACCAAACACAGAAGCATTAAGCTGTCATTTAACGCTGGTATTCTGTGAGAGCGTGGTCCTTCCCCGGTCGAGCCAACCCATTCGTACTACAACCATAATATAGCTGCAGCGGGGCTCTAACACGCGTGCCGCCTACAGACGTAAACTATAACTATCGCATTCATTTTAAATCCTACGAAATTATTGAAAACTGTATACATTCCTGGCAACTGTTTCGACAGTACTGTAACATAACGCAAACGCAATCTCAACGGCCACTTTCACCCATATCATAGAACGCACCACTATTTTTCCCCCTCATTAGCGACTCAACGAGCGCAGTATTCACTCTAGGAGGCACTTTCACCTTGCGACAGACGGAGATGGATGAGGGCGTAGTTGCTATCGGGCATCGGTATTCAGCCGGCGTGCAGCCGAGAACGGTAGATCAGGGAACGTGGGAGATTTTGCACTACTGCAGTCAACGAACGGAGCAGTCGTTAGCGTTACGAATGTTTGAAAACTATTCTTGAACATGCTATGTTTTTTAACCCACAACAAAACACAGTTTTCTTTACGCTAAATATTTGTACATTTGCGTTTGCATTATGGTAAAGTTAATGTAAACTTTTTAATAGGTAGTAGGGATTTAGTTAAATAACCCTTAATCTTATTATCATCCATTAAAATAGCGGATAATGTCTTTTAGGTACTTAAACACTGGTTAAATATCAGTGGTTTCCTTATTTAACATTGTCTAGTTCATTGTTTCCCCGGCGATTGTATCGACTAAAGCAATTAAACTTTGTGGTACAGTACAAGCCGTTGTAATCGAGTGCCCAGTGAGCTTTCTGTCGCTTAGGTCACCAGATAAAAGCCTTTCGACTTGTTTTACTGCACTTCTACTGTCGCATTTTCAAGCCTCGCGAAAGGAATAGGCAGACTGTTAACTGTTAATACAAGCACTAGAACTCGATATACGTAGTTTATATTTATTTACCATCGTCATCATTACAGCCGTTCACAAATCCACTTCTAAAACTAAACCTCGCCTATGGAATGTTACTACAAACTACAATTATATTTATGCTTTAATTTAATTTTAAATAGTCTTTCGATTTATTATTTATTACTTTTTAATTCGGCAGTCAGCGTCTAAAATTTAATCAGCCGACGCTTAATAAAGGAGAATTCCTTTATTATTTCATTTTAATATTCATCATCATCATTATCTTTACAGCCCTTCATTAGTCCACATTTGAACATAGGCCTTCTTCCAAGTAATGCCGCAACACACGGTCATGAACGTAAGTCACCTGCATCCAACCAGGCTCCCACTCCATCTAGTAAGGGGCCGTTGAACAACAACCTTTCTTCGGTTGTCGGAGTAAATGGCCAGCCCATTGTCAACTTAACTTATATCCGTTAGGCTATGACGGTTATTTTAATATTGTTTAGTTTATATTCTCATGTGATAAATAATGTTAAATTCATTTTTCAGGACTAATAAACTTTTTTTCTTTTCAGGTAACTGCCAGTTTCACACCATATGCAAAGTTCATTGCGCAATGCGGATTCTGTACGGTATACTGAATTATTTGTACGGTATATTCAAAACCAAAACGACTGAAATTAGTGATCTTACAAGATAAAATTGTATGATACTTAGAAGAAGAAAGTCATAATTTGAGGCCTTAAATTGTTTAATCAAAATAAATATCCTATTGTCTAACGCAAGACTCAAGCCACTCAATACACTAATTAAGTAGATTAAGATTCCCGAGCACTGGACACCCAGAACAAGATCTTGTGATCCACTCTCGAAGGGCTCCAGCCTGTGGGAAGGCACTTAATCACCAATTAGATGGATTAAACGCTTCACTCGTTAATCGATCGGCTGATATGGTGATATGGAACGAAACTCGGCTTCGCATTCGGGTGGGCGCAACATTTTCGGGGTTTTGTTCTCTGTTTGCGATCGTTATCTTACTTTATTAACATGAAACTAAATTGATAATTTCATATGCATATAAGTAAGACCAGTTACAGATATATCGGTATATAAATACTTCTTTGTTTTTCTTCGCATTACTCAACTGTGTGATAAGTATCTTATTTATTAATTGCTGCCAGCGATGATCGAACCCGGGTTGTTCGCGTACTTAACAATTAAATTGAACATTTCATTCGTGCTGGCGAGATTTGAACCCTGGTTGCTCGTGTCATAGTAAATTCGCTTAGACCCTGAGCTACCACGGCTCTAGCTATCTTTATTGTTTTGTACACATAGTGCTTACTTCCTAGCACTATAGGAGTTGATCATTTGTCTACCTTAAATAACATAAAACACGTTTTTGCTGCCTAATGTTTGCTAACTAGGTATTGAAAAATTCCTTTTTGAGTTCAATACTATTTCTTTAAAAAAACAATATATGAAAATAAGAAAAGAAAAGACTTACCTCACTGATTGCAGTCGTAAGGAATAAAAAAAACATCTAAATTAGGCATGACCATCTACATACCCGAGTGCTTTGAAAATCGATTCATAAGGAATTCAATTTTCGAAACGATAAAAAGACCCTTTAGATTTTATTATTATTCGTATAATTCGTTTTGGCCTCGACTAAAACGTTGTTATTACGGGAGATCCCTCACTCGATATCTCGACTGTTGGTATACGCAGCTGCGATCTGATTACTCGCAATCGAGATTCCCTGGCATCTTAATAATAGGCCCTTTTCATCGGCCGCTGATTAAATGAATCGGCATACGTGTAGTCACATTCAGTCACGGAAACTGCCTTTGAGGTATAAAATCGCTTGCCTTCGCAACCTCGTAGACATTTCGAATTACATCAATAAATGAATAGTGCAAGCGATTTTGTGTCTTAAAGATCTCAGTTACGAAAGTTGGAAGACCGCGAATCATTGAAAAAATATCGTTACTGCAGATCGATTACCGTGTTGTTCTTTGCATATTTTTACTTATGTCGTCTGCAAATAAATGGGTATATTGAAGCTTTAATTCTACAGGAAGAAGGAATTCTTTTCAAATATATTAAGTGCCATCGACCTAAAATTTGCCGTAGATACTGATTCGCTTATGAAAGGAAGAAAGGAATTTCCGTGAGAGTTATAAATTGCTTAAGAATATATAATAGCGTAAGAACAAAAATGTACACCATATTTATTATCCTTTAAGTAAAATTAATTTCTATATATAAAACAGAACAACACTTATAACGGATGTAATAATAAAATTCATGAATAAGATAAGTGATTTGGATTTTAGCGTATGATGAATGTCACATCACATAGCTTTAAGTCGAATAAAATTTTTTTAGAAGTTTTCGAATAAAATCGCTTAGGCCGAGTGGTCAGTTGGTTCAGTTGTTTATTGAAGCTGAGTGAGTACTCAGTTTCAATAAACAACTGAAACGAAATTTAAATAACTTTTTCACTTTAATTTAGTTTTCACAACAATTATACGTTGTTGAAAGATATACTTAAATAAATCTAAATAGTAAATTAGTAAAGAAAACGTCCGTGTAGTGTGAGGCGGTGTAAGAATATCCATTATTCCATATCGTTCCGTAGTTGTAGACGACAGAGGGAAACAAACCAGGAAATGGGCAACAGCGTCTTCCTCATAAAAACATCAAAAAAACCGCGGTCCCGCCCGCCAAGCTTAATTTCTATGGCGAATGTCCTCCCCATGAAGCAATCTATGGGGGAGGCCTGTGTTCAGATGTGGACTTTTGATAAACTGTAACGTCATATAATATGACGTTTGGTTGATTTTGAATACCACCCACACTTGATTAATATTTAGTTTATACAATACGTTGGTTTAAATGAGTCAATGTTAGTTTGCAACAAGTATTAAACTTGTAATTACAATTTAAAGTTAGCGCAACACAATTCAGTATCACATAATTAACTTTTAACCTTGCTCCAGTTAACAAGTGCGGTGTCTTTGACCAATTAGCTAGTTAGCGATGGGTGCATACTGCTTCCAAATAACGTCGGCATTCATTTAAAGTTTCGCAAGACAATTAGATTAGACTCATGTAGTGTGCCCACGTACATACTTAATAAGTACACGTAACACGTAATAAGGAAACCAGAAAGAAAAAATAATTTTAATTTATTGAAAATATCTTTAAGCCACATTCAATAGCGTATATTCAATAAGACAATTTTTATATAAACACGAGTGTATGTTGATGATGATGAAGTTCACGAAACTGTGTAAATGCCTATTGCTAGTGTAAGTTTGACAGCAGCAGATAGTATAGTTGTAGCACGAATGGGTCGGCTCAACCGGGGAAGGACCACGCTCTCACAGAATACCAGCGTAAAATAGCAGTGCTGCTGTGTTTCGTATGGTGAGTGTAGAGAACCGGAGACCCTTTTTACTGGAAAAGAGGCGTTCTATCTTAGTCCTCACGGCTGACAACGCATCTGCATTTAAATTCGCAAACGAAGATAGATGTAGATGTCTATGGGTCACAGCAACCACTTACCATCAGGTGGACTGTGTGCTCGTTTGTCACCCTTAATTCTATAAAAAAAGCAGGGTCAAAGGTGCGAGAAGCCTGGTACTGCGATGGTCAATCCGCCTGCCGAGCGTGACGAATAAGGCAAATTCTAGCAGTGGATTCTACAGGCTGAAGAAGAATTACTAACACAGTAATGAAAGTATGAAATAAAATTTATGACTACTTTTACCAGATTTAATCGAAAGTCAATTAAAAGTTTCGTTTATAAAAATTTAGAGCAGCGATAGTTCAGGTGCTGGAAACTCAACATAAATTACGTAGTTTCAACGGAAGGGAAAACGGTGGAAAGTGGGAAAGGGAGGCTTCAACGGAGGCCCATGTCCAGCAGTTGACTTTAATTTATTTATTTAAACTTTATTGAACCTTACACATTAAGTACAGGAACAAAAGGCGGACTTAATGCTAAAAGCATTCTCTACCAGTCAACCTTAGGGCAGTGATAGAACTACGAAGGCGGTTACAAAGAAATATACATACACACATACAAATACGAAAATAAAACGGATACAGTTATTGACGAGACGATCCAGCTTATCAAGGAAAACCTCATTGAGATCAGGAAAACATACTCGTACATCTGCATAGTCAATAATAGGCAAAATAAGAGATTGCACCAGAGTTATCGGTACCTTGACCGGAAGAAAGTTCCTGAGACGGTTCAAAGCTCTGAGCTTAGCAAAAACAGAACCACTGATATTCTTAATTTGGGTGGACCAACTTAAGGTTGTGTCAAAGTAGATACCCAGATTTTTAACGCTGGCAGAATACGGTATGATAGAATTATCATACGTGACAGGTGGAACGCAATGGACGTCAAGCTTACACAATTGTTGAGCACTACCAATTATTATAACTTGGCATTTATTGGGGTTTACACTAATACCAAACTTACGAAACTAACTATGGAGATTCGTTAAATCCATATTGAGTTTGGCTATAGCGTCACACAAAGAGTTGAAGTCTGCTTGAACATATATTTGTAGATCATCAGCGTAAAGATGGTAAGAGCAGCTAAGTCGAGAAGAGAGAAAGTTAATAAAAATGGAGAACGGAAGTGGAGATAATATTCCACCTTGTGGCACGCCAGTGGAGAGTTGACACCAGTCAGATATGTCACGACCATTAATGACAGCTTGCTGACGGCCACAAAGGTAGGAAGAAAACCAGTCTACAGCAGTAGACGAAAATTTGAGATTTTGAAGCATGGCAAGCAGGATATCATGGTCAACTATGTTCAACGCATTTGTAAAATCAATCAATAAAAGTACTGTGACTTTTCTATTCTCCATGCCTTCCCGAATGTCCTCTGTGACTTTGAGAAGTGCAGTGGTCGTGCTGTGTCGAGGCCGAAAGCCAGATTGAAACTGAGCAAGTTATTTCTACAAATAAAATCAGACAATTGTTGGTGAACTATAGATTCAAGAAGTTTTGATAGAAAGGGTAAAATAGAAATAGGTCTATAGTCGTTGAGTTGAGTGGGGTTTGCAATTTTGGAAAGAGGGATAATATAAGCTTTACGCCAAGAGGCAGGAAAGACCCCAGACAACAGAGAAAAATTGATTATGTGAGTTATGACTGAGAGAAAGTTTTCGAGAACAGAAGAGATCATAAGGCGACTCACATTATCACAGCCCACTGCTTTGGATTTAATAGATACAAAAGTTTTACGAACTTCGTCGATAGCGACAAACGAGAATTATAATGGTTCATGTTGAGATGTGGCCAAAGAAGTAATTTCTGAAATTGTAGTGGCTTTAATGATAGGAGATAATGTAGAACCAGCTGAAAAATGAGAATTAAGGTCATTAAGAGGAAAAGAAATGTTATGACTTTTTTCAGAGTGGTTACCAATACCAAGAGATTTGAGGAACTTCCATACATCGGCCGGAGAAGAGTTAGAAATATTTTCATGGAAATAGGAACGCTTCGCTGCCCTTACCATGTGGTTGCAGCGATTGCGAGCCACTTTATACAAACGCCAGTTGTCATCACACCTGTCGCGCTTGAACTTTCTAAAAGCCCTCTCAAGTCGACTCATTGCCATGCGAAATCCCCTCGTAATTCACGGAGCTGGAGGTCGCTTAACTCTAATAGCTCGCACCGGTGCATGGACATCAAACATTTTCAGAGTTAAATCAGTGAAAATTGAAACTTTATCGTCCACTGAAGATGCACCATACACCGGAGAAAAATTTATAGTCGACGCATCATTTTCTAAATTAACAGGGTCCATTCTGGCAAAATTTCGTATCAAGATGGTGTACGGTTTAGATTTAGGTGGTTTTAGTTTATATGCAAGGTAAAGTAAATCATGGCGCGAAAATCCGGAAGCAGACAACTGACCATAGTTAACTACGAGTTGGGGAGAGGAGGTTATGATTAAATCAAGCCACGTGTCTGGAGAATCAGGATTGTGGTGTGTCGGAGAGCAAGGACGAATGGATAGGTTAACTGAGGACAGGATATTAAGGAGCTTAGTCCTTTGAGTAGAAGTTTTAAGAAGGTCATTATTAAAGTCGCCCATGATAATGTGATGTAAGTAGTCCGCACTGAAAGATTCCATGACGGTTTCTAAGCTAGAGAAATATTTTACAGAAGGGGGACAGTAAACGACACCCAGAACGAGCCTGGAACGTCCCACCTGAATTTCCAGGAATAAATATTCGGCAGAGGCAGAATATTGTGAAGGTGACGAAGCAATGACCGAAAAAGAAAGGTTAGAACGAAGGTAAATGGCGACGCCACCTCCACCCTTGCCAATTCTGTCATTCCTGATTAAGACAAACCCGGGTAAGCTGTAGGAGAAAGTTGAAAGTGAAGGCTTTTTGAAGTTGAAGAAGAAGAGGAGAAAGTCTCTCAAAGATCAGAATAATGTGAGGGAATGCTCTGTA